>CM053581.1:362360454-362391367 GCA_028627135.1 Pseudochirops cupreus | reverse complement strand
CATACACATACATACATATATGTATATATACATATATATACATACATACATACACACATACATGCATACACACACATATAAATACTTTTGAAGTTATTGGGAAAACACAAGCTGAATGTAAGTATGATGGAGAATGCAAATTATTGAAGGAGTTTCAAATGTTGAATGTGTGACTAAATGTAGGGCTTTAAGGGACCTCGAGTCTGTCTAGCCCAACCCCCTCATTATACAGACAAGGAAACTGAAGCAGGAAGAGGGTTAAGGAATTTGTCCAAAGTCACAGTATAGTAAGGATGAGAAGTGGAATTTGAATTCAGAGCATCTGACTGTTTCTACATTAATATTCTGTAACCCCTGGGACTCAGGTTAAATGATTTGCTCAGAGGTAGTAAGTAGCTGAACCTACATTCAAAACCAGGTCCTATGATATCAAATCAATATTTTCCCCACTATATCATGCTGGTTTATTTAGTATTGATTTAATGATTGCTATAGTTATAGAATTTAACAAATGAAAGGATCATTAAAGTGTGTCTAGTATAACTTTTAGCCCCATGAAGAAATCCCCTCAACAGTATCTCTGACAGGTGATTATCCAGCCAATGCAGACCCATCCTCTAGGTATAAAAAGGCTCTTCCCTTACAAGACAGGATTTTCCATTTTAAGACCATGCCATGAGCCCTTCCTAGTACTGGACTAAAATCTTTGCCCTTGACCCATCTACCTAATTCTGTCTCATGGAGCCATGTAAGATGAGGCCATTCTCTTGTGGATGATACCCATTGTTGACATGATGGTTTTGTCCAAAGACATCATATCCTTAATAAATCTCCTCTTCTCTAAATAACCCTTGTGATTTATGATAGTCCTCAATGATATGATGTCAAGACACTACACCTTGGCTACTTTCTTCTACATGCATTCTAATTTGTCATTATCCTTACTTCCTACCTTAAAATGTTGTGTCTAGAAATGAACACAACATTTCAGATATGAATTTACCAGTAAAAAACAAAACAAAACAAAACAAAGTGAGATTATTTACTTCCCTTCTACTGAACGTGACACTTTTCCTAATGCAACCTGATACTGAATTGTTTTTTGGCATCTTCATCATGCTATTAATTCACATTAAACTCAAAGTCACCTAAAACCACTTAATGTTCTTTTACATGAATGATTATTAAGTCAGATCTCCCTCCTAGGGTGCTTATGCAGTCTAAATATTTTCTGGAAGCAGTGAGCCCTTGTGCAGGAGGAAATAAAACAACAGATTTTAGATTAGATTTGAAGCTGAGAAATTCATGTTTAGATTGAGATTTAGAACTTGAAGAGATCTTAAGATCATCTAGTGGTTAAGTACACTGGATAGAGCACTAGGCTTGGAATCAGGAATACTTCTCCTCCTGAGTAAAAAATCTGCTCTCAGACGTTTACTGGCTGTATGACACTGAGCAAGTCACTTAACTCTGTTTGCTTCGGTTTCCTCATCTGTAAAATGAGCTGGAGAAGAAAATGGCAAACTACTTTAGTATCTTTACCAAGAAAACCCCAAATAGGTTCACAAAGAGTCAGACATGACGGAAACAGCTGAACAAAATTGGCTTGTACAGGGTTACAGAATATTAACCAACAGAGCAGAAAATGGAACCCAGGTCTTCTGGTTGCCACATCTGTGAGCACTCTTCCACTCTGCTACATTACCTCTCAGGAATAAATGACTTTATCACTGGTTACTATAAACATTGGTGTATGATTTGAGGGGTGTGTGTGTGTGTGTGTGTGTGTGTGTGTGTGTGTGTGTGTGTGGTGTGTGTATCCATTCTGTGTACTTTATATAGCTTCTGCATTTATTGGCTCTAAATCTAATGTAATAACTGTAGGGCCATTGTTGAAGAAAAGAGCAATGGTTCTGATACTCTATTATTGGTCCATCATATCTATCATTTATGTCACAAATATATATTTGTCCCTGCAACTACTTTTGAATTTTGAATTGCAAGACCTGGATGGAAATTGAGCTCAAATGCTTTCAAACTGAAACCAAATTAGATGACAAAATTGTATTGGGTGACCTCTACAGTCCCTTCCAGCTTTATATCTGAATCTATCACCCTAGCTGTAGAAATAAGGAATCTGCTGTCAAACATGGCCAATGCATTCATATGTTTTGATTGATTGCATTTTCTTGTTACAAGGAAGGGTTGGGGAGTTGTGTGTGCATGTTTTTATGCATTTGTAAATATGTATGTTTGTGTTAATTAGAAGTTACATTGCTTTCATTACTAATATTATTTGGGGGGAGTTATTTAGTCATTTTTGAGAAATTCTGAATTAAAAAAATAAAACCTCCTGGATCACTGGGAAGTGACATAAATAGAAAAGACAATTAGTATAACATTTTTAAAGGAGAAATAAATTTTATTGCAGAGTTCAAATTCTTAAAATTAATCATATGCTATGTATATTTTAAATAACAGGTTCACTGGAATGATTTGATGGGTGTTTAAAATGGAAACTTGTGGTGGAAGAAAAAGATAGCAGTTGAAGCTAAAATCTTTCCTGGATTTCTCTTTTGAAGACTCAACGTTTAAAAACGATATGCTGATTTGGAAGGCCCCAGGAGTGAATTGCAAAATTTTCTTTTTCTGTTCAATCCATGGATTTTTTAATCATTCCTTGGAGTTGATGAAGTTCAGAAGATGCGTGTGATGGGAAAAGTGCCATATCTGTGTTTTTGTAGCCCCTGAATCTTGGATTAGTTTGCTGTTTTATTGAAGAGATTCCATTTTGAAAGGCAGGAACTGAATGTGATGGATTTATCTTCAGAGATGAACAGACATGGGAAGAATCCAGTAAGTCACAAGCTAGAAGACCAGAAGAAGGTAAGAATTGTTTTTTTAAATCAAATTTACTATGTTTAAAACTGTTTATGTGCCTTTTAAGTGACTGTGGTAAGCTGAAAATCATTGTGCTTTATGAGAACTAATAAATGTATTTATATAAAGTAATGTGTCACATTAGGCAATTCTGTGGGAGAGCCAAGTGTGACTGTGGGTCTGAATTTCATTACTCCTTGGCTATTTTATTCTTAAAGCCTTCTGAATTTGTCTAGCTAATGGTTTGGCAAAAGATTTCATCATGTTCTCTCAGTGTTGACTTCATGCCAGTGACCTGCTAATCTGAATTATGTTTAACTTTGCCTTGACCTTGGAGGGACCTGTCTATACTTCCTAGTGAATGTAAAGGTCCACTCCTGGACCATTCCTGGGAGAATCTGGGTTGAATTTCTTTTGGGAAATATAACCTTTTTCCTCTAGAACTTTAAGCTTCTATATAATTTGCATCAATATTGTTCCGAGAAATATCTGAAATATTGGTTGATGCTCTTGATACTATTTTAAGTTATTATGAAATGTGTTACCTTTGGTTGTTAGAATGGTGAATTAGCGAGTGATTCTTAAAATACTGCAAACTTTAATTGTATTCTCAGGTGTAATTACCATTGAATTGACTAAAAATACAAATAAGGGAATGGGGTTACACAAAAGAAATAGGGATCTTCCTGACAAGAAACTGGGGATTAGAAACCATAGGTTACACTTAAATTTCATTTTTCTGCCATTAACACCTTTTACTTGCTAACTGATTCACTACTGTAGGCAATCATCAGGAGAACACTTCGTAGAATGGTCAGAGATAGTGCCTATGAGGTAAAAAAATAAATAAATAAAGTTCTTATGATGAAATACGTTCTTTTGTAACATTTTCATTGACTCGGATGTGAAAGGGGAGCTATGTGGGAACCCGGCTATTAAGACATAAAAACACAGAATAATGAAATAAGGGGAAATAGTTGTTGGATAGACCTGAAGAAATGGTGTATGATTAGGATTTGCTTCTCTGTCTTGGAAATTATATTTAGTGGTTCTTTGGCACTCTGCTACCTTACTAGCTTTACATAGTTTTGAAGTCAGTAAGCTTAGGCAAAAGTTATTCAAAGGGAATAGTTTGTTAACTTTTTGAGTCAATAATGATAAATGATCAAATAATTAGGTTGTTTTATCTCTATACTATCAACTAAAGCTGGCAAAAGAAGATGGACTCATTGTGCCACCTTTGGATCATTTTTCTTTCTGCATCTTTTCTATGTCTAAACCTAGCTAAATACGAATGGTGCTAACCTAAGTTACTTGGAATCAATTCTGGATTCATTCCAGAGCTTATTTATGTTCAAATAAAAATACTTTCCCAAGAACAATGTTTTTCTTGAACACAGAGGGAAGCTTCCAATGTTATTCTCTACAATGTATATTATTCTCCCTGTGTGAACTTTGTCAGAGGTGGTGGCTCAGAAGGACTTGTGGGATAATTGTATGTATCTGTGCACATGCATATGTGTATACAGGTTTGTGTGCATGTGTAAATATTTATATTTGTGTTAATTAGAAGTCATGTTGCTTTCATTACTAATAATATTTGAGGGAAGTTATTTATTCACTTTTGAGAAATTGCAAATTAAAAATAAAACCTTCTATTGTCTAAGAACTCAATATGCCTAATTTGATAGGCAGGTAAATGAGTCATTAATATGTGGATTTAACTTCTTGCACTTGTGAGAAAGGCTGATATTAACTATAGATCCACTATATTGCTAAAAAGAGATTGAACTATTTTTTTTGTCCAAATTATGTCAGTGTCTCACTCTCTGATGGTTTTTATTCCAAATGTTGGCTTTTAAGGCAAGATTTTGTAACTTGGAGCACATTTTCCCACAAAATAATGTTATAGATTTAATCTGGTTTAAAAATGGATAGGAATAGGAATCGTCCTTTGGTTACTGGTATAGGGAACTCCTGAGAGGGGATATTCCTCTTATTACTATGAAGGTCATCACCTTTCTTGAAACTGAGTCTTAAAGACTTGCCCAGGGCCCTGAGAGGTTAAGCAGCTGGGCCAGTATCCCAAAGCCAGTGTATATCAGAGATGGGAATTAACCTAGGTCTTCCTGGCTATATACATCATACCTTAGAGTCTCTTAATTCAAGAAACATATTAATATTACTATATAAATCAATATTAAGAATGCATATTAATCACTAATATCTCTGTTTTGATTATTAATTAATATATTAATCACCACTATATGAAAAGCAATGTGAAAAAATGTATAGAGCGGTGACCTTAGAATCAAGAAGACCTTTGTTCAGATTTTCCCCCTTATATCAACTAGCTGCATGAATACAAGTGAATTACTTAACCTCTTGGTCTTTCACTCAGTCCACCATTACTACAAAGTTACAAGAAAGTTGTAAATTTGCATAAGTAGAGGGAGTTTCCTCACCAGGGCATTTTCTATTGATGAAATTATAGTCTGCACCAAGAAATAAGATATGCAAATTGCTGTACCTTAGCTGTCCAATTTGTCCCATTGTTTTCATCAGTGAAAGTTCTTTGGCACACTTCTCTACAATCTTGAGTGACTAGGTAATTGACTCATACATCAGCTTTCTCTTCACCCCATCCTCTGTCTTTATGAGTGGCAACTTTGGTATACATGGAAACCATTCTTCTAAAACCTTAGGCTCACAGTTCTTCAAAATCCTCAACTACAGAGTCATCCATTTCAATTTCACTTCAGCTACCCATCAGCACAATTATCACTTAGAACTCATATAATTCCAACATCTTAAACTTAGAAATTGCTATTCCTGATCACAAGATCCTTTCTTTTTGTCTTTCCTACTCCTTCACTCCTCCTGAGTCTCATTATCTCCAATCATCAAACTTTAGAAATGAGGACCAGAGAAGTGGTAACCTTGCCCAAGATCACAAAATTGCTTATAGAATGACAGTACTTAACACACAAAGGACCACAGATGTGCTAGAGCTAGCTCAAGCCTGCTCACAACAAATGATTATTAAATTTTCAATGTGAGCCTTTATATCTTGGAAATTGGTAAATGTTACAAATCAAAGCTTAGTTTATTGTTTTCTTGACTGCCTAGACATAAAGTGATGGAGTAAATTTTAATAATGCAGATTAAACTTAAAAAAGTATATCAGGTCTCAAGGAAAATTGCTTTGATATTTTAGAACCAGAGGGCAAAATAGAACTTGAAAGAATTCACTGATCACCTCTTGAAAAAGATCCCTTAAAGAAAACTCCTAGGAATGTTATAGCCAGGTTCCAGAGTCCCCAGATCAAGGAGAAAATATTACAGATTACCAAGAGGAAGCAATTTGAATACTGTGGAAACACAATTAGGATAACCTAGGATCTGGCAGCTTTTACACTGAGGGATCAAAGGGCCTGGAAAATGATATTCTGGAGATTAAGGGAGCTAGGACTAAAACCAAGAATCACCTACCCAGCAAAACTGAGTATAATGTTCCAGGGGAATATATGGTCATTCAGTGAGATGGAGGACTTTCAAACATTCTTGCTGAAAAATCAGAACTGAAAAGAAAATTTGACACTCAAATACAAGAAGCATGAGAAGGTAAACATGGAAAAGAAATCATAAATAACTTATGAAAGTCAAACTATTTACATGCCAACATGGAAAAATGATAGTTGTAACTTATGAAACTTTTCTCAGTGTGAGGATAGGTGAAGGGAATACAAATGCATACATATATATATGTATATATCTATATCTATATCTATATCTATCTATATATCTATCTATCTATATCTATATATATATATATGTATACATACACATATGTCTATATAGGAGGGTTTATATATGCATATGATTACATATCTGAGTATGTGTATACATGCGTACATAGAGGGCACAGGATCAATTGATTAGGAAGGGACAATACTTTAAAAGGTGAAATTCTGAGATGGGCAAGGATTAAAATGAGAGGAGACAGGGAGAGACAGAATGGGGTTAATCATCTCATATAGAAGAGCCTAGGGATAATTGCTACAATGGAGGGGAAGAACAGAAAGGCAAAAGGGAATGGGTCAACCTTACTCTCATTGAATTTGGCTTAGGGAAGGAGTGACAAAACTCTAAACTGGGTATCTTGCCTCACAGGAGAGTAAGGGTGATGGAGATGAGAGGTGGGATGATGGAGGAGAGGGGAAGGTGGGGGGGGAGGGCTGCTGGAAGTATACACTTCTGTAAAGGGACAGGGACAGGATAGAGAATAGAACAAGGTGGGGGGTGGGATAGGAAGCAGGGACATATAATCAGTGTCTCACAATATGTCCATTGTGGAAATGTTCTGCATAACTACACATGTACAGCCTGTATTGAATTACTTGTCTTTCCAGTGGGGGTGGGTGATGAGAGAGGAAGGGAAAGAATCTAGAATTTAAAGTTCTATAATCAAATGTTAAAAATATATATGTATATATATATTTATTATTATTATTATTAACTACATGTAACTGAGAATTAAGATATACAGGCACTGGGGCAGGGAGACCCATCCTGCGCTACCAGAAAGTCAGAGGGGTGATGGGGGAGGACATAAAAGAGAGCAGATTGGGGGAAGGGTTATACAGTGGGATGGCTGTTTTGAGGTGGTGGGTAGGGGAAAGATGGGAAGAAAATTTGTAACTCAAAATCTCATGGAAATGAGTGATGTAAACAAGAAAATAAATAAATTAATGAAATTTAAAAAAAAAGTATATCAGGGATACTTCTTTCTGTCTTTCCTGGAAGCCAGTTGTTAAACATTTACCAGCATATCTCTGCATAGGATGTATTAATAGAAGTGCTTTCTTAGAGGGATGGGGATGAGTCCCTAGTTGATCACCATTTCGAGAACAGGAATGCAAGGGAAGGAGATTTTCAGCTGCTGAAGGGAGAGAAAAAGGAGTTTCTTTAGCCACTTGGTTGGCACAGGTATTCCTATCTAGTTAAATAAAAAGCAATTGCATATTTTAAATACAGAGAAGAGAACAGAAGATCAGGAAGAAAAGTTATATGCAGGGCAGCTTTGCAAGTCACAGGTTGAACTTTTCCATATTGATTATTTTTACTATGTACTTAAAAAGAAATATAAACTGTACATAAGAGAGATCAGCATTTTCTTGTACTATATTCTTTTTCTGTTTTAGCATATATAAAAATAAATCCTTTTTTTTTATTTTTTAAGCTCAGAGCTGCTTTTAATTATCTGAACTGAACACTTTGTAAATATAATCACCAAGCTTGACTCTGAAGAAGAAAAAAATGTACCTTCTCTTCTTTGAAGAGTTGGGAGCCTGTGAGAGAGGGGCATCACATATACTGTCAGACATGATTAATGTGTCATTTAAGGTTTGCTGAACTGTTTTTTCCTCTTTCTTTTTTCCTTCTTACTTGCAAGGGATGGCAGTCTGAGTTGAGAAGAGAGAGGGATGTATTTAAAAAGGCAAAAACAAAAGTTATCAAAAAATTTGAAAAGTATGTGATTTTAAAATGAATTTATTAATTATTATTGCCTACTACAACTGCTACAAACATTAGGAAGTCTTCAGTCATGATATATACTGAGTTACAGAAACTTAACATTGGAAGGGACTTGAGAGTGTCTTTCTTCATATTAAGGGCCATAGATAAATTGAGCACATTTTGGGATTACATATATTTGTATGGAGTTCAAATTTTTGTTACTTTCTGATTTAGAGAGAGGATGGTTGTGATATCACTGAGCCAATCCATTGCGAGACTGAAGTGTATTTCCTGTGTTTCAGATGGTTGGTTGGCATTACATGCCAACCAGTGAAGCCTGGGCTTGCACTAACAGTCCCAGAATCTCACCCAACTCTAGAAATAGTGGTGAGCCAATGTGCTTGATTTCGCTCAAAGTATCTTTTGCCTGTGGATATTTTCACAACTCCAAAGGCTTCAACTATTTCTTAGTGTAAAGTATCTGTACCAGGCAGCATATGGGTAGAGGGAGACCAGACCCAAATACTAGCTCTTGGCGTCAGTTGACACAGAATTTGATCCTCAGCCGAGACTCCGCTAGGCACATGTCTCCTCTTAGCAACTTCTACAGCTCTGGAGGTGCGTGGCAGGACCTAGATAAGCAGATACATTGTGATGAACTAGACATCTTGATGGCAAACCATGGGTTAAACATTAGCAATCTTGTACCTTGCCATTTGGTTGCCGGATACACTAAACATTTGTGAATGGAGAATTGAAATGCTTATAAAATTATAGAAATAAACTGTAAGAATATAGCAATAAAAGGAGGGGGCACTTTCCCCTTGCAAAGTCATGCAGGCAGGTCTTCAATCATACCTTGAACAGCAGCCCAATGTAGTCAGATGCATCAGTAGGGAAAGAAAATATCTGGGATTACAGGACAGAGAGCTAGAAGAGACCCAATTGATTAGCTAGATAACCCCTTATTTAACAGATATGGTTGGTGTATTGGTTAGTTTTGTGGCTCCTCCCCTCCTCCCCCCCCCCCCCCTGGGCTTTCATTCTTAGGAGGACTGGCCTTCAGGGTAGGGAAAGAGAAAGAGATATAATTGGAGATGAAAGTGATTTTAAAAAGATGTCAATAAAATATTATTTTGTTGACTACACTCTTGTGTTCATTCAATAAATAATTTCTAATTGCCTCCTGTGTGCCATGTACTGTGTGAGGTGCTTGAGTACTTTAAAAAATATGGGGATATGTTAGCATTGGTGTGGGGAACATTTTATGGACACTCCCAGCAGGAAGGCAGATCAGTATTTTGTAATCTTTGATTTGTTGGAGCGCTGAGACATTAAATGAGTTCTGCATGGTCACACAACTATAGTAGGTACAAGGATAAGTAAGACAGGTCCTGCCACCAAGGAGCTTACAATCTAGCACACAGATGAATGTATTGCAAAATGCTTAAGAGGAATACAAAGTGCTTTGCAATCAGATGAAGTTAGAGACCATTTCCAGGATGATCATCAGAAGGAGAGAAGGGAAAGAATTTTGTTAGAAGGATGAATTAGAGGGATCATCAATTGAAATCTTCTTATTCTTAGGGAAAAATTATAATATGGATCACAGAGATTTCATGAGATTGATCAAAATAGTGAAGTTAGCTTTATGAAAAGCCAGGTAGAATTTCCTTTCATTTTATTTGAGCAATTTTAACTATAATTCTTTGGTAACTGTCATTCCAAGTTGAGGCTTTCAGCCTTAGGCTCATTAAATCTCCCATTTGGGTCACAGTGGAGCTCAACAACTGTCCCATAGAACCTTCTGAATTCCTATAATGAAGAGTTTTATCTTTTTAAAATGGAATCACTAGCCCTTCTTCTCACATGAGGTTGGAATATTGCTTTTAACTAATTTATTACTTTGTGGGTTTATTTCATCAGAAGTCCTTAGAATAATGAGTACTTAATAGAAATGGGTGTCACCACTGTGTAATTAACTCTGACCTTGAACTGAAAATAAAGGTCAGGAGATTTTACTGATGGTCTATTTGTCACAGATGCCAGTTCAGACAGCCATGGGACACTTTTATAGGCTTTTTTATAGACCAAGGATTTTTCTGTGTCAAATGTGAGCCTTTGTTAGACTTAATAATCTACTAGGATGCCAGGGAAGGTAACAGGATGTGAATTAAAAAAAAGATTTATGCCAGGGGAGAAATGGAAATATATTTTTTTCTTTTGACCATGTTTCCTCAAATAATAGTAATAAAAATAATAAATAAAAACTTAAGAAATTTAAATGTTTAATAGATATCATCATATCAAATACTCATAACATCCAAGTTACATGGAAAAAAAAAGCTTTCAAAATATAGCGATCTTGCCGAGGAGATCAAAATCACAGGGAAAGGATGAGGTCAGTCCTCTTGCCTTGTTCATCACTGGTACTAGGAAGCTTTCAGTGAGCTAACTGATGATGAGCTTATATTTTACTGAATTCAACTATAAAGAACATTTTGTCAAATATTCATCTTCAAATTTTGCTTTTCTTTGTAGCTTTATCATTTATCACAGTACCTAGCACATGGTAAGCAATTAATACATGCTTGTTGACTATTAAGTGGAGGAGTTCATAGAATTGTAAATGTAAAAAGATAATAAGATACCACCTTGTCCCAGGGCCATTTCTAACTTAACTTCATCAAAAAAGATGAGAAATTGGTGATATTAGGTAACAAATAATATTTATTCAGTGTTTTAAGGCTTGGAAAGCACTTTAAATACATAAAAATCCAGCAAAGTGGGTCTATGTATGGATTGGCCCCATTTAATAGAGGAGGAAACAAGCTCAGTGATAGCAAGTGAGCTGTCCATGCTGATACAGCTAGTAAATGTAGGGGATGGATCGATCTATCTGGTCTTTCCTTATTTCAGGTATCACTCTCATTCCCCTAATACCACATTGCATCCAAGGATGTGATCTGTCATTGGAAGTATTTAAATGGAGACATTTATTGATACAGTTCTCTTCCACTCCCCACCCCCACCTTTATCATTTATCTTGGCAAGCATTTCTTTTGCATAATTTAGCAAGAATTTGAATCCCACTCTACAAGAACTCAGGGTCTCATTGCAACAATAGAGATGTACTTGGTTTATAATGACTGAGAACAGGTGGAGAGAGCCAATGGTTTCCATTCTGCTTTAATTAATGGTGGAGGAAGTCAATATGTCATATAAGTCTGTTATTTTAAGAGCTGTCCCTGGGATATTTTGGACTTAAAAGCAACTTTCAGCAGGTACTTCAAGAATGCAATGTCTGTAACTGTGAATGAGTGCTTCATCAATGGCATATCCATATTGATAATTTGTGTTCTTCTGTTTGCATTTGGAGTCAAATCGTGTTTGTATACATGTTTGCATGTGTGTACATGTGCAAATCTCTATATGTAAGTTTGACCAATGTGTAGAATTCTCATTAGGCAAGTAGAATGATTTTCTTTTTTTTGCCAAATACCTCTTGTACTTAGAGATTCAAAGGAAAATGTTTTCTATTGTCTTATGAGTGAAAAAATAATTTAATAATCTAATCATGTCATTGAAGGCTTATTTCTGGGTGGCATTTTCTTGGGTAATATGTCTGCATTTTGAAATGCTGATTTTTAATTTGAGATATGATACATTTATTCCCTTTGCTTAGCATGAAGGTCACCTAGCATCTGCTTAAGCACTGTGATATTTAGAAGAGAGATTATCATTCAGTTCCATGTTGACTTGTAATTATTTAGAAAAGTAAATAAAGAAGGAAGAAAAAGATATGCCTCTTTAATAAATATAATATTTAGTATTTATGGAATGTTTTTGAGGTTTGCAAAGCACTTTATGTATTTGATTTATATGTTTGATCCTTGCAACAACCTTGTGAGATAAATGATATTATCTTCATTTTACAGATGTAGAAACTGAGGCACAGAGAGGTAAAATGACTTCTCTAGGGTCACAAGGTCTTAAGTGTCTGAGGCAGGATTCAAAATCAGTTCCTCCTGACACCAAGTCCTACATTCTATCTACGACCTAGTATGATACATTTTTGTTTTTGTTTTAAAGAAAATAATTACATTTCAGGCACTCATCTTGTATCATTGAAGCCTAGATTTAGAGATAGAATGGAGCTTTTGAAGTCATCTATTCCAGCTCCTTAATTTCATAGATGAGGAAACTTAGGGTGAGACAGGTGGACATTGTCAATGGTCACACACACACATGTGCACACACACAAACACACACACACACACACACACACACACACACACACACACACACACACCAAGAAAAAACAAAACAAAAACAAAAACAAAACCAAGTAGCTGAGCTAGAATATGAACTCAGGTTCTGTCTCCAAATTTATCATTCTTTCCACAGCATCATGCTGATGTGATTTCATCTGTAATTACTCTATATCTGGTACATAATTACTCATTTTTAGGACTTAGTGGGAACTGCTCAAAATGTCTGGCCTGCCACCTTGTTGGTCCTGGAACCTGGAAATCTACCAGTGATATTTCTAAAGCACAGATGTGACAAAATTATTCCCCTCCTCATCAGGTTGCATTGACACCCTCTTCTCTCTCACACAAAATATGAAACACCTCTTTGGCTTTTAAAGTCCTGTAAAAGCAGCTTCCAGCCTACATTTTCAGACTTGTTACATATTAGCCTCCTTCATGAACTCTCCTTTCCATCTACACTGTTCTGTAACACTGCCTGCTACCTGCTGGCTATTCCTTGTACACAAAATTCTTCCTCCCATCTCCATGCAGGCTATTTTGTCACATATACAAAGCAGTCTCTCTTCATCTCAGCCTCATAGAGGTTGTTCTTCAGTCATGTCTAACTCATTTGGCTTTTTTTTTTTGCAAAGATATTGGAATGGTTTGCCATTTCCTTCTCCAGCTCATTTCACTGATGAAGAAACTGAGGCAAACAGGTTTAAGTGATTTGCCCAGGCTCACACAGCTAGCAAGTGTCTGAGGCTGGATTTGAATTCAGGCCTTGTGCTCTATCTACTGAGCCATGTAGCTGCCCCATAAAAGCTGTAGTTTTGTTGTTGTTTTTCCCCAAAGTTCAACTCAAATGACATTTCCTACAGGAAGCCAGCCATCATGATCCAGCTGCCATGTTGCTTGTACTCTCCCCACAGAAATTACTTTCTTTCTATTTCTATTTAATCTTCCATTAACATGGGCATGTAGCATCCATAAGTGGAATGTAAGTTCTTGGAACTTAGAGTTTGTTTTGATTTTATCTCCAGATCCTTAACATCAAGCACAGTCCTTCCCATTTAGTGGGTACTCACTAATTTTCTTACTGACCTGAATTCTCTCATTAGTTAATGCCTCATCCAAACTCTGGACTTCATATTTGCTAAGAGGAGATGGTAACAATGGTTCACATTTCCCCAAAATACACATGAATTATTACATCACCTGGAATGCTGAGAGAAACCTGTTGTGAGAATGTATTGGACATGATGCACTTTGTGTTCTGAGTAGAGGAGGGCTAGCAATGTGCCTTCTCAGGCACAAGGGAAAGAGGAGCCTTGTTTCATCCCCTCTGGCAGCTTCTCTCAGGCAGTTTGGCAGACACCCAGCTCTCTGCAGAGTCACTTGGCTGCTCTCTAGTAGTGGTAATTGTGGGTGGGCAGAGATAGAGAAACATCTTTTCTTCTATGTCTCCGTAGAAATATGACTTAGCATAAAGACTTGGGGATAAGTAGGACAGGAGTATATGTCTGCTTTACGAGTCTCTTCCTAGGGTTTTATCTATAGCATTTCCAAATTTTAGAGAGAAGGACTGGACGAAGATTTTTTGGGGGGGGGAGTAATGTAGGGAACTTACATCAAGGAAATTCCCTCTCTTAACTTCTCTGCAACTTATAACTTTAGAGAGTGTCCTACAACACTAAGAGATTAAGTGATTTGTCAAGGGCCACAGATCTTGTATGTGTTGGGGGCAATTTTGAACTCAGGTCTACTCTCCATCTGGTATGCCACATTGCCTTCCATCCAATTCTTAGTTTATATAAAAATGAATATAGGTCACATACAAATACACACACACACACATACACACACACATATATATATATGTGCTTGTATGTGCATATATATATGTGTGCATGTGTGTATATGTATATATACATGCACATACAGATACACATATAAATATGCATATACATATACACATACCTGTGTGTATGTGTATGTATTACTGGGATGTCCTCTGAAGTTTTTGTAAGATTTAGAGCTGAAACAGACTTCAGTGGCCTTTAATCCAGTGCCTTTTTCTACTACCTGTGTTTTGCTGATGAGGAAACTGGTCTAGGAAGGTTAAGCAGTTTGCCCAAGATTATACAAATCAGAATCAGTACTTGACCTCAGTCCCCTGTCTCCTGAGCCAGTACCCTTTTTTTTTACTATGTTTCACTGCTTTGTTAATTGTCTTTTAGTAGCATAAAAGAAAATCTTAAGCTTTTAGTTGGTAGACTGTGTTTTTTTGATGATATCAAACATGGCTAGATGTCATTGTCAATCAAACTGGGTTGGAAGCAGTATGTACTTTAATAATGTGATTTTACAGAGTTATATTCAGATGATTTATTTAGCTGTTTTATTTTCTATATATGTATGCGTGGATATATAAATAGATAGATAATAGAAATATATATATTTAAATATATACATACATACATATTATATATACATGTGTGTATATATTACATATACACACATATATACATATACATGTGTGTATATATTACATATACACACACATATATACATATACATATATACATACACATATATACATACACATATATATACATATATATGTGTATGTATATGTATATATATATATTTGGAGCAATGTAGGTCATGTTACAAAAAGACTGGCTTCAACAAAGACGGAAAACATTGTCAACATAAACAAACAAGCACCATGGATCAGATTCTGGCATCTCAGCTCTAGTGACCCAGCAGCAACCAATGAACTTATTGTGCTTGGCTCATCAGTGTCTTGGAGGTGCCAGGGATCATGTGAATACATGCATGGAAGCAAGCTGTAAGGCTCCGTCTGCTCCTTTATGGGTAGACAGAAGGTTCCATTGGACTTGACTCATAGATTGGATATTGTCAGCTTACCACCAGGGAAAAGCATGGAGGGCAGAAGCTGCTCCCTCCTCCTACTCTCTCCAAAAAAACTAAATCGAATATCAGATTTATAGCAGTCATCAGTCTCTTTATATCAATTTAGAGGAAATTAAAAGAACAAATTGGATGAAAATCTAATAGAAATTTTGGGGTAGGGGAAATAATCATAAAAACTTTGAACATGATTTATGTTTGATTACATTTGAGGGGCAGCATATGGAGTAGAAAGAGATTTGGGCAAAAACTTAAACATTAAGTGCGGAGTTCTCCATGTCCTTGGCATAGGGAAAGGTTATTTCATTTCTTTGACCCTCAGTTTCCTCATCAGAAAAGTAAGGAGGATCATTTTAGTAAACAGTAAAATTATTTTTAATTCATGCTACTTAGTTCATGTCAATTTGATGAAGGAGCACTGCGTAAATTGTAAAGAGCTATAGAAAGGTGAGTTAGTGTTGGTGCTCTTGTCATTGCTATTATATTTAAAACAAAGGGAAATATCAGCTGGTGTGCTATATTTGTAAACACCCAAAGTTGGGATGATTTAAGGAAGGCCACCAGCAGGTTGTAGTTTCTTGGCATGGTAATCATTTGGAAGGACATAGAGAAAGAGTTGCTTAGAATGGACAAAGCATGATGGGTGACAGTGTGCATCAGTGGAGGGAATAATTATGTCAACAAATTGAGAGAGAAATAAATGAATGAATGGGAAAGCATTTATCATCTACTTAGCATATGCTAAGCACTTTGCTGAGTACTGGGGATAGAAATAGAAAATTAAGATAATCCCTATCAAAGAACTCACATTCTAACTGAGGGAGACACTATCTAATGGAGGGACAGCAATAGGGCAAAAGGAAAGGCCTGATAGTACTTAAGGTACATCAGCAGGTCGGAAAGCAATGCCCAAGAGTGAGGGTATTACAGGAGAAAAGATGATAATGCCTGATGGTCTTTAGGGCCCAGTGGCAGGGCAGATGATGAAGACTGGCAGTATTCCATTCCAGAAGGATTATAGTTGCTAATTCTCTGTTCATCTGAGTGATATGAATGACAATGTCTGTCACAAAGCCAGTTGCTCTTGGAACCCAGTCCACAACCCATTGAGAAGGGAGAAGGGAGACTGAAGGCAGATGTGGAAAGACCTTGTACAAAAAGCCACACTTGAGACAACAGGGATATCAAGTCAGGTGAAGAGGGACCATTTTATAGACATTGAGGACAGCCAATAAAAAATATGAGATGGTAGTCAGAATGGCTTATCTGAAGAACAGCATGAAGGCAGGTTTGGCTGGATTACATAGTGGATCAAAGGGAGTAACATATAATGTCTAGAAAGGTATAATCGGGCCAGGTCACCAAAAAGCTTTACATGCAAAACAGAAGAGTTTCTATTTGAGCCTAAAGGTAATAGGGAACCACAGTAATTTACCAAGTAGATTTGTGACATTAGTCCTGTGCTTTGGAAAAATCACCTTGGCAGCTATAGGGAATATGGTTTGGAATGGGAAGAGACTTTAGGCAGGGTGACCAAATAGCATGTTATTGCAATGGCTCAGGTCAAATATGATAAGAGTATGAACTATAATAGTGATTTTAAGAGTGGAGAGAAGAGAAGGAAAACAGATAGGGATGAATGAGTCTGTGAAAAAGAAAGTGAAGTGGATGTTGCAAACCTAAAATATTGTAAGGTTGTGGTTGTTTCTTCAAAGAAAAAATTAGTAAGCATGTAAGAGGTATGTAAGAGGATTTTTATTTGTTTTTTTTGAGGGGGGAGATAATGAATTCTAATTGGGGTATATTGAGTTTGGTATTCCTAAAGAACATCCAGCTTGAAATGTCTAACAAGTAGTTGGTGATAGGGGATTGGAGTTCAAGAAAGCTACTAGGGTTGCTTGTATAGGACTTGTAATCAGCTGCCTAGACATGATAATTGAACCCATGGGCTCTAATGAGATTGTCAATAGAGAGTATATATAGATAGAGAAGATGAGAAGGCCCAGGATGTAGCCTTGGGCAACAACAACATATGGAGGCATGACATAGATGAAGATTGAATAAAGAAGGCTGAAAAGGCATTGACAGAGAGGCAAAAGGAGAATCATAAAAAAATGACAAATACTCCAGTGAGGAAAGAGGGTCTAGTGGAGGAAAGGATTGTCAATAAGCCTCAATTACTTCAGAAAGGCCAATAAGGTTGAGGAAAAAGAAAAAGGTCATTAGATTTGGTAATTAAGAAATAATTGATACATTTGGAGAGATCAATTTTAATTGAATGATGAGGTCAGAAATCATTTTGCAGAGGGTTAAGAAAAGGTGAGAGGGAAGAAGTCAAAGTACCCTAGTACAGATAGTTTTTTCAAGGAGTTTAACTGAGAAGGGGAAGATAGATGTGTGGTAATGATATCTTGCAGGGAGAGGAGGACCAATTGAAGGATATTTTTAAAGAGTAAGAAGACAAGCATATATATAGGCCTTAGTGAAGAAACTAGTAAAGGGAGAGTGACAGAAGATAAAAAGGAGAAAAAGAGAATGATATTAGGGAGCACATACTGGAGAACATGGGAGTAGATGGGATCAAAGATTTTTGTACTGGTGTACCTTACTCCACTGTAATAGAGGGGCAAATCATAGGTCCGATCAATTTTAGACCTGGAAAGACCTACAAAAATCTCCTTGTTCAAGTGGCTTATTGTTTAGGCATGTAGATTCTGATCTATAAAAAGTCTCTTTTCATTTGGTGTCTTGACTAACATTTAAGCCATGGTTATAGCTGCCAACAGCACATTTGCTCATTTGTTTGTATTTTCATATCTGTAGAAGGCATTGCATAAAAATGTGCTCATTCAGCACCAATTCAAGACAATCAGTTTTTTTAAACCAAAACGAAACATACACATGTGCCTCCTGTCTGCTTGTGGAAATTCATTGCTGTGATAATTATCTTCATAATTTCCATATTTCCACCTAACTGAATTTTCTCCTCTAAGCTTGTCTGGGTTGGTGTTAAATGCAAACCCTTGTGGAATACAAAGCAGTCATTTGACCCTAATGCTATCTCTGTCAGAAGAGGTCCCTGTCACTTAGTGATGCTTGCACTTGTCTGATTTCACTGATTTCAAAGAATAATGATTAACAGCATGGATCATTTTCTAAATGAGTTGGACACAGGATAAAAGGGAAAAAAATGAAAGTTGGATTTGTAATTTAGGCTTGAGTTTGTTGCTTTGCTCTGTTTTTCAGTAGTGTTCTTTTGATGTTGCAGTAACACGAGAGAGCATGCTGAATTTGAGAAGCGGGGATGAATTCATCATACTTTATGATACTTGGTACCTATATGATTTGGATTAAGTCACTTAATCTTTCTAACTTGAGTTCCTCATCTGTGAAAGGAGTAGAAGAAAGTGATGTCTATAGTCCCTTCCTACTCTATTTTTATGACCCCATGATCCTAATATGTTGATTAAAGAATTGCCTCGATTTTAGATAATCTGTTACTATGTGATGCATAGAGATGGAGAGAGAACTGGAGAATCTGAAAGAATTTCTCATGATGATGTTGAGGAATACCTCATTCCACCCTCATTCTGAACTTAGGAAAAGAGGGGAAGAAATGGGAGAGAAGGTAGGAAGTGTGAACACAGCATAAGAAAAGGGAGGACAGAGCAGGGATAAGTAGATGTATTCTTGTTAAGTTTATACTCACCTATTTAAATTTGTATTCAGCCAATCACAAGGGTTTACCAAGCACTAGCATCTTGCTATCTGTGTTGTGTTTGTCCTTCATTTTTGAAGAGAACCATGGCATCAGGGAAAGGATGACATGACTTGTAGTTGACTTTTATTAGAGGGAGGGAGGGCTGTGCAAGGTCACCAGCCTCACTCTCTCCTCCAGAGCCATCTGGGGACAGGAGATGATCCATGATGCAATGGGAGATCCTGGCCCTTTCAGACTATGGCCTTTTCTAGTACTCAGTGTACTCTCCTCAACCTTTTCACCTTTTGCTTGTTGCTCTGAGGGCAGTAGTTAAAATTTGTTGCTATTGCTATAGAAAGAATTGGAGGTTTACTAGCCTATAGCTCCATATATAACCCAAACCAAGCTTCCTTCCCAAGTCTCCACATATATACCATGTGTTGTATTCCTCTCCATTGGAATGTAAGTTCTTTGAAGTCAGCAATTGTTTAATTGTTGCATTTGTAAACCTGCCACCTAGCACTTAGATTGTAGGAAGATCTTAATAATTTTTTTTTAATTCATTTTGTTTTTGTTTAGTTATGACCCCTTTTGGTGGTGGTGTTTTTTTTTTTTTACAAAGTTGTTGGAGTGGTTTGCCATTTTCTTCCCCATTTCATTTTACAGGTGAGAAAACTGAAACAACTTGAGTTAAGTGACTTTCCCAGGGTCACATAGCTAGTAAGTGTCTGAGACTAGATTTAAATTCAGGAAAATGAGTCTCCTTCACTCCAAGTCCAGTTCTCTATCCACTACACTACGTAGGTGCCTCTATTTATTAATTTATAAGTTAACGACTATAGTTATAACAAACCCATTTTAAATTTTATTCATTTATATTTTTAAAATTTATTTCAACTTAATAAATATTAATTAAGCTCTATGCAAGGTATTGGGGAACATATGTTCAAAACCAAGACTTCCTAACCTCAAAGACCTTAAATTCTATTCAGAATTGAAAATTATGTTTGTGATTAGTTTTCCTAGATCAGGAAAGTAGGCCTAAAAAGGCAGATGCTTTGCCCCAGGTCACATAGATAACAAGTGGCAATGAAGAGGATTTGAACCCATGCCTCTTGACCTGATATCCAGTGCTCTATCCATTGTACCATGCTTCAGGTCCTCAAGTTACTTTTACATCATTAATGTGAACTGGGCCCCAATGTTTTATAGTAAAGCATCACTAATGTCAAAAGATAACTTTCTATCATGTTCTTTCTTTTCTTTCTTTTTTTGTGTTTTGGAGG
Source organism: Pseudochirops cupreus (assembly GCA_028627135.1). Taxonomy (NCBI): domain Eukaryota; kingdom Metazoa; phylum Chordata; class Mammalia; order Diprotodontia; family Pseudocheiridae; genus Pseudochirops; species Pseudochirops cupreus. Next base: position 362,370,791 of record CM053581.1, on the reverse strand, counting down.
GGGGAGGGCAAGGCAATTGGGGTTAAGTGACTTGCTTAAGGTCACAGACTATTTAGTCTTAAGTGTCTGAGGTCAAATTTGAACTCAGGTCCTCCTGACTCAAGGCCGGTGCTCTATTCACTGTGCTATCTACCTGCCACATCATGTTATTTCAAGAATAGAAATCTTATCAGTGCTAAAGAAACTGAAGATGCAATTAAGGATCACTTCTAGACAAATCAGGAAAATCAAACAGGATCATCAAATGTATCTCTGATGGTATTATTTCTGTTGAGTAACTTGAATTCTTCCTAAGTCAGTGAACTGAAACAGGAATATGGCTTTTGCCTCTGGATAGTTGCAATTTGCAGGTTCCTTTAACTTTTAATATGATACAGGTTGTACTTGGGATAAGACATCCCAAATTATGACAATTTGGAATACTTTCAGAAAATCTTCACCTGTTAAAATCTTTGATATTGCCAGGCTTTCTGAAGAATTGGAATTGGCTTTAATTCATATCTTATAGACTGATTTGTTATGTGACTTTTGACGCCAGAGACTTTTAAAATAATTAAGTAAAAGGCAATCTGTTTTTTCCTCTGCCAGTTGTCACCTGTATCTATGAATAATTGCCCTCCCATCCTGTGTTAATTAAACTAGTCTAGAATTTGTGGATTAGGAATTAAAAAAGAAATATGGTGGTGGTTTGGTTGTGAAATCTGATACAGTCACTATTACTGCATTGGGAAAATCCATTTGAATTGTTAGCATCCCCTTTGTTTTATGTAAGGCTACTTTTTTGTGCAAAGGGTCTGTGATTCCTCTTTACTGGGTCCCTCACCTTCTGTTTTCTTTTTTTGTTTGTTTCTAGTTAATGTCCACTTATCAGGTGTCCTTATGTGTCAGATACTATGCCAAGCAATGGGAATGCTAAGAAAGTAATCCCTGATTTCAAAAAGGTCACAATCCAATAGAAATAGTGGATAGAAAACGCAGAGAGGAAAAATTAGGTATAATCTCAGAGGACTGGTGATAGCTTTATAGGGAATTCAGAAAGAATGCTCACAGACAGCAGCATTTGACCTGGAACTTGGAGGAAGTTAGGGAAACCAAGAGAAAGGGAGGAGTAGAGGATTCCAAGTGTGGAGGACAGCCATCGAAAATACATAGAGTTGGCATATGACTTTGTCTTGTGGGAGAACCAATGGATGGGAGTTAGGTGTAAAGAATGAAAAGAAAGGAAGGGATCAGGCCAAGAAGGATCTTTAAAGCCATAACATCTTATACTTGATTTAGCAATACAATGAAGTATAAATATTACACTTTCCCTGGGATTAAGGAAAATGGAGTTGGTATATATGTGCGTGTGTGTGTGTGTGTGTGTTTGAACATGTGTATGCATGAGTACAAATGCATATGTGTGTTAGTGTCTGCATGTGTATGTATCTGCATGTTTCTAAACTTCATCTTCATCTCCATCACCTATATTGCTATTTGGTTTTAGACCTGGTTCTCAGATATATAGAATCTAGGGTGTATAATATAGTAAACTCAAGTAGAAACTGGGGCCAATTAACCATTGATATATTGCTTTAAAACATATTAATATTCTCTATGCTTTATTATATTTTTGTTTATTTTATTAAATATTTCTCAATTGCATTTTGGGTTCTACCACATCCAAATGTCATGTGTTTGACACCTTGGCACCTGATGGCTGACATTGGGCATCTTTATGGACAGAATAGTAGGGAGAATAGAATTGAAGTATTCTGGGAAGGGATGTTATATGTCAAGCTGATACATATACAAGTTTTAAAGGCTCACTCTTTGCTCTAAGGCTTTGAAAAATCAAAACTAAGCATGTTGGTTAAATAAATATAGTAACATATTGGTCTTTTGATTCCTTTTATTACCATTAAATGGTGGCATGTCCATGTAATCCATGCTTCTGGGGAGGCTATGGTTAGTATATTACTCAAACTTGAGAGTTCTGAGATGAAATTGTCTGTCTTCATGAATTCCAGTGTGAATAACCAATGAAAGAGAAGGAGAGGAGGCAGTTTGCTTAGGGAAAAAAAAAACCAGTCCAGGTCATGAATGAAGTAGGTAAGAACTTGCGCACTGGTCAGCAGAAGGTAGGGCCTCTGAGTAGCTGTTGCACTTCTAGTCTGCAAATGTTACATGTTTCTGTGCTTAGAAACTTCCATCTAATATGTGAAGTCCAGAGATCACAAACAATCTGTCCTTAGCTCAGTCTTGCAACAGCTTGTGGCTAGAAGTAGAAGGAAGGCTTTGTCTCTAGCCTTCATGGGAAAGAGCTTTATAAGATTTTGAAAACAGAAATGGACTTGATATAAATACACTTGTTTCTGAAGGCTAAATTCTTCCAAATATTAAAATTACCAGGATCCTTCACAAACATCATTGTTTTAGGGTTAATATTGTGTTATGTGTGTATTGTGTGTTGTTAAAGGACATTTTATACTTCTGTTCACATAGTATAATTAAAAGATTTTTTTTTTTAATCAAGAGAACCTAAGTCCAAATAGAATGTAGATGATCCAGAGTGTCTGGTGCATTTTTCCTAAATTCATATGTCAAATATTAGTTTACATTTATAAAATACTTTATAGTTCATATAGAACTTTACTTATGTCTTATATTGTCTTCACAGTGACCTTGTTACCTTCCTATATTAATTAGTATCCCCATTTTATAGATGAGGAAACAGGTTTGGAAAAATGAGGTGACACCTCTAAGGTCCTAAGCTAAGACTAGGATTCGAATCTCTTGATTCCAAACTCATTTGTCTTCTGAAGCTTCTCAAGATTCCTTTAAGAAGTAATCCAATTGGGGGCAGCTAGGTGGTGAGTGAGCGGAGCACAGGCCCTGGAGTCAGGAGGACCTATGTTCAAATCTGGCCTCAGGCACTTGACACACTTACTAGCTGTGTGACCTTGGACAAGTCACTTAATTCCCAACTGCCCTCCAAAAAGCAAAAAAAAAAAAAAGTAATCCAATCTAACAGATATTTGTTATTATTATTACAAATAATGAATAACAGCTAATATTTATATAGTACTCCCTATGTGCCATTAATTAGAAAGTAAGTAAGGAAACAAGCATTCATCAAGTGTTTCCTATATTCCAGGCACTATGCTCAGTGCTGGAGTTACAAATGCAAAAAGGAAGAGGTCTCCTGCCTCCCAAGAACTTAAATTGAGGACCCAGGGGGAGGGATGAAGGAGGAATTGTTTTGAGGTCCAGAAACCGGGAAGAGAGGAGAGACGGGGAATGAAGGCTAGCCTTGGCTCCTCTACAAAATGGAGACTCCATGAGGAACTCACAAATGGTAGTAAGGGAAGTATCTTACAAGTGAATATTCCAAGTTAAAAAGGCCAAGGGTAGTTAGATGTTCTAGGTGGTCTTGGGTTCTAAGGACATTTCTAGAACAGAATAGCAAGATCTCCTCTGGTTTTGAAATCCAAAAGTCAAGAACTGGTTCAGGAAGGCAGTTATGTACAAGGTACTGTTCTACATGTTGGTGATACACCAACGAAATGAAAAAGAGCCCCTGACCTTAATGAGTTGAAATTCTACTGGCAAAATTCTTGAGAGAAGGGGTTGCTTCATTCTTTGTATTTGTGTCACTGGTGCTTATCACAATGTTTCTCACATAGTAGGCACTTACTAAATTCGTGTTGATTGATTTCGGACTCTTCCAAATTAAACAAAAAACAAACTGAAGCTGCTGCCCTTGGGGAAGATACTGTGATGTAAGAATAGAACTGAATAATCTGAGGTCACTTCTGATAAATTGGGACATATAGTACTATTCCAGAAGACTTAAAGAAAGGGTAGTATGTATGTGAGTTATTATGACATGATATATGAAGGAAAATATCAGAAAAAGTTAATTCTCCATTCTATGATGAAAAGAAACTCTAGATAAAGAAAAAATATAAATGTTGAATGATTAGGTTGCAGGCTCCAGTAACTGAATTTTGTGCTGTATATAAAGAAAGGCTAACTTAATCATTATGAATTATTGCCATACCCAATGAACTCTTAAAGTGTAATCAAATATGCAGATTTTCCAGGAACTCTCTCCAAACTCTAATGAGAAACTGACTTCTGTTACAAAAACTCTGAAAGGAACAAGGCCAATGAATGAACAAGTATCAGGCTAGGAGGATGGGAATCATAAAAAAATCTTATACAAATTTATGTTATACTGGGAGAAGAAAATATTCAACATATGTAGCCCTTCAGTTGAATATATTGTGCTGCTAAATCAAGATCATATCATAATCTTATCTTTGCCAAGCAATAAAGTTAACTGAACCAGATGCCTCCTAAATCTCTAGTCCTTAGGAGACTGCCTGGCACTTAGTAGGTGCTTACTAAATAACAGTTGATTGACTGACTGACAACAGGCAGAAGTTTTCACAAATGCTAAAGATGGGAGAGTGTTGTTGCACAGTGGTATCTCGAATGAAAATTCTCATGCCAAGAGGTGTTGGCTCAATAATTACCACATCATAGCCCAGTCTTGGGGTGATAATATCAGACCACATTAGATATGGAATGTGGTGATCAAAGGGGCACCTGGAATGTTCCAAGAGTCTGTTATTTAAAATTTTAAAACTGACTAAAGATTTAAATGATAGAGTTTGGTTTTAAAAGGTCTCAGACTTTTACATGAAAATTATTTTTACTTATTTAATGTTGCTAGGAAAACTACGGACTAGTGAGTAGATTGTGCTGTAAAAATTCCTGGGAACCATTTTCGAATCATATGATTTTTGAGCCAAATGAGATCTTTGAGATCACATCCCTTGTCCTTTCATTTTACAGCTCAACAGCATGGCCAGGAGAGATTAAGGGACACTCAGGGGCTATTTTAATGCAACCATTTATTTATATTACCTAGAAAATTCTGCCACTAGTTTTAATTTACTTTATACCATTTCTTTTTGTGTACATAGAAAAAAAATCCAACAAAACATAAAAAAGGAAAGAAACAAACATTTATTAAGCACTTAGTATGTGCCAGGCATTGCTACTGAGCACATTTACAGATACTATCCCATTTGATCATCACAATAACCCTGGGAGGTAGGTGCTATTATTATACCCATTTTACAGCTGAGGAAAAAGAGACAAACAAAGGTGGAATGACTTGCTCAGGGTCATACCAATTAGAAAGTGTCAGAGGCCACTTTTAAACTGAGGTCTTCTAGGCCCTGAGATTAGTTTTCTATCCACCATACCATCTCCAGTATGTGTGTGTGTGTGTGTGTGTGTAATGACCCTTTCACATAAGACTTATTTATAAATACATGCATACATACATACATACATGTATATGATAATATCATGTTAGTAAAGACATATTAAAACAGAATTTTTTAAAGAATACTTATCAAGTTCAGATGTTCATTAATACCTGCCAATAACTACAGAGTCTTAAAATGGTTGTCAGAAGGCCTGTGTCCAAGTCAAACTCCTGTTCCTTACTGTTCCTTGGGTGAGTCACTGAAAACATCTCTGGATCTTAGTTTTTGCAATAATAGTACTTGCACCATTTATTCTCCTGGGATATTTTGAAGAAAGCACTTTGTAAAGCAGTAGATCAATCATGAAATTATAGATCTGAAGCTGAATCTGGATCTGGTCATCTAGTTCAATGACCCCATTTTACAGATGTGGAAACTGTGGCCCAGTTTGCTTATTAATTCAGCTTCTCTTATCCCAAATCTTGTATTCACCCCCCCATATCTAATGTATATTATGATTATTATTATCATCATTGCTACAACTAATCATAACTTTGCTTGACATGAAGGTACCAAAAATGGCAAATACTGGGTAGAAAGCCAAATTTTATTTAATATACTGATTAGTGTTCTGGTGTATCCTCTCTTTCTTCCTCTCCCTTCCGTCCCTCTCTTCTCTCTATCTTTCTTTCCCTCCCTGATCTCCACTTTCTCTATCCATCCACTCATGGATCCACCTGTATATGTGGGAGAAGGAAAGAGAGAGAAATGAACAGACACACCATGGGACACATAAGGAGTAGAAAGTTAACCTTGTAGTTAGGAAGGCCTACATTCAATTCCCAACTCTGCCATATACTGGCTTTTTGACCCTAGGGCAAGTCTCTTAATGTCCCAGTGCACCAGACAACTCTACAAGAATATTAATTGAGGAGCAGATGGTAATCTGCATTGGTAGAAATAGTTTCCTCACTGGGAATTACTTATGTTAATGAAATCCTAGGTCTGGTTTTTTTCCTTTCCTCCCCACAGCACCCTCCCCTTCCCCCATTCCCCAAAATCATCTCCTCTAAGTAAAAGTTGCTTTCTCCTTGAATAAACAATAAAGCTTTGCTTGTCAGTCCTAGGACAGAGATGTAGCTGTTGTTCTTTCATTCTCAAAGATGGCCAATGACATCACAAGGGTGACATCTTGACTTGGACAAAAATTTGTACCTATGTGATCAGTCCTTAGCTTCATTCTCTCCTTCAGAGTCTCTGAGGTCCAGCGACAAGATAAAAGTCAAGGTGACTGTCAGTGGCCTGGGATGCATAGCATTTCAGAAAGCCAGTATTAACACAGTGTATATGTGTATGGGCAGCTATCAGGAAGTGAATGGTATATAGAAATGAGCCAAACTTTTGTTCTGTTTGTTCTTAAGGCATGTATGGCAGAAGCACATAGACATTTCAGAAGTTTCTTCCCAAAGGATATTAATGGATATTAAGATCACTTATGTGTCAGTGGGTCAGATATGGCTTTGCATTATTCATATTATTCCTCTTTGTAGGGCCAATAGTCAAAGATCCACTGATGCTCAGTCTGGGGGCCTAGCAACGGTACTTTTCCCCATAAAATTATTGTTAGCATTAACTTTTTTATATTTAATGTTTATTTTTTCCTCAATTAGATGTAAACAAAAATGTTTAACATTTTTTTTTTCAATTTTAAGTTCCAATTATCTCCTTTTCTCCCTCTTCTCCCCCCTCCTTGAGAAGGCAAGTGATTTGATAAAGTTTATACATATAGCACTTTGCCTTTGATCATTCAGTTGGCAATGATGGGGGCAAGGTAGAAATAACCAGGGATAATTTTTTTCTCCCCATCCCTGCCTGGTTATTTTCCATTTGAATTACTGACTCTTAAAAGCAATTGTCTACTAAGACCTCAGTCTGTGACATTTGGAAAATGTTATTCTCTGGCTCTGGAATAATTTAATCTTCAAAAATCTTCAAATTTCATTTGTGGCAAATATAAAATGACATCTCACTATTTTATTGACATAAAACATGTAAAGTCCTTTGCAAATCCTAAAGAACTATATGTTTGTGGTTGTTCAGTCATGTCTGACTCTTTGACTCTGTGAATGGTACTGTCCATGGTTTTTTTTTTTGGCAAAGATGCTGGAGTGGTTTGCCATTGCATTCTCCAGTGGATTAAGGTTAACAGAGGTTAAGTGACTTTCCCAGGGATGCACAGCTGGTCAGTGTCTGAATTGGAACTTAGGTGTTCCTGACTCTAGGTCCAGAGCTCTACCTAGTGAACCACTTAGCTGCCTAAAGAACTGTATCTGCACGTGCTAAGGCAAATATTTATGTCCTGCTGTAGATTTTAGAGTTTATTTATAAATACGGTGAGAAATCAGGCAGCAAGGTGGTGCTTTGGATGCAATATTGGATCTGGAGTCAGGAAGACCTGAGTTCAAATCTTGCCTGAACTCTTCCTTAGCTGTGCGACTGTGGCAAGTTCCTTCACCTCTGTTTGCTTCAGTTTTCTCATCTGAAAATTGAGGATATTAATAACCCCTACTTCCCAGGGTTGTTGTGAGGATCAAATGAGATAATGATTGTAAAGTGCTTAGTGCAGTGTCTGACACCTAGTAAGGACTTTATAAATGCTAGCCATTATTATCATCCTCATCATTACTAATATTAATAGTACTAGCATACATAATAACACATACCAATGATGCCTCATTATTCAAAGGTCTTGCACAAAAGCTCTCTGGTATTGGCAGAATTTCTGTGTGGTGTATAAATAGACAGTCTATACAGCTGGAAAGGGCTGATGCAGGAAAATTAAATGATTTTTTTCTTGCAGCTACAAAATCAGCTGATCTCAATGAAAGGATGTCTTGGGTACTTTATGCAAACCAATGAGGCTTAAATTTTTCAGGGCTTCTGGATGTCTCACCCATTAGGATTACCTGAATAAAATGAAAAAAAAAATAGTACATTTCCCTAGTTTTTGTTATTTCTTTTACAAAATGTTGTGTCCAAATGTGGTAGCTGTTACATTTCATCTCAGAGCAGATGTTCTTGAAGATGCCTGGAAAGGATTGTGGAAGAAGATATGTTATTGTTTATCAGTTGTGTCTGACTCTTCATGACTCCATTTGGAATATTCTAGGCAAAGATACTGGAATGGTTTGCCATTTCCTTCTTCAGTTCATTTTACAAAGGGGGAAACTGAGGCAAACAGGGATAAGTGATCTGCCCAGGATAACACAACTAGTAAGTATCTGAGTGAGTCCATATTTGATCTCAAGAAGATGAATTTTCCTGACTCTAGACCCAGGGTGCTCTATCCAATTTGTCACTTAGCTGCCCAAACTCCTTGTATTACCTTTGGACAAATCCCTTTATCAAGGATGGATGGGAATATGCATTTATTAAGAATTAAGCACTTCACAAATATTATCTCATTTGATCCTCACAACAGCCTAAGGAAGGGTATGATTATTATCTTTATTTTACAGTTGAAGAAACTGAGGAAAATAGAAGTAAAGTGACCCGGTCACACAGCTAGTGAGTATCTGAAGGCATATTTGAACTCAGGTCTTTGATATTCTATCCACAAAACAAATAAATAAATATATAAATTTTAAAAACCAATTCTATCCACAGAACAACTTAGCTGACTTTACCTCCATGGGTCTGGAGGTTTCCTCATCCCTAGGAAATTGGACAGGTGCCTTCTGAGATCCTCTTTTGCACTCCATCCTCTGCCCTTGCCTCTACACTCTGGTTTCCTTGTCTCTAAGATGGAGTAAATCATGACCCTTCTCCAAACAAAGGTTCTTGTGCTTCATCTATGGGAGAACACTTTGTAATGTATAAAGTTCCCTAAAAGATTAGTTATAATAGTAATAAGGCAGCTTGGCGCAGTAGAGTCAGGGAGATGTGAATTTGAATCTTGCCTCAGATGCTTCCTGGCTTTGTGATCCTAGGCAAGCTACTTAATTTCTCTCAGTCTCAGTTTCCTCATTTGTAAGATGTGGGTAGTAATGACACTTGCCTTTTAGAGTTGTTTCGAAGAACAAACAAGAAAATATATATAAAGTGCTTTGCAAAACTTAAAGTGCTATGTAAATGATAGTAATGAATAATGGCGATGATAACAATGATGATGACGTTTTCAGCCAAGGAAAAGGGCTTTTAGACTAGCATAGTTCATTACTTTCCATGCCCCTATGAAGGTTGTAAGCCAATCAGAGAGCAAGCAGATAGAAGCTCAGGCTTTGTTTATGGATGTAGCCTTTGAATAGGGCTTTGTGTTTGCCTTTCATTCTGGAAGAAGACCATGATATCAGTTTGATGATGGCATGATTTTCAGTTGACTTTGATTTGAGTGAGCAAAGTCACCAGCCTCACTTTCTCCTCTGGAGCCATCTGGGTCCAGTGGCCAGATATTCATCAGGATGACTGGAAATGCACCAGGATGGTTGTTATGGGAATCTGAAGATCTTGTATATGATTATGTAATGCCGAGCACAGGCAACTTCCAAGGTTCAGATTACCAGCATAGCAAACCCCATTTATTCAGCAAACATTCACAGAACAAATAAAGTCAAAATATAATATAACTCATTCATTTAGCAAGTAATTCTCAATTCAGTTGCAAAGTACCATGGTCTAGTATCCCACCCCTGGGTCAATAGTCAAAGTAGCCCACTCCTGGGCAGTACATTCATTTAGTCTCTTCTCAAGTGGAGAATAGTTTCCAATCATAAACAAAGTACATTCATTTAATCAGTCACAGAGCACCAAAAAGGCTAAAGGTTTCCCACCCCTGGACACTACTGAATTACAATACCATCCAGTAACACCAAGCACTTTCTCAAAAGGAGCAGGAGAGCAAAAAAGGCCATCCATCCTTAAGCTATAATAAAGTTAAGATATCATCTGAACATTGAAAACCCAAGGAAAGGCCCTTCTTTCATCTTGACTGGAGGCAAGCCTTTAGCAATCTCAGTTCCTGGGGAGACAAGGCTCAACAAAGTCATAGCCAGTGTCCTCATCAAGTCACTCTCT
>CM053581.1:362350068-362360354 GCA_028627135.1 Pseudochirops cupreus | reverse complement strand
GTTACACTGGCAAAACAACATCAAAACACAGACAAAATGCCGGCATCACAGCTATGCCTCCTCAATCCTTTGCAGCTCCGGGTAGCAGTTCTCAAAAGTCCTGGGCAGCTCCAACAGGCTCTCAGCAGTCTTTCTCTCAGCAACTCAGGCTCCACAATACTGGATACTGCTCTCCCAAAGTCCTTCTGACCTTCTCTTGGCTTGGGCCTTTCTCCCAATTCACGGCTCCTCCCAGTTCAGCCCTCTCTCTTCACCTCAACAAGTCCATCTCACAAGTGGGATTCACAAGCGCTGGGTTTTAACACTCAAACCATAAACCAAGCCAACACAGGGGGATCTCCAAATTCCATTACCATTACTATGGTAAATGGACTAAATGGTACTTTGGAAACAAGGGAATGATGGAACAAAGCAAATGGGCAGGGGAGTGGTGAGGGAGAGGAGGGGATTTAGTAACTGGATCCAAATTAATTTAAAATCCCTAAATTATTTTAATCCTTATTTAGAAGGTGATTCCTTCCTGGCAGATGGGAATGAATTTCAGTTAAAAGAAGAGATTGTGGTATAATGTATATAGAGAGAGCACCTCAGAACTGGAAAGACTTGAATTCAAGTCCTGTCTTTGACTTTGAATGGATCTGTGATCCCAAAGCAAGTTACATCACCTCTCAGTTCCATAGACTACTCTGTGAGACTAAGTCCTATGTCCAAAGCGCTTTTCTGTTTAGGAATAGTATTCATTGTCCCCCCCCCTCACCTTTTTTCCCCCATACTTCTCTATTACTGTAGGACTGTATTCCTCCAGCTCACTTGGGTTGATATTCTCAGTGTCATCCTCATCTTCCTTATTTTTCACTCACCCCACACATCCAGTCAGTTGCTGAATCTTGTTAGGTCTATAGCCACATTTCTTTCACATGACCTCTTCTCTCCTCATATAAACCCACCACCCTAGTTCTGAGTTTTATTATGGATCCCCTGGACTATTGCAATAGCCTATAAATCAGTCTCTTGATTTGTCTCTTTCCCCTTCAATTCATTTTCCACACAGATGAAAAGTTATTTTGCAAAGGCATAGCTTTGACCTTATCACCTTTCTACTCAATAAACTCCAGTGGCTTTCCTATTACCTCCAGAATTACATTGTCCTTTACCTTGGCATTTAAAGCCCTTCTCACCTTTCTAGTCATTTTCCACATTACTCCCCTCATCACACTGTACAATCTAGCTATCCCCATACATAGAACTCCACTTTCCATCTCTGTGCCCTCATACTTCCTAGCTCATATGACTAGAGTCCTCTCTCATCCCATTGATGGGTTACAGGCTCTGGGAACCAACTTGAACTCTGCTGGAATCTTCCCACTGGGTCTGGCATTTCCGAGGTTATAAGCCTTCCATTATCACTATGACTCAATTTGTTACCCTTAACCTAGCCTAGCCCTCCATTGCCTGTTACCTCCAGGTAGCCTTCAGTTATTCCTTACCCTTAATCCCATTCCTGGAGTCTGATGGCAATCCATCAAAATCCTCTTTAGACTCCTCCTCAAGACCCTCCCTAAATGCCTCCTCTAGACTGCCTCTAGATCCCTCCCACAGTATTTCTGTATATAATATCCATCTTGTCTCCATGAAAATGCTCAGATTCTGTCTAGCTCAGACTCAGCATGTCTGATTGTTCTGAGCTGCTTGGCAATACCGATGTCACAAATGCTTAGGCTTCCTAAGAGTCTACCCAATATGGTGAATCTTTAATAAACTTCGGTTTACTTTGAGAGAAAGCTTGAGTTGAATTCATTGGGTAGAACCTGGCATGTTGATATTTTGGGGGCTCGAGTACCCCTAAACCCCAAACCTCAACACCACCTCCTATGCTTCATTTAAGGTTCGGCTCAAATGTCCTCCCAAATGTCCTTTGACAGTCATCACATTTATTGTCTTAATGTATTAGATTACCTTACATCTACTCTACATGTATCTTGTATATACCTCAATATGTCTAAAACTGAACTCATAAGCTTTCCCTCTAAAATCTCCCCCAGTTACATTTTCTCTGTATGTATCTTGTATGTTCCTCAATATGTCCTAAACTCATTATCTTTCCCCTAAACCCACTCCCACTTCCAAACTTTCCTACTGTTGTAGAGGTCACCATAATCCTTCCAGTCTCCTCTACACTCTAAGCTAGGTATCATCCTTGACTTCTTATCATCTCTCACTCCATTCCTTCCAAATCCAAACTGCTGTCAAAGATGGTCAATTTTACCTTTGTTGTAGACTCAGATCTCTTCCAAGACAGTCACCACCTTGGTGCTGGCTTTCATTCCCTCCCATGTGGACGACTGCAATAGCCTCAACAAGTCATTCCCCATTCCAATTCATCCTCCATTCAACCACCAAAGTGATTTTCCCAAAGATCATATCACCCACATAGTCAATAAACTCTGGTGGCTCTATTGGCCCAAGGATCAGGTACAAAATCCTCTGATATTCAAAGCCCTTCCAGACTAGCTCTGCTACCTCCCTTTCTGGTCTCCTTATCCCCACATATTCTTCATTCTGGTGACACTGGCCTCTGCTGTTTCAGAAATAGCACCCTCCATGCATTTTCTCTCACTGTCCACCTTGTCCAAAGTGATTTCCTTCCTCCTCTCCACCTCCTGGCTTCCTTAAAAGTTACAATTAAATCCTGGCTTCTACAGGAAGGCTTTCCCAATGCATCTTAAATCAAGTGTCTTCTCTCATTTAATTATTTCCTATTGATGATCATCCCTTACAGCTTGTTTATACGTATTTGTTTGCTTGTTGTCTCTCCCATTAGATTGGAAGCTTTTTGAGGACAAGAACTGTCCTTCGCCTTTTTTTGTAGCCCTAATTACTTAGCACAGTACCTGGCACATAGTAATTACTTCTTAGTTTGTTGACTCTCTCTATTCATGTTTTTTTTTTCATTGTTTTGTTTAGGATGTAAATTCTTTGAGGGCAGGGACCTATTTTCAAATTTTGTTTATAAATCTCTTCTGACATGTTAAAAACACTTAAGGAATACTTGTTTGTTGATTCATTAATTGATTGATGTTTTGAGAGGGGGGATTCTGCACCTCCTCTCTTCCTCTCAGCATTTGTGAAATCACAGATCTGATCTGGCCACCATTTTTCCTCCACCCCACCCCCCAAAAGCCACAGATACACTTCGTAGTTTGTGAAATTAAGTTAATTCCTATGCCTGGATCTACAATTTCTGGGCTCTTTCATCAGTGTTTTCACTTTGCTGACAGTACCCTAATGTTTTCCCCACCCTAGTTGGCAAAAGTAATCTGAGAGTTCACGTATAGGTTCCTACCTGCCCTAAAAATTTCTTCATTTTGTTTAACTTTTCAACTGGCCATTTAATTAGTTGTGTTTGTGTTTGCCCCCTTCATAATACCATGCACTTGAGTTAGAGGACCTGAATTCCAAGCCCATCTGACACTACCTAGATAATATTGAGCTATTTGCTTCACTTTTCTGGGCCTGGGTTTCATCATGTGTAAAATGAATGGGTTCGACTAGTTGGCCTCTAAGGACACTTCCAGCTTGAGATCTGGGATCGCATGATGGAGTGAGTGATTTAAGGATGAGGGTTTGAGAAGGATTAAAGATGGACAAGCAAAGACATCTCGCTGGCATCTCAGGAGCTAGATTTTAACCATGCAGTATTATGTCTTCATTTCACTTTCAAGTGAATTCCTAAAATATTTAAATGCAATCATAAAATCATATTTCAAAGTGAAATATAAATGATCTCTAAAATACCTGACCGCTATTCTACATTATCATGAATAATTAAAAATGGGCTATATGAGCAAGCCTAGGTTGCTCCTAGAAATGTGAGTACTGAAATGGGGAGGGAGTAAATTTTAATCAAACGAAAACATAAAGCATCAATTTAAAATATGCTATCCATAGCAACTGCTTTTGCTTGGCATCATGAATGGATGGATGGCATTGGAATGCATTACTCTGGTGAGACTTGTTAAAGGTCAAGTGAAACTTGGGTGACTGATGATGGCATCAGGGGCATTCAGAACTCATGAGATAGTGATATATGCATATACATGTTCATGTAAATGCAGAATCACTTTCCATTACTATTGATTAAGAAATATGTGTTCCCCAAGGTGTCAGTCAACATTAAGGAATGTTTCCTATTTTAGAAGGATGCTAGGAGGATAAATGGGTTGTTATATATAAAATATCTTTTGAGGGAGAGGCCCTGACTACAACTGAAATATGTTCATTATTATTTTGATCATTCCAGTTGCTAGGTTGTTTTTAGCTAGTATTCTGAGATTCTCATTAGGAGAGAGGGTTGTGTGCTCTTTTACACGTATCTAGCTTTAAGTATTATAGGATAATTGAATTAGAGTGGAAGGAGACCTCAGAGAGCATCTGCAATAGCCCCCTCATTTTACAAATGAGGAACCTGAGGCCCAGGGGTAGGTAAGAGATTTCTCTTGGGTATAAAGGATTATGTCAGAGCTGGGATTTAATCAGATACTTGAGAGTGTTCTGCCCAAAGGAAGGTAAATTTCAATGGCTGAAATTTACCTAGTATCTTGGGTGTTACAGGCTAGATTTCTTCCTTAAGGACTAGACCTTAAACCCAATTCACTTGTGCTCTCACTGATTGTACAATAATCTGTCCCTACCGAAGCAACACTTAATGGTTACTTTTTGGACCCTCCTGGCTCCAAGTGAATGTAAATAGTAATTGATTCTCTTTTGATCAGCAACCCAGAGGGTGTTCCCTTCCTAGATTGATTTTTTTTTTTAAATTAAAGGGGCCATCCCTTGACTCACTTTTTAAACAGGCCTGTTCACTGACTGGGCATTGCCTCAAAGTGAAACCTGGGAAAGATCTTAGCTAAAAAAGACTGAGGTCTCTTGCTGCTTACTGGGCCATCTTTAGTCATCCTGATTGATATCTGACCACTGGACCTAGAAATCTCAGGAGGAGAAAGTGAGGCTTTTGACTTAGCACAGCCCTCCCTTACTAAAATCCAATTCAATTGCAAGTCATGTCATCTTCCTGATGTCAATGTCCTCTTAAAGAAACTAAAGTCTCTACAGCATTTTTTTAGGAACATCACTGAAATAAACATAGGACAAGTCCTTGATTTAAGATGGAAGGAAGCTATTATTCTGCTTTTCAGCCTTCCTCCCCCCCAACCTCCTGATGTCTTTCCATGTAGTCACTCACACTCATTCAGAGAGAAGTTTCATTAATGTAATTTGAAAGTTGGCTAAATGGATTTTTGATTCCAAGGATTGGATCAAATTTCATATTGACTTTGTACTGTCCGTGTGGTATTGGGCAATTCTCTTAACCTCTCTAACCTCAGTTTTCTTATTTTCAAAATGAAAGGTCTAGATTAAATAGCATCTGAAGTGCCTTCCAGGTCTAGGTCATAGTTCTGCAACTCTAGGTTCCACAAAAAGGCTAAGACTGAACTAGGTTACCTTGAGGTTCTCTTGTGACTAAATCTATGATCCCTAATTCTATCTGTTCAGTTTCTTGTTCTCTAAAATGGGAATAAAATTGACACCTACCTCCCATGGTTGCTATGAAAGTCAAATGAGATAATATATGTAAAATGCTTTATAAACCTTAAAATGCTATGTAAATATTAGCTGGTTAATAATAATGATAATGATGGTGATGGTAATAGTATAACTACTGATGACAATAAACCAACATCAGAAGGCAAGCAGATAGTACACAAACATCAGAAGTGTCCTTTATTTGTGGGTGGGTTTCCTATCCTGAGACCATGTAGCTGAATGAGGAGACTTTGTCAAGCTGGAGGATTATTCTAAACATGGCTACACCTTCACCCCTTGCTGAGGGAAAATCGTGATCACCAGGCAGTTTTGGAAATTTAGTTCTCCTGCAAAGCGAGGGAGCCAGGGTTGAGGGCAATTATGTTCTAACCTTTCTTAATGAGGGTAATCAGGTGATGCTCTGCAGCAAAACAGATGTGACTAGTCATTTGGTTTGACTTCTGAGTTGGTCCTGATGCATATGTTGTACTTATTCACATATGCTAAATTACTAAATTCTCCTAAATTTCTCTAAATGGCTGAACTAAATGAAGCCTTCTGGCAGCCAATTCCGTAGACCGTCTGTATACTGGATATTGTCCATTATCTGTGTCTAAATAAATTTCTCCTCCTTTCATTGTACTATTTCAAACAGTTGCTTGGGTCTTCTTTAAGAGAAGTTCATTGACAAGAAAAATAATGTTCTCATTGGGAAGGACTCTAGGAAAAATTAGAGGGGTCTTCAAATGGTCTTTTACCAGTCTAGACAATGGAACTTCATTCTTCTGGAATAGCAGATGGAAGTGTAGAAAAACTGAGTTTTAGAATGGCAGGAATCCCTGAATAAAAGGCCTTGATGATCTGCCATTCAAAACAACTTTCTCTTTTCATCCTGAAACAATGATGCAAGCCAGCAGTATAACTAAACTTCCACTTAGCACAGGAAAAGGGAAACACAAATAGCCTCAGGTACTCAGAAACCTACATTGGTAGAATGAATTTCTTTGCCTGGGAGTTCTCCATCATCTATCTCTCTGTATGTCTGTGTGTCTGTGTATCTGTCTGTCTATCTATCTATCTGTCTGTCTGTCTGTCTGTCTGTCTACCTACCTACCTACCTACCTATTTACCTATCTACCAACGTATATTTCAAAAATGTTAAGACAACACAAAACCATCTTTGTGCCAATATAGAATTTTCATCCAGAAACCTTATCTTCCACAGCAGTCATAGATATAGATGATATATTTACATATATAAAGTATGTAGAAAAAGATGATATAGAGATATAGATAAGATATATATATATACATAATATAGCTACAGATATGGATATGTATATAGAAATAAATGATATAGAGATGGTAGATATATAAATATAGGTAATGAAGCTATAGATATAGAAATAAATGATATAGACATCGAAGGCAGATGACATAGATATAAATAATATTGATATGGTTATAGATATCCATTATAGATAGATAGATAGATATACATGATACAGATATATTTAGCTATAGAAATACACAGTCTAGATATATAGCTATATAGGACAGATTTTGTTGATAGAGATATACTTAGGTAGTACCTTTTGTGGGGCCAGGGTCATGGATCTGAGATTTTCACTGGGCTATGAAATTCATCAGTGAGGAAGCTTGCCTTACCATTGCAATTGAACCATTGCTCTGTAACTTAGGACACTGGGAGGTTAAGTTACTTACTCAGAGTAGAAGTCAGTATGTGTCAGAGTTAGAATTTAAAGTAAGATCTTCTTGCTCTTATGCTTCCTCTCTAATCAGGAAGCCCCCTAGGGTTGATAGAAATATAAGTATCGCCCTCCCCCCCAACCATAACCTCTCAGTACAGAGTGTGACACATAGAAAGAACTTAATAAAAGCTTGTTCATTGACTGATACATATACTGTGTTATTTACGCACACATGTATTGTACAGACATGTGTACTATGTACACATGTGTGTATCTTGTATATGCATGTGTCTACATATATGTATGTGATACTTTAGTAAAGGTCTGGCATATTTTAAATGCTTGTTCACTGACTGAAATACTGTATAATATATACATGCATGCACATGTGTGTTATTCATATACATATGTACTATATACACATATGTATATTATATTATAATATATATATATATATATATATATTTACACACACATAACGAAAACAAGTCTTGTCATTATTCAAAGTGAAAATACATTTGCCTAAGCATTCTAACCAATTCCTACTGGCATGGGTAGAGAAGGAAAAGAGGGCTGGATTTGGACTCAGAATACTGGATTGAACCTACATTCTACCCTTTACTAACTTTGTGACCTTTTCTAGCTTTGTGATTCAGCTTATGAACATCACTTCATCTCTCCAGGCCTCAGTTTCTTCATCTCTGCAAAGAGGAGGGGTGGGCTAGAACTAGGCGATGTCTGATGTCTTAAGTTTATCCCCCCAAATCTAAGATCCAAGAATCCTAGGACTTGTCAGAAATCATTATGCATAATCATGGCCAGACTGGACTAAAATATGGCTGTTGCCTTTATTAGTCAAACAACTGTTATAACAGGTAGAGAAATTTCCTCTGAAGGATAACATTGTCATCAAGGTAAGCTCTCCCTCACAATGAAATCATTAAATCTGCTGTCAAAGCTGTTTTTAGCATTTATAAAATTATTGTTGTAAGAGAGAAATGAAACAGCGTAGAGCCAATGAGAGAGAGATGAGACTCTTTCCACAGCTGTGGTGAAAAAGAGAGGACATCTGCCCCACCCCCCGGAAACTCCTATTTGAGTTGAAGATGAGAACCTGACAATGTACAGTAGGGTAATGTCTTTGTTTCGTATGATTTGTGATCAGCTCTTCTCTTTTGTAAATGGAGTTTTACTTTCATAAATGCCAATGAGTAAAAACACATTATGAGAAGAAAAGAATTCATTATCATCATGTGATACTTGCAAAATGGCTGCTATGAAACAAAATTTCACTGATTTAAATTCTCTTGGGATTATGGTAAATACTGTCATTTTGCTTTCTTTATCTTTTGCGTGTCTTTGAGTTTTTAAAATGCAGTTGTTATTCCCCAAAATGTGTAATTCTAACAACAATGAAAGTCTGTAAAATCTTCTGCCTACTTCACCCTTTCTATCTGGGTTAAGGATTGTATTTGATATGATAAAACAGTTTTAGTAAAATGCTGAGGCTTTTATACCACAATTATGTCTTTAATGAAAGGACATTAAACAAACAAACAAACATTTCTCCCTACATTATTAATTGCATCAGACACATAGCAACGTATCCCAAAAGGCAGTTGGAAAGTCATGTCACCTTTGTCTCTATGTAACCTCACATCTTTACCCTTTTCTTACCCCATGTGCTATCCACTCTCCTTCAGACTCTCATCTGGATGCTTTTCTCTCTGATTGGAATACACAGCTCTTTTCAAGCCTTAACTAAAAATACAATCTCCTATACAAGGTATTTTCTGATCCCCACAAAGTGTCAAAACTTCCAACTCCTAGAAATTACTTTGCTTTTACTTTTAATAGGTTCTGCATTTCCTTTCTACCATTCCTGGTCCATAGAAGGTACCTAATAAATACTTGTTAATGAATTTGATGAATGAGGTTGTTTATTTTCTCAAATAGAAAATAAACTTGAAGGGAAGGACAGTTACACCTTTTGTCTATATTTTCCCAGTGCCTATCGTATTATTTCTATCACATTATTTGGCACACAGTAAGCATAATAAATGCATGCTAAATTGAATTGAATGTGCTGGAATGTATTCCTAAATTACATATTTAATGTTGAAAGAGTTCCAGAAGTTCAAACATGTGGCCTCAGCATATGTGGTTTCAACATAATCCCTATTATATTGAAAATAATCTTCATGTGTACTAAAATATTCCACATAACAGCAAACAAATACTTATAACAAGAATTAGCCAGTCTCTATAGGCATTGTTTTATTTATTTTTAAATTTCTAGAATTTAAAAAACACATACATTTCTATAACAATATAATGAAAAAGATGATTGCACATGAAATTACAGATCTATTATTTTAACTTGCTATTCCTTTTAAATATATATTAAAAAATATCATACATATTTCTTTTTTTCCCTTTATTTTTCCCTTTCCTGCCAGAGAGGTGACTATCACTTGACACAAATATACAAACATACATACATACACACATATGTAAAATCATTCTACATATACTTCTATTTATCAGTTCTTTCTCTGGATGCAGATAACATTTTCCTTCCTATATCTTTTGGGTATTCAAGTTGTCATATATGATTGTGATGGAATACTATAAAAATGATGAACTCAACGATCTTAGAAAAACATGGATAGACTTGCATGAAATAATAAAGAGAAAAATGAGCAAAACCATTGTATAGAGAACATCACATGTAGTAACAGCAACATTGTTTTAAGAATTTGAGTGAATAAATTAGGCGTTGTTTTCCATATCTCATAGGATAGGGGAAAGACAACTGTTCTTGGAATCAGGAGGTATAGGTTCCAGGTCAGATATCACCATGTCTCATTTGGGTGAAGAAGAGATTTTTCTGAGCTACAGTTTGCTTCATCTTCAAAATGGGAGTTAAAATATAAGCACTTCCAATATTACAGATGTACAATAAGAAAATACATATATATATATATATAC
>CM053581.1:362280669-362349568 GCA_028627135.1 Pseudochirops cupreus | reverse complement strand
TATATTAATAAAACTAATTTATGGAAGAACATTATTTTAAGCCCAGGCCTTTTGGTGCTAATCCATCAGTTCCAAATCTGTGATCTTATGATTCATGACCATGGATTGTTACCAGAAGAATATTCCCTTTAGGATAAGAAACTTTCAGAGTCACCCATGAAACAGATTCAGATATTTTTTAAAATGTAAGCTTCTCTCTTCAATTGATTTTAATCTGCAATTCCAAGAATAGGAAAAGATAAATGGAACTGTCCCCCACCCACATACACATACACATCAGGAATGGTTCATGAGTAGATGATAATCTATTGTTACTGAAGAATAATAAATTACTCAACACTTAGATCAGATATCATAAAGAGGCTTCATTATCAGTCATGTAATATATGGGTTATATGAATAACTAATATAAAATAATATTTATTGCTTAATTGTATTTCATGTTGTTAAAAATGCTGGCATTGGTATTAAATTCAGTGGGTCTTTATTAAGTACCTACTAGACATAAACCCCTACTTAAATCATTTCTATTTCAAATCAAGGATGGTAGAAAAGCAGCATGTTTTATTAGAAAGTATTCTGGATTTGAAGTCAAAGAACCTCAGTTTGAATCTCTGTACTGCCCTGAGTGGCAACTAGGTTGTACAGTGGACAGAGTAGTGGTCTTGTAGTTAGGAAGACTAATCTTCCTTAGTTAGTTACTGCCCTCAGACATTTGCTAGTTGTGTGACATTGGGCAAATACTTGACCCCTGTTTGCCTCAGTTTTCCCATCTGTAAAATGAGCTGGAGAATGAAATGGCAAAACTGCTCCAGTATCTTTGCCAAGAAAACCCCAAATGGGATCATGAAGAGTCAGGCATAACTAAGCAACCATTGTCTTTTCCTGACATGTGTGACAATGTGGCCCTAATTCCATACAATTCCCTGTGTGATACCTGCTTCTATTTAACTCTCCTTCATTATGGAATAGTAGGAAGAGGGTTGGGTTTTGAGTCAGACCACCTGGCTTGGAATAATGACTCTGCCACTTGGACAAAACCTTGAGCAAATTACATCATTTTTCTGGGTCTCAGCTTGCTTACCTACAAAGTGAGGATGTCATACAAAATGATCTCCAAAGTTCCTTCCTACTCTATATCTACAAACTTGTGATGTCTATGTAAAACCTCAGGCAAGTGATATTACATATCTGGGCCTCATTTTCCTCATCATACAACAAAAACATTGAAACAGATGGACTTTGTAGTTCCTTTGAGCTCTAGAATTATTATTTTATAAGCATAGGACAAAAGACCTTAATTTCCCAATTTGTAAAATGGGACAATGATGTACACATTAACTACTTTGCAGATTTGTGAGGAAAGTATGTTGTACACCTTAAAGTGTTAGAAAAATACGTTATTCAACAATTTCACATTGAGTTTTGTTAGACTCAAATGTTTATGAGCAAAGTAGTTATGCTACACAATCTATTGATAGGTATTGTTGGGAGATACAGTGGAAAGAATGCTGGCCCTAAGTCAGGAGAAAGGGCATTGGTTTCAAGCATAATACTAAGTGACCATGAACAAGTCCCAAACTCTCTGAGCCTCAGTTTTCTGATCTGTATGAATGGGTGACAATAACTGCAGTACTTACCTCACAGGGTTGTTGTGAGGATCAAATGAAACCATGTTTATGTTTTGTAAACTTTAGAACACTATCAGTGACAACAGTTACAGACAATAATGAGTATAAAATGAATGCCCTGACTCACTTGGCTTCAAGTCTTGTATTAGGCAGGAGGTTTCCCACTCTTCCTGCCCTTGTAGAAGATAGGGAAGACCTTATTATCTGTTTAGGATTTCTTAGCTCAAAGCATGGTTGTATTTGAAAGATGTGATATATAGAAGAGCTCACATTCCTCTTGATTAATTTATCACCCTTTCTTCTGTCTCTTCTCTTAAATGTCCTATCGTCTTTGAAACCTAGAACTGTTTCTTAGCTGTGACTTTTGACTTTTCTTTACTCTTCTTCAGTCTAACTTAAGTCCCATTGGTTTGCCCAATCAAAGATGCTATAGATGGAGAAGGATTCAGGAGCCCCTGACGTCTGCAAGATTGCTTCTACATTACACCTTTTCTTGGACTTTGCTCTCAAAAAAAGGTAGAGAAGGTGTATTGTAGAGAGCAACCTTGTATCAGCAAGAGGCAGACCTGGATAACTCCGCAGTCTTTTTCTACCTATGACATCGTTGCAGCAATCCATTTTTTTTTTCCCTTTGGGGGAATTTCCATGAAAGAAGCAGATTATGTGCCGTGCGTTAATTTTTTTTTTAAAGAGTGAAGCGGTGGATATTTAATAACATTTAAGAATGAGCTTCAAGAAGCGAGAAAAAGTATTTTCCTCCCCTCTTTGCAGAAGTGGAGCATTATGGGTATGGAATATTGCATATACTGTCAGACTCAATTGCTGTGTTGATTGGTTTTGCTAAACTGCTTTCTCTTCTCTTCCCCTTTTCATCTCTTACAAAGAATGGCTCACTGGGGTGAGGATGGAGAAGGGTGTGTTTGGAAATGAGTGTTGTAAAGATATTGATAATAAACAAGAGGGAAAACTTGAATGGGCTTTGATAGACCTGAGTACTACACTGAAGAGCATGGTCACTTCCAACAGCGTTGTCTATGGGTCTGTGTTAACAGTATTTCAGCCAAGGTAATGTTTCATTTTGATGCGTTTTGGAAGGGGATGGGTGTCAATAGAGATGTGCAGCAAATTCTGTTGATCTATTGCAAAGTAACTTTGGATGAGAATTAAATGGCCCCTTTGAACCAAGGCCAAAGCAGAGGAATAATTAAAGTGAAATTCATTAGATTTCAGACATTATTTATCTCCCTTGGTCAGAACTGTTTGGGACTGTTAAGAAAGGTACACATTTACCATGTAAATTAGTTATGGCTTACAAAAAATTGTACTGATTATGTTGGGAGTTATATTTTAGATGACCTTGAATTTGTCAACTGTTATTTTTGTAGTAAAATGTTAAAGTGGTTTATTCTTTGAATTGGAAAGCCATGTGAGACTCCTTCCTGTGTTCCTGTGTGACATATTTATACTATGTATTATACTAAGCATTGAGTACAAAAAGAAAAAAAAAATGAATCAGTTCTTGCCCTCAAGGAGTTTACATGCTATATATGTTACTATGTGAAGAAAGGCAGTGATGTATATGGCATCAGACTAAAGTCTGGAAGACTTAGGTTCAAATTACACCTCTGATCTTACTTTCTGTATGACCATGGATGAGGACATCATATGTCTCTGTCTAAAAGGGACCTCAGAGGCCAGCTTTTCCAGCTTCCTCATTTTATGATGAAGAAAGTGAGGCCCATAGAAGTTATGTGACTTGCTCAAGGTCACACAATTAACCATTAGCAGTCAGATGTGAATCCAGGTATTCTGACTCCACATTTAATATTCTTTTTATTGCCCCTTGTCACCTAGCTCTGGGTCTGTGATGCTCTGATCCTAAATATTTAACCAAGTTTTCACAAATCACTCTTTTCCATCAAAGTTAATCTATTCTTCTAGTGTTCCTCCTCACAGAAAAGTTCAACTCATGTAAGGTGGAAACCATAGAACTTGGAATGGTATGTGCAAATAGTACAACTTTGTAAAATAAATGTAAATGTGCTCATCCACATTAAGGATGGAAAAAGTTACCATGTGAATTATGTAACATCCACTTATAGACTTGGTGTCTGTTTGCATGTTTATTTTCTTATTGTGAAGTTGATTAAATGCAAATAAATATAATCAGTTCCTAGACATTGAAAGTAAACTGGGAGCCATTTCTAGAGTGAATATTGTTAGTATTTCTATATGGTCTTGGGATTTATCATTTTTGTGGGGATATAATATATTGGTATATGGATTACAGTCTACTTAGCCTCATGTCAACCAATGGACATTTAGATTGAGTCTGCTTTATTGCTTCCCTTTCCTTATTCCCTCCTTTTCTTCCCCTCTTGCAAGCTTTCTTTCTCCCTCATTTATTATTTCTGTTTGTGTCTCTCTGTCTTTCCCTTCCTTTATATTCATTCCTCATTCTCTTTCTCTTCCATTCCTTCTCTCCCCTCCTTTATTATGTATTTTATTTTCTGGATATATTTGCAATAAAAAGGGTAGCATAGCATAATAAGTAGAGTGTTGGACTTGAATTCAGGAAAATCTGGGTTCAAATCCTGTCACTTATAGTTGTGTGACCCTGTGTCAGTTACTTAATCTTGACCTATAGGCAATTCTCTAGTGGTGTAAAACTCAAACAGAATGACTGGACCACTAATCCATGCATAAGGATCCCTGGAGACCACATATTGACAAAGTTTTAAAATGTAACTTTACATTTTATTTTATTTTAATTTATTTTGTTAAATAGTTCCCAGTAACATTTTAATCTTGTTCCCAAGGCATTTTGGGAGTGTTGTGAGTTTTAGATGACTTGTGATGTACTTTGGTGGAGTGATTTTCCTATGCAGGTGCTTGACATATGTTTCTAATACTGGGGTTGTTGAGGCTGGAGACATTACTTCTATATAGATCTTGTGCCTATTCTAGATTCTCTTTCAGAAAGAATGCGCATATGTGCATTGCTCCTGTCATTTTGAAGGTGGCTGTTTTCTCAATGACCTCTCTCGAACGCTGATTTTACATTTGTTTGGATTTCCTAATCTGATGAGACCATATGATTTAGAAAACATCAAGTCTACCTCACATTTTACAGTGAGGAAACTGAGGCACAAATGTGTTTACCTCCATTACACTGGTAAGGAAAAGCTGAGCCAAGCTTCAAATCCCTACGTTCTGATTACAGAGCAAGCACGAGGCAATATGATTTGGAAGCTCCAACTCTGCGTGTATGTGTGTGTGTGTGTATACACACACATATGTATGTATGTGTATATGTTTACAGATATACATACGTATATATATCAGACACACATATATAGCATTAGCACCTTTTGTTGAGGCAAGTAACTAGAAACAAAATGGGTGCCTATCATTTATGGAACAACTAAACAAGCGAGTTTGGGTATATTAATATAATGAAATATTGCACCATAGGAAATGATGAAAGACATAGATTCAGAGAACCTTGGAGAGCTTGTATTATCTGATACAGAGTAAAGTGAGAAGAACCAGGGGAATAATCTATGCAGCAAATCTAGCATTGTAAAGGAGAAGGGGTATGTGAAAGACAAAAATCTGTGATCTTAAAAAAAAAACAAAACCCAAAATGGCTGTCATTTATATACTGTATAAAGATTTTCAAAGCAGTTTGCAATTTATATGCATGATTAACACAATGGCCACTGAACTCCATAAGACTGATACGGAAACCACCTTTTGGCACAGAGCTGATGGAATGTGTGTGTGTGTGTGTGTGTGTGTGTGTGTGTCTGTGTATGTGTGTAAATAAGAAATTATCAAACATGCTGTATGCATGGGATTTGTTTGCTTTACTTCCATATTTGATAGAAAGGAGGGTTTTTTGTTTGTTGTAGAGAGTTTTCTATTTATTTTAGTATGACAGTTTAGTTAGAAATTTTGGGGAGCAGTGATAGTAATATTTTAAAAGAGGAAGAAATAAAAAAATATCAAGTATTTATTAAAAATTATTAGAAGAAAGCAGAAGGGAACTCAGAAGGGGACAGGTAGGCAAATCATAGTTGGAATTAACATGTTAAATTTGAAGTATTTTTAAAAAATGATATGCTGTGGAAATGTAAAGCTTAATATGTAGTACTTTTTTGCTTCTTTATGTAAGAAAGTGTTGATATTTGTCAAGTTCAAACTATTATTCTTAAAAAGAAGGAAAGCAAAATAAAACACTGTACTTGTAGTCAGAAGACCTGGATCTGAGTCCTGGTCTATTTTTTTTTTTAATTGGATGACCTTGTTCAAGTCACTTAACCATATTTTCTTCTTCAACAAAGGGAGGATAATAATACTTGGCATTAGTCAAGCTAATACACACTTGTTGAGTTCCTCCTATATACAATGTACTTCCCCATTACTGCATTTGCAAAGGCAACAACAGTACCTGCTCTCAGGAAGCTCCCAATTAAAAGGGGAATGACACGCAAAGAATAATGTAGAAACAAAATACTTCCACAATAAAATGGAAATAATATCAGAGGAAAGGCACTAACATTAAGGTTTGGGTGGAGGGGTGGGGGGAGGCCAGAAGGTGGGATTCTTACTGACAATGGAAAGAAGCCATGAGGTAGAGACAAAGAGAAAGCATTACAGTCATGGTGCCAGTCAATGAAAATGCCTTCAGGCAGAAGATGGGATATTCTGGATCACTTAGGGGGCCAGTGTTACTGAATCCGAGAATATGTGGTGGTAAGAAGGTATAATATAACTCGAAAGGTAGGATTGCCTTCTAGCAAGGCTTGATATGTGAGGAAGGCATTCCATAACCTTAAAATGTGATGTAGATGTGAGCTATTGCAGATAAAAGTTCTCAGGGGTTTATATGTGAGCAAGCAAGAGCCAGTCAGGTTTCATTTTGAAACAGTGGGTTATTATATGCATTTGAATGACTTTTTAATATTAAATGTGATGCAGTTTTTGAAGGTTTATGGTATGAGTAGTCTGATACACTCAGTACGATTGGGAGTCAATTTGCAGATATATTTTGCCCATTAAGCCAGCATAGCAGTGTTTAATAATTAAAGATGTCTGTCAGATCTTTAGAGCACTACAGAACATCACAGACTCCCTCTGCCTCCCCCTGGTAGCAGGGCTTCCTATCAGGATACATTTAGAAACATTGATGCTTAAGCAAATGTGTAATACATGTGGTCAGAGTAATGCAGCATAAATGTAAGCTTACCCAAGGGGATGAAAAACTGCAGGTTAGATGTTTGAAGCTAAATACTTCACATTCCGGGCCCAATGCTAGGCAAAATTGGGAAGTGCATATGAATTGGTTCCATGGAAACACAATGCTTGATGAAATAAGATTGCCAGCGGCCAGTGAGTTGACAGGAGGTGGATGTTGCCCTCTTGGGGCTGAGGGAGACGTTCTAGGTAGAGATTATGCAGAGTCAGCAGAGTTGGGAGATGGGAACTGGATTTTAGACTGAGCTAGGGTGGGCTGCCCCAGGTGAGTTACCCAAAGTGTTATATGGAGTTAGGGACATTATAATGAAAGTAGCTTGTGATTTTTGTTGTAGTTGAGTAATTTTTTCAGTCACATCTGACTTCATGACCCCATTTGGGGATTTCTTGGCAGAGATAATGGAGGGATTTTGCCATTTCCTTCTCCAGCTCATTTTACAGATAAGGAAACTGAGGCAAACAGGGTTAAATGACTTGCCCAGGGTCAAACAACTAGTGTCTGAGACCAGATTCAAACTCGTGAAGATGAGACTTTCTGATTCTAAGTCCAGCACTAGATTCACTGCACCACCAAGCTTCCAAGCTTATGATATCTTAATCCTTTTTTTTTTTGCTTTTTTTTTTCCTGGAGGGGCAGTTGGGGTTAAGTGACTTGCCTAAGGTCACATGGCTAGTAAATGTTAAGTGTATGAGGTCGAATTTGAACTCAGGTCCTCCTGACTCCAGGGCCAGTGCTCTATTCACTGTGCCACCTAGCCACCCCATCTTAGGTTTTTTAAGAGAGAAAATGAATTAGGACAAAGCCATAACTAGGACAGGGCAAAGAGGGCTCTGTGGGAAATTTAGAGGGTACTATTTACATTTGAAATCCATCATCAGAGTAGAAATTTAGCATCTAATTAGCAGGAATAAGTTAAAATGGGAATTTATTGAATGGTCCTTTTTTTCTTCTTAATGGATGCATTTCTTCTGAGGTCACACCTGTGTGGTTTCCCTGGGGTCAATGACCTTTCTAGTAGTGATTTCTCAGTGACTCTGGGTCTACACACACACACACACACACACACACACACACACACACACACACACACATACACACACACAGACACACACACACACACGTGCAAGCAGGCAAATGCTGATTTGAAAACATGTTTTGTGTCCCTTGCCCTGGTTTTAGATCTGGTTTGGGTGAGTGTTATTGAATGATAATAATGATAATTTTAATAGATAGCATTTATATAGCTCTTTGAGGTTTGAAAAAAAACCTTTATATATGTTATCTTATTTGATCCTCCCAACAACCTTGCTATTATTAACACCATTTTACAGGTGAGGAAACTGAGGCTAAGAGATATGAAATGTGGCAGGTGTCAAATGCACATCTTCCCGATTCCAAGGTTATCACTACCCACTGTGTCTTCTTTCTTTCCTTCTTCCTGAATTCCTTTCCCTGGCCTGCTATGGTGGCCAGGCAACATGATCTTTCTGAAGGTGGTACTTCATAGTTCTGAAATTCTGCCCTTCTCCTCATCCCCTGACTTCTGACATTGCCCTTGTTCCTGTTTTGGAACCTGGCTTTCCCAAACCTATTGAATTTATTTGTGTTCTGACCTTCTATTCTGACAATTGCTTAACCTTCTAAACCAGGAGTGGGGAACCTGTAGCCCTAGAGGCCACATGGTCCTCAAGTGGTTCTCAAGTGCAGCCCTTTGACTGAATCCAAATGTCACAGAACAAATCCCCTTAATGAAAGGATTTGTACCCTAAAACTCAGACTTGCTCAACAAGCTGCACCAGAAGACCTAGAAAGTTATGTGTGACCTCGAGGCCGTAGGTTTTCCTCCCTGTTCTAAACCAACCTGATGATGGCCTGAGAGGCAGGATGATATTGTGGCTAGTAAGTTGGCCTTGAAGCCAAGAATATTTGGGTTCAAGTAGTTCTTCAGACATATACTGACCATATGCCGTTGGTCAATTCCCTTAACCTCACAGGCCTGGTTGTGTGTTGCAGAGAAATTTCTACTTCCTTTTGGTGGAGGACGACCCTTATCTTGTACCAATGAAATAACAGTTCCGGTGAAATAAAATAAATATAGATGAATGAATGGATGAATGAGTAAGTGGAATAATGAGAAAAATTAATGGACAGAAGAATAGTAAACAAATAATATATTAGATTGATAGTAGTGATGGATAGATAGATAGAGTAAACATTTATTATGTACTTACTTAACGTCAGGCAATGTATTAGGTATCCAAAATAGAAATGCAAGCAAGCAAGACAGTTTCTACCTTCAGGGAGCCTTATATTCCATTGATGCATAATAACACAAAGGGGAGTTAAAAGGGAGGGAATGAAGAAGAGACTGGGGAAAATAGCAAGGAGTTTGTACCTGTCAATATAACGCAAAAAAGAAAAAAAAACTTGCCTATCAGAGATGAGGGTGGGAGCAGTGAAAGGTGGAGTTCAAGTATTGCAGAATATTTGAGTTGATAGAGACCTTAGAGGTCATGTCCAGAGCTGTAAACCAACAATGCTCCTATTTGCTGCTGGAAGAAGACTAAAACATAATTGGGAAATGTTTAACAAATTAAAAAATACAGGAAAACATAAATAGTGTTAATTTGTGGTTTCCTAACTTAATGTACAGCTAACAGGTTTTCCTTTGCATTCGAGTTTGACATCAGTGATGTTATCCAACTTCCTCATTCAATACATAAGGAATCAGGTCCAGAGATATAAGAACCTTACCCAAAGCTGGTTTGAATCCAGGTTCTCTGATTCTAAGTCCATTTTCCTTCCCAGTATGCCTTGCTCCTTCCAATGAAACTTAGGATGGTAGTTTTATGCTAGTTTTGAGGGAAGGCTGGTGCCATGGAATATATTTTTTGGGTAGCAAGAGGAGGACTTTTGGGTGTCATTCACATCAAAACTGTTTTTATGGGCATTAGGGCATTAGTTTATCTTCCTGAGAGAAATGTTCCTGTACTCTTGTCTTTATTCAGAAAACAACTCTACAGATTTC
This sequence comes from Pseudochirops cupreus, assembly GCA_028627135.1. NCBI lineage: Eukaryota > Metazoa > Chordata > Mammalia > Diprotodontia > Pseudocheiridae > Pseudochirops > Pseudochirops cupreus. The sequence goes on along the minus strand of CM053581.1, from coordinate 362,339,649 downwards.
AGGGTTGTTGTGAAGAGAAAATATTTGTAAAGTGCCTTCCAAACTTTGAAAAGTGTGAAGTAAATGCTAATAATACTTATTCTTATTGTTTCTTTTCCTTTCCCATTAAGAATAACAAGATAGGGGTGGCTAGGTGGTGCAGTGAATAGAGCGCTGACCCTGGAGTCAGGAGGACCTGAGTTCAAATCCGGCCTCAGACACTTAACACAAAACTAGCCATGTGACCTTGGGGAAGTCATTTAACCCCAATTGCCCTGCATTCCACCCTCCAAAAAGAAAAAAAAAGAATCACAAGATATCACAAAATAGATGCTTAAGTATTTGAAACATAATTGAAAGTAGCTCTCCAGTAAGTAAACAAGGAATGTACAAATTTATATTTGGTTATACCATTGCATTGCTTCTTGTAACGACCTTGAACAAGACTGTCAATGTATCTGCACCTCATTTTCCTCACGTATAAAATGAATAGATTGGAATAGATCTCAGTTCTTGATCTATGAGAGTATGACTCTTGCCTTCCTCTGAGTTCGCCACCAACTTTGATGTTATGTTAATTTAGATATCATTCCCATTTCCCCTCCTTTAATTTGGATAGGCAACGTCAAGCAGTGGTATAGAACCATTGATCCTTGGTAAAATTCCAAGTAGTTTGAGCTTGAGGATATTAATGTTTATTATTAAGATAATTTATTCATGGTTTGTCACAGAATTTGAATCCTACATAACATTTGATAGTGATTTTAAATAGACTTATGTTCATATAAACCCTCATTTTAACTGAGAAATAATTTTTTAAGAAATAATAAATTATTTAACATTTACTTTATTAAGGGTTGTAAGAAGATGGTTAACTTGTTAGTTCTCATTAGAAAGTGATAAGGGTTCTAGATCTAGAAAGAAACTTAGAGATCACATAATCCAGCTTCGCTCATTTTTTAGACCATATATCTAAGATTCACAGAAGTTAAATGAGTCGGCCAAGATCAGCTAGGTAAGGAATGATAGAGCCCTGTTATGAACCTAGGTCCTTTGGGTCCAAAGTCAATATTCCTTCCACCAGTCTTTAAAAAGACATTAAAGAGTATTGATTTCTCAATATTTTTTTATTGATTCATTTAATCTTGGTCCACAGTAGTCATTAAAGGAGCTAGGTTTCACTTTTCCTTTAATAATTCTTTTCTTTTGCTCATGCTTCTGACTCCAAATCTAGTATATTTTCCCCTGTAACATGATCTGAACTTACTATCTATTTTTTTAATGGAAGAAGAAATTGAGATCTCCAGGTTGAAATATGCATCTTTTCTCTGTAATGCATTTCCAATGTTCAGAAAACATAAAATAGTATATTACCTTATGTTATATAAATTAGTGCGTGGATTCTTGTACACATGTATGCATATATGTATGTTCACATACAGAGGTATACTGTATGTATGAACATATATGTTTGTATTTATATGTGTTCTTCAACAGAAGGAGTCATAATTCCTGCCTAATATCACTTGGTCTTCTAACATTCATAGAGAAATACAACCATGTTTCTCCCTTTCTCATAGTGAAAAGAAGTGATCAGAATCCATATATATTTGTTTAATGCACTATCAAGAGTATAACAAATATATTCACTTATTCATTCAATGAATGAATAGTTTAGAACTCTTTTCATGGAACCCTGATAACAACTTTCCTACATCATCCACACAGTTGCTGTGTAGCATCCATTTAGTGAGGTACAACCGAAAAAGGAATTGCTTATTTAGCAGCCCTAAAACATGCTTACCTTTTGTGTAGAATCTAAACCACGATGAGTCTAGAATAGACAGTGTATTACCCTGTAGAAGAAAATATTCCCTATAATGTCAAAATTTTACCCTAATAACACCCCCAAAGTCGGTTGTTTTCTGGGTGTGGGATATCAATGTGCTAGTTGAGTACCCTGTTTTTCTTTGTCTGATGGCTGCTTGGGAGTTATTTGTGTCTTCTGAATCTCCTGTGGAGTGAAATACAGGCTAACTCATGCCTAGTACCCCAATTATTATATGAAAGGACATGAACTGTGGATCTCTTCTGCTCACTTATGAAGATATCTAGATGCAAGCCATACCATGACTAAATTAATAAATTCCTGGATCAGCTCCAGTTGGGTGGAAGAATTCAGACAGAAAGCATGACTCACTTGGGGCCAGACTCCTAATATAGGACCAAGTCTACATGAAACATGTTTTATTTTTTTTAGAGGGAACCCTACACTGCAGGATAAAAGTGAAAAAGCTTTTAGTCCATGTTTTCCTTTTATTCTAAGATCTGTCCTTTCTCTGATTTAAGCCCTGTTTTCATTGGAATATGAAAAATACCATACAGCTTTTTGAGAAATCTCTAGTAGCAACTATCAGTTCTTAAATTCCAGCAACTAATTTCATAGTTCGATATTTAGTTTCACTCTTCCATAGAAAATATTTTGCTCCCAAATTCAAACACACTTTAACACCCATATTCTGTTTTTTTTCTGTTTTTTTAAATGTCATTCATTCTTAGATGCTATAAACTATAGGTCCATATGTTTTCTGGATAAAGCTACATGGGAAAGTATTTCTGATTGAACTTTCTGATCTCTTTTTATGACTATAAGAAAAGTAAAAGTTTGTTTCTAAATAGCATTTTCCTGTCCCAAGCAATTGCATATCAAAATTATATGTATAGCACTTTTATAGTAGTCATTTTCTTGGTCATGTTACACTGAAATAAAAGTAGATATATACTTCACAGAGTGCCACCATCTAAAAGAATGTTTCCTGAAAAGAAAAAAAGAAAACACTTTTAAGCTGCTAATAAAATCTTGCCTTAGCTGATACCATTAGAAAATTCTTGTGATCCTAAAGGGACAAAAATTTATTGTCTCTTCATAATCCCACAATCTTCAAAGGTCAAAGAAGGAATAAAGAAAAATAAACTCAAGGCCTTACTCTGGAAGAAGTATGTGTGTGTTTGTGTGTGTGTGTGTGTGTGTGTGTGTGTGTGTGTGTGTGTGTGTTTGTGTCTGTGTGTTTTAAGAGGCAAAAAGAAATATACTAGGGAAGAAATGAGGAAGAAAATTCTTCTTTCTCATAATTGGGGCGTAACAGGAAAAGGTTATATGTTTGTGGAGATAAGGATGGGGGGATGGGAATCCTATGAAGCTTTTTCCTTAGTTGGGCAAGGGAAAGTTGCAGGGGTGGGGGTGAGGGGAAGCTTAATTTAGAAATATAGTAAAGTAAGCAAAGAACTAGAAAGAGAAAAGGAGATGGAAGAGAGGATCTTAACAGAGAAGAAATACTTGGGGTTGAACACTTTTCAATCACACAGCATTAACTACGAAGCAGAGAATAAAGAAAAGGCAAGATGTAGATAGGGTCCCATTATGATAAATAAAAAAAAATGAGAAGAGAAGATTGAGATCATATGATTCCAACTACAGATTACTTATTCACTACATTACTCTTTTTTGCCTCTTTTTTCCTCATAAGATAGGGTAGGTAGCAGAAAGAAAGCATAATAGAAGATGATGTCAAGAAAAATATTATTAAGAATGATTGTGAATATGAATAGAATGCATGTGCTTGTAAAAGGGATAGAGTGGCAGAATAGATCAGAAAGTGAAATACATTGATATGTTATTTACAAGAATAACACTTATATAGAGTTCAGTTGGAATAGAAACTATTATTTCTCAGCTAACTAAAAAAGAATGATCATGACTTCAAATGAGAGCACAAAAAATGGATAGGATTAAACTAGAGAAGCAGGAAAATGAAGCATCATAGATGATGAAATAATAGCAATATTATATATTACATTCTGAATGGCATATTGTTCAATAATTGCTCAGGATTTCAATTCCCTTCTCCCCTTTTAGGCCAAGACAAATCCAAGGGAAAGATAAATGACGAAGAATTTAAAGATTGATATAATTTCTGAAAAATAAATCTATCACAGTTAGTGAATGGAATATAAGGACTATATACCATTCTCAGCTTTATGTGACATAGTTGCAAAAAAAAACAAAACTGTCCAGGTCCTAGGGCATAAAGAATTCATAAGGAATGCACTACTTTATAAAACAGTCATTATCAAAACTCTTTGTAACTGTTTCAAAAATAGAAATTTGATCATTGGAACAGACTGGGGAAGGAAGATACAGTAGCCATCAAACATAGTAGCCTGATGTTTCATCAACACCTGAATACCAGCTTCTGGGGCTAGGGGTTTCTGTTTTGCATAAGTTCATGGGAAAACTGGAAAGGAGCTTAATAGAAATTAAGTTTAAATTGACAATTTATGCCATATAACACACAAGAATGAATATGAACGGGAATATAAAAGATTACATATTTTTTAAAAAATTATATTAATGAAAGGTGGTATCTCAGATTTAGGTTAGACACATCCTCTCTTGCCACCAAAATACCTCCTCTTCATTGAATAGCAAGCATAACATGCAACTAATATTTATATGGCACTTACAGTTTTGTAAAATGATGTTATATGTGATCTTATTTAATCCTTATAAAAAACCTTATTTAACTGAAAAGGTTAAATAACATACAGCTGTAAGTTTCTGAAGTTAGATTTGAATGCAGATCTCCCTGAGTTTCATGTCAGTGCTCTTATTCTCTGCCACACTGTTCTTCCAGGTATCTAAGATGGATGCAATGTTGACAGTAGAGAAAACCTTAGAGAACTTCCCATCCATGCTCTTAAATCTTTTATATGTTGATACTAAGACCCTGAGGGTGCTAAGTGACTTTACCAATATTATTAGGTTAGTTTATGATGACTGGGGACTATTATTGAATTAGTTTAGTTCATTCAGACAATGATCTGTAATAGACCTCTTTAATGCAAGGCACTTGAATGAACCCTGGGGATACACAAAGAGAAGGAAGACCTCATCTCTGTCCTCCATGAATTTGCAATCTAATGAAGGAAGGTACAAGCTGGGGAACTGAAGGCATGAGAGTAACTAGAAATTCTTTTGCATAGACAAAGCAGCTCCCAAAGTGCACTCAAGTTCTTAAGATAAATTCACTTGAATCAGGAAAGGTCTACCAAGAATACCCTACATGATAAAGAACTAGAAATTCTGGTCAGGTATACTAGTTATTGTGAGTGAAGATTGCACAATGCTGCTGGGCATGTTCCCTTTAATAATTGTAGAGGAGGTAGGTGGGGCAAGCCCTCTCTGGGGGAGGGAGGAGGAAAAGGTATGGGAGTCTGACAGCCACTGTGGCAGGAAGCATCCCATCTTGTTTCCTATTTTAAGGATTCTTACGTAATGTCAGTTCTATGTCTTGGATGAAGGAAGTTGCTGTCTACTGCTGACCCCCTAACTGGGTGGCAGATGAGGGTTGTATAGTAGATGTACTGCTTGAATTAGTGCTAGAAAGACCTGGATTTGAGTTGTGCCTCAGACATATAATGTCAAAATGACTCTGGGCAAGTCACAACTTCAATGCTTTAGGAAATCCTCTAAAATTACAAATTTCTGAGAACCTGCAGGCTACACTAAGTCCAGATGGTCTCACCTTAGTGACAGATTAGAATGTATCGAAGTCAAAATAGTTTGGTTGGAACATATAGTATATAAAAAGGATATTGTGAAATATGGGCAAAAAGGAAGTTGGAGCTAGACAGGGAAAGGCCTTAAAAACTATGCTAAGTAGTTGGTATCTAAAGCAATTGTCAAGTACTGAAAGTGTTTTTTTTTCTTTTTCTTTTTCTTTTTTTAAGCAGAGGAGGGACATAGCATCATAGGTTCAAATATGGAAAGAAATCCTGTAGTATAGTAGTGTCAAATAAAAAAAGGCTCACTAAATCATATATAAAAATCTTTACAGGCCATACAAATACTAATATTAGTTGTATTCTATTATATTTTTGTTAAATATTTTGTATCTATTTACCAATTGCATTTTAATGTGGGTTGGGCAACATCTGGGCATGTTATATGTTTGACACCTTTGTCCGCATCTCTGGATTAGGACAATGAGACAGTCAATAAGCATTTACTAAACCTTTAGTATGAACCACACACTGTATAAATGTCCGGGAAGACACAGGCAAAAACCATGCCTGCCCTCAAAGAACTCCCATTTCCTCCCAAGGGCGAGGAAAACATTCCAGCAATTATTTACATACAAGAAATAATGGGCATCCCAAAATGTTTTAAGCATTAGTAGAAATTTTATTAACTATTTTTTATTTTGTTTATTTACTTATTTAATGTGTATTTTAATAGCTTAAAACCATACTAAGAATTTTGGGGCTCCCTATATAAAGAGTAGATGGAAGGTAATTTGAAGGTCGTGGTAATGATTGGGTAAAAAACAAACAACCTCCATACCCCCCAAAAATAATCCTTTCAAAAGAGTTTTATACTAATGAATTTTGAAGGAAGCCAGGGAAGCTATGTCAAATGAGATAATAAATGTAAAGTTCTTCATAAATCTTACTGTTCCATGTAAGTGCTCTTGTCATTGTTGATGATAGTATAGTAATTTGTGATGAACAGCAAGTGTAAGACATTGGAAAAATAGACTATAACAGAAGCTGTGAGTATAGAGATTAGAATCTGGGAGAGCACCTTGGAAGCAATTAGAGCAATTCTAGGAAAGGAAACTTACTTGGTTGTTGTTTGAGTGGAATAAAGGAGAGAGATATAAGAAATAGAGGCAGTGGAACTTGGCAGCTGATGCAGGGCATGGGGAAAGGGGAGTATCTGAGGTTCCCAGGCTCCTGGCACTTTTATCTCTGTTAAAAATTTTATCTTATCATTTTTATTCAATATATTCAGCCTTTTGAGGTATATGCTTTTGAAACTTGTTTCCATTATTTAACTTATTAGTTGTCTCTCTCACTGCCCCTACCTTGTGGCAGTTATTTATTATACTATATATAGACTGATGTGAAACCTTCCAAACTGCTTTACCTAGCACCATTGTTGGTCCTCTCTGATCAACCATACCTTTGCCCTCCTTTGGCATCCTTATCATTGCATCTAATCATGAAACCCATGTCCATCAAACCCTGGATTAGGATTCAATTTCCATCAGGGAATCTTTGATTTTATGCAAATTGATGTGACCTCTTCCTCCTCTTAAACCTTAAAGCATTTCTCCCCTCCCCCCACCCCGTCCTTATATGGATTTTTGAACATCATAGTTTAAGGGGCAGCTAGGTGGTGCAGTGGATAGAACACTACTCCTGGTGATCTGGGATCAAATCCAGCCTCAGACACTTTCTAGCTGTGTGACCCTGGGAAAGTCACTTAACCCTGATTGCCTCAAAAAAAATGTAGCATGGTCATTTATATGTTCATTCATTTACTAGTCTCCCTATCATAAGTGCTTACTAAATATTTGTGAAATTGAAGAAATCTCTATTATTTATTTTAAAACATTTATTGACGCCTTTTGTTTTTATATCATCTTGATTTTCAAACATTTTCTTCTTTCCCTTCTCTCCTAAGACATCGTGTGTGTGTGTGTGTGTGTGTGTGTGTGTGTGTGTGTGTGTGTGTGTGTATACAGAGAGACAGAGAGACAGAGAGAGACAGAGAGAGAGAGACAGAGACAGAGACAGAGAGACTTAGTAACCACAGGGGTGGAGTGGGGGGAAACATTCCTCATATTAAAGATCTGAAAAAAATGAAAATAAAACCACTGAATAAAACTAACACATTAGCTGAGTTTGATACTATATGCTATTTTCCCACACCTATAATCCCCCTACTCTGAAAAGAAGGGAAGGAAGTATATTTTCTCACTTCATTTTTTCAGGACCAAATTTAAGTGATATATGGCATTAAGTTTCTGAAATATCTATTTAAAGGTAGCACAGGCAAAAGGAACTTAGACTTCATGTAAAATACATTTGCTTAAAATTTCCCACTTTCAAAATAATATTAACCTTAAGCCTAAGCACACAAAGAACAAAAACTAATTAAGTAGAAGACAATTGAAAGGCATTCAAGGAGAATAAATCAATGGCAGGATCCTCTCATACTGTCCCAATCTTGGTTTCCTAATAACTTTCAGACACAAAGATAATAAAGGTAGAACCTGTATTGTGTGTGTTTCACATTAAATGCTTTCATATTGCCCTTGAAAAATTCATGAAAATGTTACGATATGGTGACACTCTACTGCTATTCAAACATCTCTCCCTCCCTCTCTCTCTCTCTCTCTCAGTAGACTTGTGAATATGAGCAGAGATTCCAGTGTCATTCTTATTCCTGCCTTTGATGGTGGAGTAAACAGTCAAGAAGTCTGTATTTCCTGTGAGCCATCAGCCCAATAGATTTTGGCAAAAGCTTTGTGAGAGAAATCTTTACTTGAACTAATCAGAATTGTCACTTGAGACAGCATCCTCTTTCCTCATGGAATTTTTTCAGACTGCTGTATGTTCTTTGCAGAGTGTTTACTTGTTTTGTATATGTGTAAAGCCAAGCACAAGCAGCTTTCCAGAGGATAGTGTCTGTGAACAGCTTTTCAAGGTTGTGATTACACTGTATAGTGAACTCTCTATTCAATAACAAATCAGAGCAAAACATTTACAGAAAATCAAGGTACAATATTCACAATGCTACAACTTACCAACTTATCACTAAAATGGCCACATAGTTTTCACCAAAGTGGCCATATAATTTTGAACAAAGTAAAATTATTTAGTCAGTCAATCACTTAGCAACTCAATCATTCAATCATGAAGTACAAAAGGTCAAAATCCTCCACCCATGGGGCACACTAAATTACAAATCAGTCACCATTCAACCATCAGTCACTACTCAGTCATCAGTCACTACTCAGTACCCTCTTAAGGGTTAGTGGAAAATACACAGGCTTTCTACCCCATGGTCACAAGTAAGTCACAATCTTCTCAGTCAGTGCACAATATCCAAGCAAAGTCTTCTTTCAGCTTGACTCAAGGCTGGCTCTGAGCTTCCATGATCCCAGCTCCAACTGTCACCTGGGTTCAAAGGCAGGTAGCTCCCAGTTCCTTGTGTAGCTCCTTGTCCAGTTCTTCATCTAGTTCCCATTCCATATTGAAGCTCACGGTATCTAGTTCACCTCAAGCCCTTCACAGTTCCTGTTTCTGGGAAGACAAAGCTTTACAGAGCCACAATAATATTCATACACATTGCCAGCACCATCATCAATTCATGATTTGCCTGTGAAATCAACTCAGACCCACCAACAAGTCCATGAAGTCAGCACAAATCATCACTGAAGTCCCAGGACCTCCAAAACCCTCCTCCAGGACTTCTCTTAACATACAACCAGAAACTCCTCTTTCAGGGCTTCCAGTAAGGTCCCAGGGTTTCTGTACAAAGTATTACAAACAAACATCAACACAGACAGAGCAGACAAACAGAGTGCTAGGAGGGAGGGAGGAAAGAAGGGAGGGAAGGAAGGAAAGAAGAGAGGAAGGGAAGGAGGGAAGGAAGGAGGAAAGGACAGGGGGAAGGGAGGGAAAGAGAGAGGAAGGAAAGGAAAGAAGGATGGAAGTGAGGGAGGGAGGAAGGGAGGGAGGAAAGAAGGAAGGAAGGAAGGAAGGAAGGAAGGAAGGAAGGAAGGAAGGAAGGAAGGAAGGAAGAACTTATCTCCTGTCTTGTCATGTTTTGATTCTAAAAGTGAAAATATGTGTGTTGAGATCACTGAAGGTATTTGTATCAGGTACATTTCTTTATGCATGTATGTGTGGGTATGTTTTCTATTATTATATATGAATTAAATAAATTAGGAAAAGAGGTAAATGATAAAAGAAATGGCTACATTGGTAACTTCAAGACAGGAAAATTCTTGTATTTTTAAAAACTTAACTAAAATATATCTAAGTTTAATTATATTGACCAAAATCTAATCCTTAAAAACATCAGTCTCAAAGTTAGAGTGCTACTTCATCTATAGAATTCTTCTTTGATTCATTTATTCATGGAGACATTAAAAAAACTTATTAAGTTTCTCTACTGTGACTTGCACACTAATAGGAAAAAATATTGTGATAACACAGGGCCCTTGCTCTCATGGAGCTAAACTCTGAGAGAAAATCGTACTGGAAACATCCTTTTCAAAGTTGAAGAGTGAACAGCATACTGTTGGCTCATCTCCTCGAAAGAATCATCCAAGTGTTATGAAACTTAACATAAGCCTCTAAAGGAAATTTTCTCAAAAATGCCTTTATCAGGATGAACAAGTAAATTTTCCAGTTCCTTCTTTTGTTCTTTGTTGTTGTTTCAGTTGTTTTCAGTCATGTCTGGCTCTTTGTGACCCCAAAGATACTGGAGGCGTTTGCCACCTCCTTCTCCAGTTCATTTTACAGATGAGGAAACTGAGGCAAACAGAGTTAAGTGACTTGCCCAGGGTCACACAGCTAGTGTCTGAGGCCAGATTTGAACTTATGTAGATGAATCTCATCTCGTCCCAGTTCCTGAAAAACTTTTTCCTAACACTGACATGAGACAAGTACATGCCCTCTTAATTTTCTGCATTTGGTTGCTTCAAAGTACGTTTTTAATTCTGCATTGATGATGGGGAGATGGAGGAAGGAATGCAGGGACAAATATGACTTGAAGTTATTTCTTCTCCTTTTAAATGAGCTTTTCCATTCAATTTGAAAATCAAGGTGAAAAAATCAAACATTTATGAAGAGCCTGCAATATACCAAAGACTAGTAGGTGGTGTGATACTCTAACAGAAGTGAAACATCCCCTGCCTAAGGAGCTTGAAAGCTTCTATATTTCAGGTACCTCTGAAATGCTCTGATAAAAGAACTAAATCATTGAAAATGGAAAATAATTTTGTATAACTATTTTTTTAACATCATCATAGGCATGCTTCTTGAATATTTTTTCTTTTTGCCCTTCTCTTTATTTTTAAATAATATTGTCTTTACCCCTAATTATATGTAAAAACAATTTTAACTTTTTTTTTTAAGTTTTGAGTTCCAAATTCTATTCTTCCCTCCCTGATATAAGTTAAAAAGGACATGCCCCTTGAATTTGTGCCAACTTAAATTTCAATGGATTTTGGGTATGTGGATTTAGTGCTGCTCCATTTTGAGAATCATTTCATTTTGTTCAGTCATACATGCCTGTACTCTCCCTTTAGTGCTGCAATGAAAGGAACCCAAAATAGGACATGCCATGTTATACTGTGGTGCAATCTGTTATGAGAGACAGACCTCCTGCATCCCTGCTTCCCCCAACTCCAGCATCCTATTATTCTATTATGCAGGATCCTTAACTCTGAAACCAGAAAAATTATTATATTATTATTGTGCCAGATCAGCCTTGAGCCCCAGCAATAGGGAGGCAACTCAATAAATCAGATTTTATCTTGTTTTCCCCTACTCTGTTCCTCAGTCCCTAAAAACTGTTTAAACCACATGCACTATTCATTTGGTGAGTCTTTTTAGGAGTGTCTTCAGGTGATTCCCTTGCTGGTGAACTCAAGAAATCCTAATTGGTTCAAATTCCATTTCTCAGTCAATCTGATGTTTCTAGAACTGGCAATTTAATGGTGGTAGTGGTGAGATTCAAACTCATGCCAATGAAGATAGTTAAGTTTTCTAAATATGTTCCTTAACCAGCCCTTTTGGAATCCCAGCAATAAATTTTTTTTGACATTTGTCATTAGATACTAGAATCTAATTAGAATAACATTGATAAGCATATAATTATTGTGTTCCTCATTTGAACAAGAGCTCTCTTGGGGCAGGGACCATATATTTTCCTTCTTTCACATCTTCAGTGTTTTAGCCCTTTGCTTGACACCTAGCCTTCAATAACTATTTATTTACTGACTTATGCAGATGGATAAAATTAAGTATGACCACAGAGAAGTTGTGTCTTAATACTTTACCATTTTTATGTTGATTCCACAAGTTTTCACTTATTCAAAAATGGGGACCTTGTTTCCATTTTGTTTCCTAGATTCTCTGGAGACAAAGAAGGAGAAAGTGGTCTTAAGGACCTTGAAGATATTTCAGATTGCAGTTTCTGATATGATTGAATTGTATTTCTGTATTTTCACTGCTACTATTGCTATCATAGTAAATTATCTTTTGATTGTTTGCCAAAGCAGTCTAGACATAATGAGTTCATAACTCCCTGGTAGGAAATTAAAACAGACTTTTGGACTGTAGAGTAATTGGAAGGAGGGAAAAGACAATTTCATAGATATTTGGAAAAGTAAAATAAGATGCACTTTCTAATTTGGTTCAACTTGGCAGCATCTCTATGATTAATCCTAAATTTAGAAATGCTAGTGTCCTTTAGCTCACTGAGAGAGCCACAAGCAAGTACCATCTCTACTCTTATAAAACAATTCTAGTTTTCACAGGGGAAGAAGGACAAAACAAAAGCGAGGTCTGTAATTGTGGCAATTAAATGCTGATTGCTGACAGAGGTGGCAGTGTGAAGAATTTTTGTTATTTAATCAATTAGTCATGTCTAATTTTTTGTGATCCCATTTGGGGTTTTCTTAGTAAAGATACTGGAATGGTTCACCACTTCCTTCTCCAGCTCATTTTATAGATGAGGAAACTGAGACAAACAGGGGTAAGTGACTTGCCCAGGGTCACATAGCTATATCTGAAGCAGGATTTGAATTCAGGTCCTCCTAGCTCCAGGGCTAGCTCTATGCACTGCGCCACCTAGATGTGAAGAACAGTGGTGTTTTTCTGCTTTTGGCCCATATTTATTTAGTGCTTTATAGCTCATACAACTCTCCTTCCACCAGGACCCAATGAGGTAATAGAATGCTACTACAGGAACTGTGAGTTAATGAGGTGGTCCAGTTGATAAGAGAGTTCATCTGAACTTAGAGTTATAGATATCTAAGCTCACTTCCAACCTTGCACACTAGTTCTGTGACCCTGGGCATATCTCTGTGTACCTCAGTTTCCTCATCTGTAAAATGGGGGAAGAATGATAGTATCTACCTCATCAGGTTGTTGTGAGGATCAAATGAGTTAAAATTTTAAAGTGTTTTGCAAAACTTTGTGCACTCTATAAAGCACTACGTAATAGCTATATTATCATTATTATTAACCAATAGAATTTTTATTACTATTGTTTTAAAGATTTTTTTTAAATCACATGTGATATCTAGGTGGTACAGTGGACAGATCACTGGCCTTGGAGTCAGGAGGACCAGAATTCAAATCCAGCCTCAGAGTCTTGGCTATTACTATCTGTGTGAGTCTTGGCAAGTCACTTAACCCTGATTGCCTCTCAAAAATATGACCAAAAAATGAACAAAATCCCTTACCTGGACTCAAATGGATGTCTTTTGAAACAAAATACAAGCATTCGCATTATATCATTCCATGCACTCCCATAAATACTGTCCTTTTTAATTTGCCTTTGCTCTGTGTTTTTGCCATGATGCTTTACATCATGGGTTCTTTGCCTTATTTAGGTATAATAATAATAGTAATATGATTATTATTTTAGTGATAATAATAGTAGTAACTAAGTTCTGAGTTTGAAGTCAGGAAGACTATCTTATTGAGTTCAAATCTGGCCTCAGACACTTACTAATTGTGTGACCCTGGGCAAGTCATTTAACCCTGTTTACCTCAGTTTTTTCATCTATAAGATGAGCTGGAGAAGGAAATGACAAACCACTCCAGTATCTTTGCCAAGAAAACTCCAAATGGGGACAGGAAGAGTTGGATATAACTGAACAGCAACAAGTTACAAGCACAGTAAAATAATAACTAGCATTTATGGTGTTTCCTTCCAGTTTTGCAAGACACTTTACAGATATGAGTTTGTAAGATAGGCTGTGTGAGGGCCCATGGAATAAAGAGCATGATTACCAATAAATACAAAGTGGTTGACTCCAAGGGAGTTTGGGAGGGATGGCATTTGCATCTGGAGGAATCATAAAAAGCTTCATGTATGGGTCTTGTTTGAGCTCTTTCATAGAGAAGAGATTCTAGGAGGCAAAAAAGAGGAAGAAAGGCATTCCAGATGAAAGGGAAAGCCAGTCCCAAAGTAATAAATGAGGAAGTGTTGCATGGGAGCAACAAAGTGAAGATCAGTTAGTCCCATAGTGCAGAGGAGTTTTAGAAGGGGAGTAATGCATGAGTTTGGAGAGATCAGACGGACAAGACTGTGGACTGTCCTAAAAGATAAACAAAAGAGCTTCTATTTGATCCTTGAGGCAATAAGGGATCACTGGAGTTTGTTATAATATGGTCAGATTTGTGCTTGAAGAAAAATCATTTTGATGGCAATATGTAGCCTGGGGATTTGCTCAAGGGAGACAGACCACTTGGGAGGCTGTTGTAATAAAGTAGTCAAGAGGTGATCGTGACCTGAATTAAGATAGTAATTGTGTGCCTGGGAAAAAGAGGGTCCAAGGTGAGAGTTGATGTGAAAGTAAAAATGGAAGGATTTAGTACCAACTGGTACATCTTTCCACTCATCATGCCATGCCTGTAGTTGCAAGATAATTTCAATTTGAAACTTACATGAATGATAATGAATTTTTAATGGCTATATTTCTGTCTTCACCTCACAGCAGTAGAGCTAACTAGGTTTTTTTTACACTGATAAGTAAACATATTCTGAAATGTTAGGACACCTTAAAATTATTTGATTTTATATTATATTATGCTATGTTATGCTATGCTATGCTATACTATGTTATGTTATATTATGTTATGTTGCATTGCATTATGTTGCATTGTGTTATATGTTATGTTGTGATGTGTTATGTTATATTGTATTGAGTTATATTATACTGTGTTATATTATATTGTGTCGGGTTATGTCATACTATGCTGTTTTGTTATGTTATTTCATATCATATCATGTCATATGATATAATGCTTCTGTTAAGTTTTTTAGTTTTCTGAGGAAAATTAATTCTTGATTTCTCATAGTCTGTAAAAACTGTATGTTTCTGCTTGTGGGTTTTACAAGACAGAAGTGATTTTCCTTGGTTAGTCAGACAACAAGCATTTGTTCAATGTTTAGTAGACATTGTTCTAATGACTAGGAAAATGAAGAAGGGTAAAAACAGGGCTTGCCCTCAAGAAATGTGATCTAAAGTAGAGGCAAGGCTGGTAGGAGATAAAGGGACTAGGTCCAAGAAAGGCACATTTACCTTATATTTGACTTGAAAATTATATGTGTATGTATGTATATATATATGTATATATATATATATATATATACATATATATACATATATATACACTTATATATTCTTATATATATTCTCATATATATTATTCTTATATATATATTCTTATTCTTATATATATTTCTTTAAAATTATAGAAAACAGCAAGCTAGATTTTAATTGGGAAAACACTTCCCAATTAAAATCTAGCTTGCTGTTTCCTATAATTTTAAAGAAACTTGTTGCCTGCTGCCCTTGAAGTCAGCCAGGTGAGGTAGTACATACAGTATGCTGGCCCTGGAATGAGGAAGACCGAAGTTAAAATATGGCTTTAGACATATATTAGCAGTATGACCCTGGGAAAGATATTTACCATCTATCTGCTTCGATTTTCTCTTCTGTAAAATGGGAACGATAGTAGCACCAAACTCCTAGTGTTGTTGTGAAGATCAAATGAGACAATGATAGCTTAGCACAGTGCCTGGCAAATAGTAAGAGCTACATAAAGGTTAGTTGTTTATTATTATTGTTGTTGTTGTTGTTACAATAGAGAATAGAATGAGGTCAAAAGACCAAAGTTTAAATCATTTCCTTTCCAATTACTGACTGTGGGAGTTGAGTAAATTTCTTAACTCAAAATTTGAGTCTAAAAATAGGGATAACACCTCTTATTCTATCTGCTCTATGGGGTGAGCTACTTGTGCAACAATTTATACACATGCTTTTCAAATTTCAAAATGATATACGCATGCAAGCTCTCTGTAATGCCCTTTATTCATCGTTCCTCTTCTTCTTGTTTGCTAGGGGTATTACATAGAGTGCTGGACTTGGAATCAGGAAGACTTAAATTCAAGTCCTCCCCCAGACACTTAAAAGCTGTGTTACGCTGGGCAAGTCACATTGTCTCTCAGATTCAGTTTCCTCATCTGTAAAATGGGGATAATAATAACTCCCAGCATTGTTGAAAGGATGGGAGAAAACTTATTTGAAATGCTTTGCAAACTTTGAAACACTACATTCCTAGTTATTGTTATATAATATAGCAATAAAACCTTTATAATTGATTTATAATATGATTGTGTATCTGTTTGAAGACTTATTATCTATATATATGAAACTCCTCTTTGTGTTGAGAGAGAAAGAAATAGAGAGGAGAGGGAGAGAGAGAAAAGGAGTGAGGGGAGAGACAGAAAGAAAGGGGGAGGGGGATGAAGGGAAGGAAGGGAAGGAGGGAAGAAGGAGGAAAGGAAGGAAGGAAGGAAGGAAAGGAAAGAAGGGGAGAAAGGGAAGACAGACAAAAAGAGAGACAGAGAAAGAGAGAGGCAGAGAAAGAGAGAGACTTACAGAGACAGGGATAAAGATACACAGAGATACAAAGACAGAGAGATACAGACAGAGAAACAGACAGAGACACTTGCAGACTGAGACACAGACAGAGACAGAGAGAATGGTAAAGTTTAGGACTTGTGCTACATGGATTCCTGTTTTTCTTCTCCACAATGTGGTCCATTCATTCATAGCAAGCAGTAGCTCAGAATATAATAAAAATCAGCTTATCTTTATCCAGAGATTAAAAAAATTACTAAAGTACAGACAGCAAATAAGAAAGCTTTAAAGGGATTAGGAAATTCCCAAGGGTAGGGGATGCTAGTTTGCCAGGCACTGGTGAGGCAGAGGAAAAAGAAGGGGTGGAAAGGAAATACATTCACCAGGCAGCAAATTTTGTCCAGGCAGGTGACTCTATAAGCAGGTTAGAAAGCCAGGCAAGGCTCCAACTGTTCATAATTAAATTCAATTCAGAATAATAGTGCCTTTCTCTTGTGATTGTCAAGTCACTGTCCTGGTGTGTGTCTGCAACCTTGGCCTACATAGTTCCTAGACTTTTCCTGCCCTTTGTACCTTTCACCTCCCATGATCCTTCAGGCTAGGAAATGTTGTCCTTGCCATAAGCCTCCTTGTTGATAATTGACATGTGCATTTTTTCCAAGAAGAATACAAGTGGCCCTTTTCATGTTTTCCATGGATATGACAGAATCATATAAATTTTCTCAAAACATATGCCAATAGGTATAACTTTGATCATTAATGTTGGGTGAGGAATAAAAGAGGGAGATGTATGTTCATCAAAGGTATTTTACTGCCATCAACAAGGTGATCCAGCATAGGTTCCAAATTAGAAAAGGATTCCTTAAAGATATTGGAGTTCTGCAGATGTTCTTGCTGGCAGACAATGTTTTATGGCACCATGTAATGGATCGAGAGCTGGCCCTGGAACCAGAAAGGATTGGGTTTGAGTCTTCTTTCTGACATATACTGTCACCGTGACCTTGGTCAAGTCACTTCATCTCAGTTCTTCAGATAACTCTAAGTTGCACAGAAAGTGACAATCTACTACTCTAGGGACTTAAGTTAGGGGATTCAGGTAGAATCACTAGTGAAGGAGGTTGCTCCATCTGGAGATGGAGTTATTGGCCTGTAACCTTGCCATTCACAATCAAGTTATTACAGTATCTTCAGATTTTCTGTCTTCTTCCTTCATGGATTGCATGACATTGTTTCAAAAATCCCTTACTGCTGGAAACCAGGTTGCTCTGGGTAAGTGTGATTTCCCAGCTATGTTGAGCACCACCATAATTTCTTTGAAGACCACCTTTATTATAGTCCTCCCTTACAATGTGAGTTTTCCTCTACTATTATTCTCCATCTTCCCCACATCTTTTTATATTTAATTTATATATAATATATATATATTTATATATTATATATAATATATATATAATATATATATAATATATAATATATAATTAATTTATTTACTTTTAGTTTTCAGTGTTTAGTTCCATAAGTTTTAAACTTTCCCCCTCTCTCCCCAAGATGGCCTGCAATCTGATATGGAGTTCACATATATATTCCTATTAAGCATATTTTCACATTAGTCATGTTGTATAAAAGAATTATAACAAATGGGAAAACCCATGAGAAAGAAAAAACAAAACAACAACAAAAAAGAGAAAACCGTTTTCTTCTCTCTGCATTCAGACTCCATAGTTCTTTCTCTGGCAGTGGGTGACATTTTTCATTGAGTCCTTTGGAAATGTTTTAGGTCCTTGCATTGCTGAGAAGTGCTAAATCTATCAAAATCACTCATTGCATACTGTGGTTGTTTCTGTGAACAATATTCTCCTGATTCTGCTCACTTCTCTCAGCATCAGCTTATATAAATCTTTCCAGGTTTTTCTGAAGTCTTCCTGTTCACCATTTCTTATAGCACAATAATATTTCATTACATTCATATACCACAACTTTTTCAGCCGTTCCCCAGTTGATGGGTACCCCCTCAATTTCCAGTTCTTGGCCACCATAAAGAGAGCTGCTATAAGTATTTTTATACATGTGGATCCTTTCCCCATTTTTATGATCTCTTTGAGATACAGCCCTGGACGCCCTGGGTCAAAGGGTCTGCACATTTTTATAGCCTTCTGGGCACTCCCCACATCTTCTATAGAACACCATTGTACTAATAATGCGAATTTCGTACACTGATGGATTAATGCATGAAGAATACCAGGCAACCTATTTTTCCTTTAAGGATTCATGTTGTATTTCTAGTTTGTGTTGTTGCTTTTGTTGGCGGCCTTTTGTTCTTAATGCACTGAAAAAATGGAAGCCCTTCCAACTGTACATTAAAACTATTTCTTTAATCAAGAATTACAAATGCTAATGAACTCACTAATCACTAATGGAAAGACATATTCCTCTTTTTGAGTAGGATTAGACATGATCACTTTACAGGTCTCTTCTGTCTCTGAGGTCTTGTGATTCTTGGATCTCAACTCCCAAACTAACTCTGAATTTGGCCCAATGGGAAAAAAAAAATCAACAAATTTCTTCATAGTCCTGTTTTCCCTCACAGTCTTTAACAACTATTTTGATGTTTTCTTTGTATGGGTAAATATCTACACTGAGAGGAAAAAGTTGTCATTTTAAAATCTGCAATTAGAGTTTTCATAGTTGATGGACTTTATCATCTTTGTAAACTTCACTAAATCCTGCTGAAGAAATGTGATGAGTCCCAGTTTTGTCTTAGTATTGATATCTGTGAATTATTTATCTTTAGAAAGTTCTTGGCACTCTTGGTAACGTTTTTTCTATATATTATCTCATTTGATCTATGCAGCAACCCTGCTTTACAGACCCCATCTCATTTGATCGTGATGACCACTCAGTGAATTAGGTCTTATTATCATCCCCATTTTACAGATGAGAGAACTGTGGCTGAGAAGGGTAAAGTGACTTTCCCAGGGACACATAGCTAGCATATGTCTGAGGTGCTATTTGAATTTCCATGTCCAACATTCTAGCTACTGACTGCTACCAAGGTACGATCTTAGACTACATATCTGTGCATTCTAATGCCACAATCCAGTGGTCTTTCTACTAAACTATGCTGTCTCTATAGGAGAGAGAGAGAGTATAATGACAATCACAGAGAAACTACAAATAATAAGAGGGGCCATGGTATATCATAATCTTTATGAAGTGTAGGTTTGCATAAGCTATGATGGGGAGTCTATTTGAACCCAGTAATGTCACGTTTTAACTCAGAGCTCACTTAAATAGGAGTTTATTTTGAAATGCTTTCAATGTCCATCTTTAGAAAAAGTGACCTACTAGACTGTTCACTGTTGATTTATCTCTAATGGAAAATGGAGCATAAAAGCTTCTCGATGTATAAGTAAATATACATTTCTTCATTCAAAAAGGAAGAGGCCATGAGTGGCTTCCCCCTGCCACAAGTGAATGTTTAGCTAATCTGTTTCATATGTGTTCAGTGGATTTGATAGGTTGTATTTTTATTTTCATCTTCAGAAAATATGATACAAACTACATAGGATAGAAAGAGTATATTGGATGGAGGCAGAAGAAGGGAGAACCAAGCTTACTAATATCATGCATTCATGAAATGGAAAATCATTTAAATGATATGTCAAGATCACTGGGTTTGGTAATGCTGTAATTATACCTGATAATTAAACAAGGTTGATATATGCCATATTATATCATGCTTCCTGGATAAAGTGACAAGAGATAGATTTATTAGGTAATTCTAGTCAATGTCAAGTTCAATGACTGGTTTAAAGATAGGTCCCATAAAAAATGTGTTCTCCATTAAAAGGGGTAGATTAATGTAGGTATCAGCTTGTTCTATTTGAAATCGGCCTTGAAAGAGAAAAAAAAATACCTCTTGGACATTTATAAGTATGCAAAATTATCAGAATAGAAAAAATGCATATTAACCAATTCCATAGATATGTGTATGTGCTAATAATATATGCATCTACCATGCACATATCATGTGTGCATATATGTGTGTGTACATATACATATGCATGTATTCCATTCCAATAGTGTATTCAGTTCTGGTGAATATGTGCACATGTATATAGTTGTGTATAAACATATACATACACACATACACATATATGCATATATATTATATATAACATTATATTTGAGATAATATATTATATATAATTATATGGTAATAAAATAACATTTTATATAAATGGACTATTGTTCTAAATATACAATACATATATAGTATTTATCAAAATGAAAACCTACATATATACATGTGTGTACATATGTACATGCATCTGTATGTGAAATCTATGCAAGGTATCAATTTCTACTAAATTACTGGTAAGTTAATTTTAGAGTTATTCATAAGACTCCATATGCTAAATTCTGAGGAATCATTGGAAAGTATGAAAGTTTGGGGAAATAATAACTTTTGGGACAGCTAAGTAGTGCTGTGGATAGAGCATAGGGCCTGGAGTCAGAAAGACCTGAGTTCAGATCTGACACTAGACACTGTTTGTGTGACCATGGGCTAGTCATTTAACGTTGTTTGCCTTAGTTTCCTCATCCATAAAAAGAGTTGGAGAAATAAATGGCAACCTCCCTCAAGTATCTTTGCCAAGAAAACCCCAAATGGGATCATGGAGAGTTGTACATAATGGAATGAAAACAGAAACAGCACTTTAATGGATTCTGGTTCCAGCTCTGCCACTAAATAATTGTAAGACTTGACAATTCACTGTATGTCTTTATGCTTCAGTTTCATCATTCATAAAATGAAAGAATTGGACTTGGTGATATTAGGTTGGTTCTGTCTATAAAATTGTTGTACTCATGCTGCTAGGAAAAATAATCAGAGTTTGCTTTATGAGTGGATGGAGTAGGTAGACACCTACCTATCCAGTGTGATTTCAGGACATTCTAAGCATTGCTATCACCTGTTATTCCATAATTATAACTTCATTCCTTTGAGTATTGAAAGCTTTCTGGTTCTAAATATGTGTTTAGTGACCTTTAAATCCCCATGAGAAGTGGGAGTGGAGCCCTGCATTAAGTCAATGGATAATATCATTATAGATTTAGACCATGATTTAGTCTAGAACCCTTATTTTCCACACAAGGAAATTGAAGTTAAAGAGGTTGTGACTTCCCAAGGATCAACATATATAGGAAGTTGAGCAGTGATTTAAGCACCAATCTTCTTACTCTAAATTCAGCATTGTTCCATTTTTTCTATTTCAAAAATTATTTTTTCACTAGCAAACATTACTCTCCTTTTCAGAAAAAAAGAAAAAAGAAAGAAATTAACACATGGTAAATGTGCATAGTCAAGCAAAACAAATTCCTATTTTAGATATATATATATATTAAAATGTCTTAATCTGTACCTTGAGTCTATCCTGTGTGTGTCAGAAGGAGGGTAGCATTCTTTATCAGAAGTCTTCTGGAATCACAAACTATTGTTGCATTAATCAGACTTCCATCCAGGGCCATCTCCAGTTGTCATGACTTACATTTTGCCACTGGACCCAGATGACTCTGGAGGAGAAAGTGAGGCAGGGGACTTTGCACAACCCCTTCTCTCTTAAATCCATTTCAATTGCAAGTCATGGAATCACCTTCCTGATGTCACTGTCTGCCTTGAGAACAAAAGACAAACAACTACCTCTCTCAGAATTTTTCTTTTTTTACAATATTGATTTTATAGTATGGATTGTTTTCCTGGTTCTGCTCATTTTACTTTATATCAGTTTATACATGTCTTTCTGGGTTTCTCTAAAACCATCCCCTTAATCTTTTCTTACAGTACAGTAGGACTCTGTTACATTCTAACATTATGTTATTCAGCAATTGCCTAATTGATAATCACTCCCTTAGTTTCTAGCTCTTTTAAAATTTTTTCAAGTAACAAGTACTTTTAAAAATCAATCTTTCCCTCCCACTACCACCCATTAATCAATTTAAAATATCCTTCTATCTGTATCTATATCTATATCTATCTCTCTATCTCTCTATCTATCTAGCTAGCTAGCTAGCTATCTAGCTATCTATCTATCTAGCTATCTATCTAACTATATCTGTATATTCTAACAGAACAAATTCCCACTTTTGTCCTGTCACAAAGTGTATGTCTCCTTCTGCATATTTGGGTCATCACATCTCTGGTTTGGGTTTCTTGATGTCACAGGAGAGAGCTATCATACACATCCCACATTCTTTCTGCTGTGCCATATTGCCCTTATCTGTCACCCCTTCAGCATAAATTAACAGGAATAAAAGCTTTCATTTGTAGCCTAGTAGTGATAACTATTAATAATTTAAAGTTTGCCCGCAAAAATCATCTCAATTGAATCTCACAACAAATCTGGGTTATAGTTGCCAAAGGGATAATTATTTCCTATTTATGGTGGAGGAAACAAGCCTATAGAAGTGCCCATCATCACATAGTAGGTGTTACAGCTAGGATCAGGAGAGATGTAACAAGCATTTATTGAGTGCCTACTATGTGCGAAGCACTGTTCTATGTACTATATAAATGTTATCTTGTTTAATACCCATAGTATATCACTTGTAGGTAGGTGTTATTATTATCCCCATATTACAGGTAAGAAAACTGAGGCAGACAAAAAATAAGTGATTTGCTCAGGGTCACTCAATAAGTATCTGAGACTAGATGTGCTATCCAGGTCTACTTGACTCCAGGTTCAGAGCTCTACCCACTATACCAGCAGCTACCACTAATTTGATGATAGGCTTTCCTGACTCTAAGGTCAGTTCTCTGTTCTGCCCTGCTGGTCAGTCACTGCCAATGTTATTAATCATTTTACATACATTATCATATTTGATAATAATTCACTTAATCAGTGCTTTAAATTTAAGTCTTTGTCTCACAAAACTCCAATAGATAAATAGGCTGTATATTCTCATCCTCATCTTACAGATTAGGGGATAGAATCTTAGAGAGATCCATTGAGTTGCCTGAGGTCAAAGAGGTGGTCTTCAAAACTCGGTTTTCTGATTCTAAATCTAACAGTGAATAGGATTCCAAATCAGGGACAGCTGGGAGCAACTAGATCCCAAGAAGAAGCAACAAGAGGAGAATGGGTATGGAGGCCAAGAAAACAGTTTTACTTCATGCTTTTGCCTACAATTGACAGTAGCATACCTTTAAGACAAGAGAAAGGTAATCTTATTTATGAAGAAAATTTGAATATTTGAATTGTGAAGTAGAAAAGAAGCTATAACATTACACAGAAATACCTGGGACCCAGGACGGTGAATAGAAGACAAGGAAGAAAAGTATACCAAAGAGGAGAAAATTCTATGGGAGAAACAATTACATGTTCATCTAGATGACAAACCACAAGTGCTGAACTGGGATGGAATTATGAACAATTTATGTGATTTGGGGGAATGGAAATGTTCTGTAATAGCAATTTTCAGGCCGGGTGAAAAAATAATGGAACAATTAAAATGAGAAAAGACAAAATTTATTTTTAGTTTGTTTTTTAATGTTTACTTCCAACCATGGTTAAGTACTATCTACATTAAATAATTAAATAGAGACATTTATTTAGAAGGGGATGAAGGCATGAGACTTAACACAAAGGAGAATGATATATTCAGAGACCTACGTGATAATTAAAACTAGGCTAATCAAGGTTTGCAACACTAAAGGCCCTGCTATAATATTCATTAATTCCTTCATTCTTTCATTCATTCAATAAATGACTACTAGATTTAAATACTAGGCTGGTAAAAATGATTGGTTATTGTAATATTACTACACTACCATAGGAAGTGCTGGTTTGTGGGGCTTTTATAGTGTGTGTAATCTGAATTTTTTGTAATTTTAAATGCCTAGAAATAATTTGTTCTCTTTAATAAGTCAACATTGTTCTTACCGTCTAATTTATATTATTCATTTGCCTAGCAAGCCCCATTTGCACAGAGTACAAAAAGGTTTACTACAGCCCATTTCCTGGGAGAATCATCACAAATTCTGAATTAGTCAAGTCTGAACTGAAAATATCCTTCATCGTCAGTACTGAGAAGAAAACCTGCAAGTGTTAGCAGTTAATTATTTTGGCATTTGCCAGTTAGATAACTTGGAGGTGAGATGATTTCTGGAGTTTCAATTCCTTAAAGGATCTTCAAGCAGAACTTAAAAGAGAGGAGAAATAGCATAGAGGATTATTCCATGTGATATGATTAAAAATGTAAGGGATAAGGGGTGGCGAGGTGGCGCAATGAATAGAGCACCAGCCCTGGAGTCAGGAGGACCTGAGTTCAAATGTGGCATCAGACACTTAACACTTACTAGCCATGTGACCTTGGGCAAGTCACTTAACCCCAATTGCCCCTCCAAAAAAGAGCAAAAAAAAAAAAGTAAGGAAAATGAAGTGAAGGATTGATAAGTAGGTATATTGGGTCATATCTCAAGGGGAAAGTTTGTTGTTGAACATGTTGAAATCCTTAACTCTTATTGACTTTTAGATAGGTCCTCCTGCAACTCAGTTAACTTTTTTTTTTTTAAGAATTTGGTTATTATGTTATTTGGTGCATATGTTCCTGATATTTACATTATCTATGATTCCTTTCAGCATAATGTAGTCTTCTTGAGTGTCTTTCTTAACTGTGTATATTTTTATTGTTGCATTGTCTGAGATTAGTATTGTCACTCCTGATTTTTTAATTCTGCTAAAATATCATCCTTCTATTCACATACTTCATTTCCATTCTGTATAAATTTTGTGTTTTATATGGTGTTCTTATAAACAAAATTTTGTTGGATTTTGCTTTCTAAGCTATATTGATGCCTTACTTGATTTGATGGGTGAGTTCATCTTGTGGACATTCATAGTCATGATTGCTTATTTTTTTTTTCTCTCCCTCCAGCGAATACTGTTAAAATATATTTTTTTAAATACCCACTTACTTTAAGGCAATTTCCTCCTGTAGCACCAATGTAATATTCATAGCAGTAGTGATCATGATAAATACACCTCCATAATGCTCAATTGAAAAATATAACAGACTCTTTATAAAGAAAACAGAAGCAAAACATTTATTCATTCACCAGAAAACCAAATCCCCAAACCAGTAAGCCAATTCCATCAGAGTAGCAAAGAAGTTAGTAAGCCACAACAGCACAGAGAGCCACAGAATCCTTTAGCCTCACCACAAATCAACATTTACTCAGAAGCCAAACTGTTTGCTTGCTTGCCATCCTCTCTCCTCTCACCATCTAGCTGTTCTGACTCCCAGCTTCCTGTGGACTCTGTTCTACCCTTCAGCAAACTCCACCTACCACAGGCTCCATGTAATTAGGTTCAGTCTGTTAGGGGGCAGAGTTTGAAAGGTCTTCAAATTCCCTTAGGCTTATTAAGAGGCAGGGAAGATCTTCAGATTCCCATTATCCTTACATCTCCCCAATCTTTCCTTCCTCTCCAACTCTTCTTTTTCCTCTTTCCTGTCCCAGGCCAGACTTTAACTTCATTATATTTCAGTCATGATATTTAACATATTTGTTTATTTTTCTAATAATACTTCCTCTTGCCTGGCCCAAATAAGAGTAAGACTCATGAAGTTCTCCCCTCTTTCATAGCCCACCTCTTGTGCTTGATTAATTGTATTTTAGAGAAATACAATTGTATGAAATAGCAAATTGCTCCCTTTTCTTCCCTCTCCTTCTCTACAGAATCTATCCTCCCAATTCCCTTTTTTGAACACTAACCCTACAACCTGTCTCTTTTTCCTCCTAAGTTAACTGACAGTTTTTCTTTTCAGTGTATATAAACTTGGTAAGTAGCAAAACCAAGAGTTATCTGACTCCAGATATAGTGCTAATTCCAGTAAATTTCACTGCTTCACTAACTTCAGTCTCTCCACACTTATGTTTCTGGAAAGGATGACAGCTAGTATGGATCTGAGAAAACAGTCACAGTAAGTTCAAGTCAATGAATTGTTTGTCAAGTTTTTTCAAAGGCTCATGGGAGCCATATTGGAGATAACTTCAATGTCAAGCTAAGGTCTTTTGCTTTTTTTTCTCCTATAGGAAGTATTGAGGCAGGAGAGAGAGATAGGAAATGGAAGCATTGAAGCTTGTTTGAATTGAGCAGGTGAGTGACATGGTCAGGCACCTACCTGCCTTAGTAAGATTATTTTTCTAGTTGTGGAAGGGTGGATTAGAGAATAAAGAGTCAGGAAGTGAAGAACCTGTTATAGTATTCTATGAAAGTAGGAATAAGGATTATAACTAGACTGATGACTCCAAGGGGAAGGAAGGGGTAGAGGCATGATATGTTGTGGAGGTAGAAGATACATGTCTTGGCAAATTCATTGGGTACTGGGGGTGTGGAAGAGGGAACATAAAGGATGACCATAAAATTATGGAGTTGGCAGCCTAGGGAGGATGACAGTTTAGCCCACATAAAGAGGGAGCTTTAGAGGAAGGGTAGATTTAGAAGAAAGAAAATGAGTTCCATTTTGGACATGATGATTTTGAGATGCTTGCAGGACATCCAGAAACCAACAAATAGATGATGATTAAAAACAAGCGACTGGAATTCAGGAGAGAAATCATATTTGGATATATATTAATGAGGAGTCGCCTGGATAGACATAGTTCTTGAACCTGTGGGTGCTGGCAAAATCTCTTCAAGGAGAAAATGAGTGCTAATGACAAAACAGGATTCATTATCTATGCTAAAAGGGGCAGGATATCCTATTCATCTATGGAGACTGAAGAGGAGTGGTCTGGCAGACAGGAAGAAAACTAGGAGGAAGCATTGTTGTGGAATCCAAAGGAGAAGATAGTACCTGGGAAGAGAGGTGATAAACAGTATCAAAGTTATCAGGGACTCTACAGAGGTCAAAGAGGGTGAGGGGTGAAAAAAAAAATGATTGGATTTTACCAGTTAGGAGATGATTGAGTTGAAAGCCAAGTTTCTATGGGCTAAGAGTGGTAAAGAAGCAGTAGAATTGGGTATACATTTTTTTAGGCATCTGGCAGTGGAAAGGAAGAAGGATAAGATTATATTAGCATGAGGAGATCACAGGGTCAAATAGAGAGGTCTCATTTTTTAAAGGAACTGTAGATCTGAACATATTTATAGGCAAAGAGGAAAAAGCCAACCAGTAAAAAATTAGGGAATGATCACGGACTGCAATAAAGTTAACAAAGTATTCAAAGTAGTATTCAAAGAGAAGAGATCAGGTTTTCCTTTATCAAGTAATTTTGACACCTGCAAATTAATCTAAATGGGGCTCAAAGAAAGGTCTCTCATAATATTGTCTACCTACTAAGACTTAACCAAATACACTGAGAAGTTACTCCTTAGAATCACTTCTTTGCCTTTAAGTTAACAGATGACGAGAAAACACAGAAATTCTTAGACTTTTGGATATGAATTCCAAATAGACTAGCAATAATTTTCCAGACCCCCTCAACCTTGGCTAAGGACATGCACCACATCATACAAATGTAGAAACAGAATTCAAGAAGTCTTTGCTTTTGGCACTTTGCTCTGACCGCTGAGATTAATTTCTCCTCCACCTCCCATTTTTTGTTGCATCAGCTCGTATACTAAGGCCAAAAATATGTACTAATGATCCTATTATGAATCTCAGTCCAAAGTCTTGGCTTTGAACGTTGAAAGAGTAGACATAATATGACTTGCCTGCTAGTGACAATATCCACTTATTCTGAGTAAGCCTTCCCTAGCATTTGCAGGCAGCCCATCCTGTCATCTGGGTTCACATATGATGTATGGCATTAATTGTCTTTGTGTTGCTGAAGGGATAAATGCATTCAATATCACAGAGGACAGGCAGGAAGGGAAGAAAAAATGAGAGAGAATAGTTGTCATGGTTTGGATCCTCTTCTTTAAATCATCATTTTATCTTCACATAAACTCATGTTTTCTTAGGGGCAAGATAGATGTATTCTCCTCAAAAATCCTTCTAGAAATTAAATTTTAACAGCAGTTAGCATAAAGAAAGAAGTGAAGTTATAAAGGATGTGATTTTAAGGTATACAGGATGGTAAAATCTGCTCTGATAAATGGGCAAGTTCTACATTTTGAAAATTGAAGATGTTTTTCATGCATAGGACACCTTTTCTATAAGGATTTGAAATTATAACAAACAGGTCATAGCATTTCTCTTCATTATGGGAAGCAAACAATCTAGATACTAGGATAGATATGTCCTTAATAATGTAGGCACTTTCTCTACTCATCTAGATTGTAACATATCTACATAATTTTGCCATGTCAGATTCTTGTCCGTGTCCCCACACAAATCTTTCTCGATGGACCCACCTAATATGCTGAATGCCTTCCTCTAGCTCTCTCCTCCATCATGTATATTCCAATGGCAAAATGAAGAGGTACATGGTAGATTTGAGAAGTCTAAAAACCAGTACAATAACCAACAAAAAGAGCAAATACCCCCATATTTTGGAAAAAAAAAACACAAAAGTACTTAAAACTGTGGAATGAAAGACCAACAGAGAAATTTTAATCCCTTGCTAAATTAAATAAATATATGTAGATATATATTTTGAAAAAGAAATTATGAATAAATTCACATACTTACAGAATCTTCTTGTATGTTGATATGTTTGTTGATAGTTAAGTTTAAGGGATGGCTAGGTGGCACAGTGAATAGAGCACTGGCCCTGGAGTCAGGAGAACTTGTGTTAAAATCTGGCCTCAGACACTTGACACACTTACTAGCCGTGTGACTTTGGGCAAGTCACTTAACCCCAATTGCCCTCCAAAACACAAAAAAAGAAAAAAAAAAGCGATAGTTAAATTTAAGTTTCCAATAAAAAGGAAAATGTACCATTTAAAAAAGAAACATTATATGAGATGTGGCACCAAGGAGTGAGAAATGCAGATACCAGATGTTTATCCTAGTTTCTCTGTGGATCTTTAGTCTGATAGAAGGAGCTAACTCACAGGTGGTTTGCTATTATAGGCTTTATAGAAGGATTCATGGTGATAGAGAGGAGCTAACAGTTTCTGTGTTATCCTAAGTAGTCCTAGCTAATTTCACATAGTCTCTACACCCTGATCAGTCCCCAAACCCAGGGATTTGACAATCATTGTTAGGAGATTACTCTCCACAAATTGGAATTTCTGTTAAGGATGTAGGTAGGAGTTGACCCCTTGCAGGAATAGAGTAATTTTTTTTTTTTACTAGATTGTGGTATGTAGGCAAAAGATCAGATTTGAAAGGAATTTAAGATCAGAGGAGTTCATAGGGTATTTATCCAAGAGGTTTTTCCCATGGTACCAAAGAGAAGAAATAATCTAAGAAATTAGTGATATCAGGGGAAATAGTAATGGCTTTCAGCCTGTATCTCTTAGGGTAATACTAGAACAAGTTCTCATTTATTAAATCTGTTTCTTGTGCTCAATCTTCAGACTAACCCTTCTGACCTTGAAAACCCTTCTAATATAAATGGAAAGAGCTAAAACAGCGGCAACAACAGATACAACAACAATAAAATCAAAGCTGAATATTGTTAAGATATAATAACACAATTGAGGTTAAAAAAAGATATGAAAAGACACAATCTCTTGTTCTTTTAGGGATACATGGGTCCATGAGTGGTAGATCAGATATTATACATGTTGTTTAGTTTTATGAGACCCTTTTGGTTTCTTCCTTTGTCTTTTTCAAACTTTATTCTTAGAATAGGTGGGTGAGGAAATACAAATGGGAAAAAACAGGTTACATAAAATAGAATTCATCAGTGATTTTTAAAAAGACTACACACTTTCTGACATTAAGAAGAGTCATAGTAGAGGGAAAAAACAGTGACTGACTTACATTTTATGTGAACTTAGTTTTATATTTAAAAAGCAGTAGGGGATGATTAGTTTTAATTTTACGGCTTAAATTTAAATGGAAGAAAAATATGTGATGTCATCATAATGATTTAATCCAAGTGGAAAATTTCAATGGAATACTAAAAATAACAGAAAGATGAGGAGAACTGAAAGGAGGAGAACCAAGGTGCTCCACAGATTGATACATCACACAATTCACCATTGAACAATGAAGATCTGACTCTTGACATGTTTAACTTAAATGCAATTCAGCATCATGACTTTGACTACATGGAAAATATTAAGCCCAGGTTTGTATAAATAACAAAGGAACATAATTAAGGCCATTTGTGTTGCCATAAATTGGTGGGGGTTTTATATTTCAGAGAGACTGATTTTGCAAGTGAAAAGAAATCATTACTCATAAATTACTTGTTCTTGCTCCAAAATATTTGTGAAAGAAATCTCAGTCCTAAATTTTAATAGCTAAACTGGGAACATAGCAGAGCACTAGTTGCAACAATTTTGCAATTAATTTTCAATTGAGAGTAGCAAGTTATGGGAAATTTATGGAGCATATTGTTGAATTGTACACCTTTTAAAAATGTTTTATTGATATACACTGCTTTTTGTGTTAGTACAAATGACCAATAACTACCCATTACTACACACACACACACACACACACACACACACACACACACACACACACGAAAAATAAAACTATCATTATCACTTAATATTTAAAATTGAGGTCTGTTTTTTCATCCCCTTGATTTCTGAAAATATCCTCCTCCTAACCAAATATCCATCTCTCATAATTAAAAAAAGGAAAAATGAAAAAGCAATTCAATAAAATCAACTAGCCTATCAACCCAATCAGATAGTATTTGGAGTGTTTTATGCCTGTAGTCTCCCATTTCTGTAAAGAAATGAGAGAGGTTGTATTTTCTCATCTCCTCTGAGCTTGGTCTTTATTTTTATTTTTTCCCATGTATATCTTTTTTTTTTTTTTGGTTTAGTTTCCTTTGCACTGCAACAGATCATCCAACTCTTGTCATGATTCTTGGAATTCTTTATATTTCTCATTGTGTACAGCGTGGATTCACAAATTCACATATTGTAGTTTTAAAGCCTTTTTTTGAAGAAAAATAAGCTGAACCTTATAGAAAAATAGGCAGCAACAGGAAAACATTGTACAAATTGTCTACAACAATTTAGCTTTGTTGTTCCTGATGTCTTTATTTACATTATTGGAAACATTGTGTATATTGTTCTCCTGGTCTTGCTTTCTTCACTCTGCCTCAGTTCAGCAGTCTGGAATGTTTCTCTTACTTTCTTATATTCACCATTCTTTAAATTGCTATGATTTTGCATTTAATTACCATACTACAATTTGTTCAGTCATTCCCTAGTCTGAGCAGGTACTTTGCTTCCAATGCTTTGCTCTGACAGAAAAAAAAAAGTTGCTGTAAATATTTTAAAATTTATCTCCAATATAATGTGTATTCCTGAATATAGAGATTGTCTTAGTATTACCAGCGCAGTGCCTTGCACATGGTATATACCATTTATATATGTTTGTTGGATTGAATAGGATTGAACTATATGGAAGTTTCTGTTATTGAACACTTTTGGTTTTATGCATAAAATATATTCATTGAGTTTGCTAATTATTTTTTACATAATTCCAAATTGATTTCCAAAATAACTGGACACAAGCTTTTTGAACAGGTTTAGCTAAACATCACCCATAATATCTAGAGCATTCAAAATAAAAACATTGGATAGAAAATCATTTGCCATATAGAAAGTATTGGTCCACATTCAGATTTATGTTATGACCATTTAAATTAAAATGACAGTTGTGATCGGATCCTGTTTGTATCTCACATCCCTTGACATCACCCCCACTATTTGCTCCATCACTCAATTCTGATGAAGAGTAAAGTGTTTTCCTTAACAAGGCAATTCACTCGTACGCATCCTTCATCTCACACTCTTCTCCAGTGCTGTGGAAGGGATAAAGGGCAAAACTATAAATATATCTTCTCTTAGCAAACTACTGGTGATGATCTCAACTCTTTGCTGGATGGTTTCTCAGAAGAAAAAAAATCACCACTGAAACTATACTTAAAGCATTCAGACCTTAGGAGACCCTATCAGAGAGCACTCATTACCTCCATACTATGTTGAGGCTTCCAGGCAGGATCTTGCATAGGACTTGCTAGGAGGTTGGGGAATACAATGATTTGAATATTAAATCCTCTTCTTGTTCCAGTCAATCTCTGTTAGACTTGCTAAGAACAAATGAATTGCCAAAAAAAAAAAAAGATTGCCACTTGAAGGCACAAAAAAGACAGAGTGGCAAATGGCATGAATAATCCACAAATCATGCAGCCACTAAGTAATAAATTGCCAGTTCCTGAAACTAAAGAAGGAATGATTTCACAGCAGATTTATTTGATAATGACTAAATTATGCCTAAGCCTTGCTTTCCAGTATAAATCAAAAACTTTATTAATATATTTAAAATTATATTCCAATCATTTTCTAAAAAACTTTTTCATATTTTTAACCTAACAGAGAAAATAGATGAAAAGAAAATAAGATTTACATTTATCCATATATTACTGTAGTACTGGAATCATATTTTTATTATTATTTTTAATTGTAAAGAATTTCTCAGGCATGTTCCAGGAAACCCAAATGAAATCCCTGGATGGGAAGTTTTTTAAACATAATTTTAAATTTAGAAAATAATAATAGTTAAGGTTTATATAGTGCTTTAAAGTTTGCAAAGTGTTATTTATATATGTGTGTGTGTGTGTGTGTGTATAAATATATATGTGTATATATGCATATAAATATATAAAAATATACAAATATAAATATATAAATATGTATATATATGTATATATACACACACACAGATATATATATATATATATACATATATATATATATATATTTATCCTCACAATAACGCTGAGAGCTAGGTGCCATCATTCTCATTTTGTAGGTAAAGAAACTGATGGTGAGAAAGTTTAGTAACTTAGGCAAGATCACATAGCTACTAAGTATTTGAGGCAAAATTTGAACTCAAGTCTTTCTTACTCCAATTTTAATGCTCTATCCACTATGCTGCCTAGTAGCCGAAAATACCATTAAATAAAGTTTATGTCTATCATAGAATTTAGACTTGGAAAATACCTTAGAGGTGATTTTAACAAATCCTTGCTTTGTAGATGAAACTGAAGACCAAAAAAGTGAATTAATTTAATCAAGATCATATAGATAATGCTCCTTGATTGATGCTTTATAATCATACTCTCTGGCTATTTAAATTTTTGAAAAAGAATTCCTGGGCAAGAATCATTCTTTTAGAAAGCAGGACTGTTTTTCCCACTTGTTTGCTTACAGATCTTGACATGGGAATAAGACAGAATTAAGACAAGGGTGAATTCATCTGCAAGCCCATATATGCTGAAACATCACAAAGAAATTCCAAATTGGCACTCAATAAGTATTGGTTGATTTATATTTGATTTTAGTTAGTATATCCATTTATATCTAATTTTGAAACATATAACTCCAGAAAATTATAGACTATTTTATAGGCAGCCTCTAAACAACATTATAGACTGTGGCAAAAAGTAATACTATCTCCTCCAACTTCCAAGGGTGTGCTGATGTATACTTTTCAACCAACTGAAGAAAAAAAAGTACACATAGTAAGCTTTTAAATTTGATATACATAATTAACATTTTCTCCATCACTTTTTAAGGCCTAGACAATAAAAAAAAAATCAAGCTGTGATTTATAGCATTTGACAATTTCTGAGTTGTAAATGCTTATGCTGAAAATTTAACAATTGGTTCTCATGAACTGATTTAAGCTGGTCCCAGCGCGTGCTTGACGGACAGCTACAAATTTGTGCTTTGTGATATGGACTGTGAAAGGTACAAAGTAATATGCTTTATGCAGTTCTGGGGGGTGGGGAGTGCACGGGGCAAAAGAAACAACACAATCAGGGACCATACAGTTAACTGGAGGAATGTACACAAACGGTAAAAAGCTATCATCAGGCATATTCAATTTATGTAACTCTTGGCACTTGGCCTCTTACTATTGTGTTCCTATTTATTTTGTTTTATTTTATGGATTAACAGTCATTATTCTGAGAGGAATAAGTATACCAAAGGAGTCCATGGAATTAAACACACACACACACACACATACAAACACACACACACACACACACACGGGACAGCTAAGTGGTGCAGTGAATCAAGCACTAGCCCTGGAGTCAGGATGACCTGAGTTCAAATCTGACCTCAGACACCTAACACTTACTAGCCATATGACCTTGGGCAAGTCACTTTACCCCAGTTGCCCTGCCTTTCCCCCTCCGAAAAGTGAAAAATACACCAAAAACCCAAACAAACAAACAAAACAAAACCCACAAAGCTTGAGTTTATTTTTAAAAAATAAACAAACTTATCTTTGTCTCTTCATTAACAGTCTATTTGATGATGTATTCTAGAATATTGTTGAGAATCAAAATTATGCTCACTAGTCTGTAGTTTGAATGTATCCTTTCCCTCCCATTTTAGCCATTGGAACATTTCTCCTTCTACAACTACAGAACTTTTCTCCTTCTCTGTGATCTTTCATATATTATTGAAGCTTGGTTCAGTGATTGCATCTCCCGATCCTTTGAACGATTGAGGACAGATGTCATCTAGGCGTGGTGATTTGTGTTCTTGTACCATTTTTCTATTTATCTCAGACATCGACTCCGTATAACTCATTCATTTTTCAGCTGTTTTCATCTCTTTTAGTTCAGAGATCATTTCACTGGGCAGAGAAAACAAGTAACCACTGAGCAACTATCATCTCTTCATCATTTGTTATTGTTGACCCTTAGTCTCTTTACAAAAGGTCAAGTGATTCTGGAGGACATGGTCCTGCATAAAATCATATACAAGGGGTCTTCCTGGATTTCTATGGCTAAAAAGGAAAAATAAACCTGTCCTTTAGGACCAATGCCTTGCTAATTACCCTCTCCAAATGTAAGTTGCTTTTTTGGCAATTGACACAGTCTATCCCTGGAACATATTCAGTGCCTTTCCATCATGGTAGGATCTTTCCAGAGATTATACTCTACTAGTATAAGCACTGAGAACTCAGGGTCATTCCCACAGCCTGAGAAATCATTGTAGCAGGAATTTATTCAAGAAGGGGAGGAGACGGAAATGTCTAAATGTTAACTGAGTTAAAGCTACATTTTAAAATGTCAACGATAGGGA
This sequence comes from Pseudochirops cupreus, assembly GCA_028627135.1. Classification (NCBI taxonomy): domain Eukaryota; kingdom Metazoa; phylum Chordata; class Mammalia; order Diprotodontia; family Pseudocheiridae; genus Pseudochirops; species Pseudochirops cupreus. The sequence goes on along the minus strand of CM053581.1, from coordinate 362,303,957 downwards.
AAATGAAGCTATTCACATGATTTTGAAAATGAAGTTAATATTTAATTGCTAAAGGCAAGGTTTCTAGCATTTAATGTTATAATTTCTTGAAGATGAATCTGGATGCCTTTTTTTTTTCAACATAAAGTTCAATGCTGAAAAAAGACTTTTCTGGGCTGGAATGCCAAGGGTTCTACTACTCTGAAATGCCACAGTCAATGTGACATGGAACATTCTACTTCCAGCTTCCTTTTGGGCATAGTAATGAGAGCACAGCATTTGCTGCCCAAGAACCTGGGCATTACTCCCAGCTCTGTCATTTTACCATCAGTGTGAGCCTGGGCAAGTCACTAAAATTGTTTGTTCCTTAGTCCCTTCTCTGACTGCGTAATGAGAATTTTGAACCCAGTCTCCTCTATGGCCCCTTTCAGGTCTAAATCTATGATCCTGTAACATTTTAGGGCCTTAGTTTATTCACAAAAATAAAACATCACTATGATATTTTTTAAAAATTTCCTGAAAAGCCCAACAATTAAGAAGACACAAATGGAACAATTTTGTTGTTATATTAAATTTAATCTTTTAAAAATTGCCTTACAAGTTAGCGATTGATTATACAATTTTCTTCTTAATTGAAATGTCTGAATGTGTTTCAATTTACAAAAAAGTAATATTAGTGGGTTGGACTTGATTAGTTATAAGGTCATTTGCAGATCTAAATCTTACAAACTATTGTAATAATAATTAGAAGTAGCTTTTGTTGTTGTTGTTGAGTCATTTCAGCCATTCCCATCTCTTTGTGGGGTTTTCTTGGTGGAGATACTTGTATGGTTTGGCATTTCCTTCTCTACCTCATTTTACAGATGAGGAAACTAAGGCAAACAGCGTTGGGTGATATGCCCAGGGTAACACAGCTAGTAAATGTCTGTGACCAGATTTGAACTCAGGTAAATGAATCTTCCTAACACCAGGCCTGGCACTCTATCCACTGTGCCACCTGCTATCACTTTTTTGGGAGGATTTAAAAAGGAGATCTTTTTTCTGGTTCATTAAGGTTCTTCTGACAAATTGGTCTTGGAGGTTTTGATCTTATGTCATTCAGAAAATTGGTTAAATTACTAATCAGAATGTATTGATATTTTTTTAAGCATCCTGAAACAGTTGTGGAAAGTGAGATGTATGGTTATTTTATTAGATTTGTTGAAGAGAAATGATGCAATACTACTTCACCATTATTGATTATGATGTGGATTAATCATAGGACCAAAGACTTAGAGCTTGAAGTGAGTACAGAGGTCATCTAGTCTAACTGCTTATTTTACAGATAAAAAAAACTGAGCCCCAGAAAGTGAAAGTGATATTCCAACAGTAACACAAGCAGTAAGTGGCAGAACCAGCATTCATTCACCCTGAATCCTCTGACTCCAAAGACGACTTTGCACTGTGTCTAACTACCTCCTTCTAATGTGGTTTTTCCTGACTCCTCTTTAGCTTGAAAGTTACAGGAGCGGAAAGGATGAGTTTCTTCAGAATTAGCTTGATACATTTTTGTAATCAAATAGCATGAATGTTGGCATGTAGGGCAGTTAGGTGGCACCATACTGTATAGAACACTGGGCTTTCCCAAGAAAAGCCCACATGGGGTCATGAAGAGTCAGATGTGACTGAAAATTGACTGAACAAAACAACATTGGCAAGGATCATCATCTAAAGGAAGACTCCTGTGATTGTAAATGCTAATTCCCTCCCACATGTACACATACACAAGGAACTAAACTGAGACAAAATACATACACACGTTGGTAGCATCCTTTTTCTTAGAAGCTCCAAATTAGAAACTAAATGGTTGTCCATCCATAGGGGAATGGGGAATGGCTAAACAGATCATGGTGTATGAGCATAATAGAATATTATTGTGCCATAAGAAATTACTAAATAGACAATTTCAGAGGAAACTGGAAAGATCCTTTGAACCAATGAAGAACAAAGTGAACAGAACTAGCAGAACAATTTAGACAATGATCACATTATAGAGAAAACTATTTTGCCTTTAGAATTCTCATCAGTGTAATAATAAACCATGAGTCCAGAGTCATAAAGATGAAAAACACGCCCCTATATCTTGCCAATGAGACCATGTACTTAAAATGTGATTGAAATATAAATGTTGAGGTATGACCAATGTGGCTATTTGTTTTGCTGTACTATGTATATTTGTTGTGAAAGCTTTATCTATCTATCTATCTATCTAAATACAGACATATATACATGTATATATACACACACATACACATACACATGTATATGTATGTCGTGCATACATAGACACACAAATGTGTGTGTGTGTGTGTGCGTACATTGTTCAATTAGGGGAAGCAATGGGTGAGAGAGATAGCAAATGCCTATGAAGTAAATAAATAAAAAGTGTGAAATTTTAAAGGTTAATCACATCTCAGGAATAATTTGTAAACTCAAATTTTAATCCTTTCTGACTTTTCTGACTTAATGGTATTCAATATCAGCAGTCAAGTGGATGGATGCTTTCAGTTTTGTTTGGATGAGTCTAAATACTCATTTAAAAGACAGATCTTCTTTTCTTTTAAAATTTGGGTAGTCATTAATTTGTGTGGTTGTATGTAATGGTGCAGTTACTTCTTATGTTATCATTATTCACTTGAGACATTTGCTAACCCAAGGGCAAAGTAAGGTAGGTGTTTTTTTTTTTTTGCTGTTTCAACACAGTGATTCTTAAGTTTTTTTGATCTATCTCAAACTTTCATGGGACAAATGACCTCATGGACCACCTATGCTTCCTCCACCCAACTGTCACAATGAAGGATCCTCACTTGAAGTTATGGGAGGTATGCCAACACTGTGGATAAATCATAGACTCATATCACATAGAATCATCTGGTCATAGACTAGGAGTTGGAAGGGCTTCAGAAGTCATGTAATCAAACCCTATTCTGCAGTATGAATTCCCCTGATAAGTAGTCATCTACCCTCACTTTGAAGACTTCTAGTGATGAATCCATTCTTCTTTTGGACTGTTCTGATACAGTAAAGAGTGAAGGGATAGCTAATTTTTAAGATTATGTGGAAATAGATATCTTTTTATTAAAACACATATAACAAGTCCTTACTGTGCAATTCTTTACAAATTAATCTTTCTCGTAGATTAGTCATTAATTCATGCAGGAAGCATATTATAGAGACTTATCATGTTATGAACATGCATTCTACAAGTAGCTAACCTGCAAGGCCCTCTTTAGTGCTTCAATTCCCCTACCCACCCCAGCCCCCTTTTATTTCCAATGTCAACTCTGTTAATAATGTAATAATGCTTGAAAACGGATGATGAGTTTTTGCAACTCTGACTCTTTGCAAGAAATTATGTGTTTCACACTCACATATATTTGGGGTCAGGTATGGGAGAAGCAACAGGCAGCCATACTGTTATATGGTGGTGGTAGTAATCCACTATATGACTTAGATTTGTTCATTTATAAAATATGTTAAAGGTTGAAGTGTAGACACATAATGGATAGAGCACTGGAACTGGGATCACAAATTTGACACTTACTAACCATGTGGCTTTGGGCAAGTAATTTAGCCTCTCTTATCCTCAGTTTCCATATCTGTCAAATGAGGATGATGTACCAATAATACATTATTTCATATTAATAGTGTATTATATAATGCTAATATTAATAATGTACAATTAATGTATTAGACAAGCTTAATGAGATCCAAGTGAGATGTGCAGGAAGTACTTAATAAACCTTAAAATATTATGTCAATTTTTATTGTTGTTACTATCATTTTGGTGTCAAAGTTCCTTTCAAAAATTAGCACTCTGTTTCTATGAACGTCTTGTAGCATAAAATTCTGAGGGGTCTGGGAGCAAAGTACTGCATTATAGTTTCCTCCTCTCTGATTCCCCAAGAATCCTTTCATAGTGCTTCCAAGGGAAATTACAATACCTTGAAATTACAATGCCTTATACTCTATGCTTTGTAGTCCTAAAACAATCCCTATATTTTTAGATTTGGCATTATTTTAGGAGATATATATCAATCAAACATCTTGACTCTTTTATTTTAATGAGTTACTTTCTTGGCTATCCCTGAATATTGTTTTCTGCCCCTATCCAGATGTTATGTTTTGAAAGGAGGAAAAACAAAAATATGCATAAATATATGCACACATACATATATATATATGTATATGTATACACATATGTGCATGCATACATACATATATACACAGAGAGAGAAGAGGAGAGGCAGAGGGGCATACTCTAAGAAGGAATTGCACTCCTCAACTATCCCATTTTGGAGAAATTCCTTGGTTCTCATTCCTCTCCACTTCATTCCTAGGATAACCACTTGGTTTTTTTTTTTTTTTTTGCTACAATGCTCAAAAGATCTAGTACTTTGTAGAGTTTACCATTGCTTCTGCCTACTTTTCTGCTCTCTGACATCGATATTAATGGAATTGCCTCTGCAAGTGTGAGTCACAACCCCTCATCTTTCAATGTAGATCTTTAAGTATATTAATTATTCTCTTACAAGACCATAATAGAGATACACAAATAAAGTAGCAAAAACAATGAAGACACAAATGAGTCTAAATAAACAAGGATGAGAATCATGAAGCTTTTCTATACCCACATCATACATCTTTCCTCACTGTCTAGTACCTTTTAAGCTACAACAGAACATGTTGATTGTTGGTTTGATTTGATTTTTGTCCTTTGTTCTTGAGGAAGATGTGTTAGAGTCAAGTTACAATGTGTGTGACTGTGGCTGATCACACCAAAATGAACTCGGAATGTTCTACCACAGATCAGGCAAAATAGTCCATGTGAACATTTGGGGCAGATTATCTAAATTTGTTCATCTAATTTTTCTTTTGAGTTACTTCAAATCTGTTTTGCTGATAGAGCACAGCACCTTCTTTGATGTGGGCATGTCAAGCTGGGTGGTTCTATATCAGTGTCTCCCACGTCACACAATTCTGAAGTTCTTAAGAGAGACCTTGAGAATGTCCGTGTTTCGCTTCTTCCAACCACCACGTGAATGTTTGCTTTGTGTGAGTTCTCGATAAAATGATTTTAGGTAAACATGCATTTGGAATTCGAACAACATGGCCAGACCATCAGAGTTGCACTCTCTGCCATAGACAATAGTTACAACAAAACAGTAACATATGCAAATGTCCCTATAAAGGAGAGTGTACCTAAGGCTACTGCAAACCCAAGGAGTCTACTGAGGTTATTACCAAACCTCATGACTGTATTGTTTCTACAAACTTCTTCTATGACTGGTTTTGTTTTTTGTTTGTCTGTTTTTAAGCATGTGTTCCAATTTTCTCTTCAAATACAGGTCAATTAAAACAATACAGCAAATACAATCCTTGTTTGAATGCTTTGCCAAATTGCTAGAGTCATCTCTGATCCTGAATTGTGGATGGATTCCTTTGTTCCCCATTCTCCAGCACTAATACTAGGGAACTGCCTTAATATTCTTATGGTACTACTAGTAGGGGAATCATATAATAAGGGTACAGTCGAAAGAGGCCTGGATTTGAAGTTAGGGGACCTGGTTCAAATTCTTCTTCGGCCACATGTGTAACTATAGTTAATTCACTTTTGCTACTAATACTTCTTCAGGTCTCTATTTCCTCATCTATAAAATTATGGCCTTATTTCTACTGTAGGCCAAGGAGGATTAATCTGTTCATCCAACTAATAAAAAGCAACCTTCAGGTTTTATACAAGCTAGATTTAGAGAGAAAGTGCAGACTGTAATTAGACCCAGATGAGATATAAGGCAGTGAAAGATAAGATGAATTAGGGGGAAAAAACAAAAGAGAAAAAAAAACAAGAACTAAGATGTAAAGAATAATTTACGTTGTGTATCAAAAATATTGCTTGAACAAATGCCATTTTGAGGGAAGACTTTGTTTTTTTTTTTTAATAAAGGCAGAAATTTAAATAAGACATATAATTAAAATAATGGAGGACATTAATTTCTGTTCCTGGAATTTTCATGTCTAGATGTTCAAGTTGCAATAGGGTCAAGGCTTTTCCTTTAGGATGAGAACTGTAATTGAACTAGTATAGGAAATTCCTGGGGAACTGAGTCCAGTCACCAAAACAGTCAGCACCTCCTTTCAAATTTGTAGTGTTTCAGAGTTACCAAGGGTACTGAAAAATTGCAGTATGTGTTGGAGGCAGGATTTAGGAAAAGCAGGTTTTCCTTACTTGAGTTTGGGTCTGCTACCTTTTTATTAGGGCAGCTAGGTAATAGAATGGATAAAGTGCTGAACCTGGAGTCAGGAAGACATGAGTTCAAATTTGGCCCAAGAAACTGGCTGCGTGACCCTGGGCCAGTCATTTAACCCTGTTGACCTTATTTTCCTTATTTGTAAAAAAAATGATCTGGAGAAGGAAATGGAAACCACTAAGTATCTTTGCCAAAAGAATCCCACATTGACAACAATAAACATCTTTGTTAGCAGGATTTTTGTTTTTTTGAGATCTATAGAACATAAAGTGCTTCCATTTACGACTCTGCAACTACCATTAGCTCGGAAATTGGGAACCAACTTATGGCATGATTAGTGTGTTCTGAATTTTTTTTTTAAGACTGCTGATGCAGCATTAAAATTGATTGGGAAGAGTGTAGCATAAAAATGGGGGAATATTTTACATAAAACAACTGCATTTAAGCATTTTTAAAAATAGATGCCCAAAGTACAACTTTTAAGGTTTTGAGAGTATGGTTAAGGTTACAGAACATTAGTAAAATAAATATCATGTGTGTGTTCTTAATTAGGTGTTTTAACTTCAGGATATGAACAATAAATGAGGCAAAATAAGGAGATGATTTGAGACCTTGAAACAATTCCAAAGTGACTAATGTTGGAGTCACAGATGACAGTGTCATTACTTACAATTTTAAAAATTCAATATTACTCAGTATATAGAAGCATAAAAAGTACCATGCTACAATTTCTTTTACAATTAAATGGGCAAAATAAAGCACTGCCCTCTCAGGGTTGTTGCAAAGATCAAATTAGATAATAAATACATTTGCAAAAGTATTTTACAAAGTGTCTAGGGAATATTAGGTGCTATTTAAATATTGCTTTATTACTTTCCCCCTTCATTGGTTAAAGGGAACACCCAATGACGAAATTCCCTCCAATATATGAGATCACTTCTGCATCTTACAGTTTTAGAGAGTTGTCTAGAGTGCTCAGAGGTTAATTTGGCCCAATATTACACTAATATATGAAAGAGGTGAGATTTGAACCCAAGTTTTCTTGACTCCAAGCTTGGTTTTCTATCCATTATACTATGATATTGCTTCTGTAGTTAGGATACTATGCCAGTAGTGAAAATACCATAGAATATGTGTCTTTACAGATACATACACATACATACATATACATATATATATGTATATATATATATATATGGAGAGATAGAGAATATGACTGAAGATGGGAAGATATAGTATAAACATGTATATGTTCTATCAAACCTATTATATATGTGTATATTTATGTGTATTATGTATGTGCACAAAAGATATGCATATATAGTACCTTTAAATGCTAGTGTAAACTTATTCTATGTAAAACTTTATATTCTTTATCCTGTTTATTTCTTTCTTTAAAAAATAAACTGATTTTTTGCCTGCCTATTGGAATTCTCAGTTTTCATGTGGGTCTTATTCTTCACAATTTCAATTCTATTTCTTATATACATGTTCCTAATATTTCCAAGTGGTAAACTAGGTGACTACTTTATGACAGCACACCTAGCTGAATGCTGTGCTTAGCCATGAGGTGACAGTGTAGCAGAATTGGGCACACACACACTGATAGATCTTTTGAAGTTTTCAAAGTTTTAGACTTGGAATTCCAGAGAAGATCATTATTTTCAGACTGAAAGTAATTATACCAAAGTTACATGTTTCAAGATTTCCCACTCATTTTCTTTCTGCCTTAGAGAATTTCAGAATGCATTGAAATGATAACCAGTAAACCAAAAGCTTTCCACTGGTACTTAATTTTTGGCATATCATGGACAACTTTTATAGTTCAGTTTTCCAGGATTTGCCTGCTTATTTGTACAATAGAGCGCAGAACATAATGTTTTAGGACCTCACAGATTTCTTTTACAATTGACCATTAATTGGAATGGAGTTTAGTTAATTCTCATGATAGAGATTAATGTCTCTTTCCAAATAAAGGCATGATTTTTTTTTTCAAAAATAGAACTGCTTCCTTTACACTTTAAAATATTTTGTGGATACAAGGGGTCATGCCTTCTGAACCATTGTTCTCATTGTTTATCCTTCATTGCTGAAGAAGATCAATGACATCAGGAGGGTGATGTCTTCACTTGCAAGTAAATTGGGTTAAAGTGAGGCAGGGCTTTGCAAAGATATCAGCCTCACTCTCCCCTCCAGGGTCATCAGAGTCCAGTGGAAAGACAGTTCAGGATTACTGACAATGGCCCCAGATGCACTGGGAGACCTTGGCCTTTTTAAGCTGAGGTCTTGCCCAGGTGTCAGTTTGTCCGAGGCAACACCCATTCAGTGATTAAAGACTAGATATGGACTGAGGCAAAAGAGGGCCTAGTTTGACTTTCCAAAAGAATCAATCTGGGAGGGAAAGATTCTCAGAGTTTCTGGCCAGAAAAGAAACAGTAGCTTTTTACACTCACTCTGAGCCATCAAAACTCAAAGAATGAACAAGTGAGCCTTGGGCTGGGACCAATTACTAACCAATCAGGGAAAGCCAGAGTGATTTGGGTTTAAAGTCATAGTCAGGTAGCTCCATTTGAATTCCAATGAGCTTTATCAAAGCCTGGTTTACCAGAGCTATAGTTCAAGAAATCATGAATGAAAACTACATGAGACAAAAAAGTTAATTGTCCCAGTTTTTTGGGAAAAACCAATCAGAGCTTTGAAGTAACAAGGTGATACCTCCTCCATATCCCATGGACTCTTCCAGGAGAATATATAAGATGTGGCCCTCTTCAAAAATGAAGGACAAACACAATAGTAGAACCAGAGATTGTTCTTGGTGCATATTCATCTTGAGTGGAATAGCCCCTTCTACATTAATTTTCCCTAAGTCCCAAGGACAAGGTGAGTGTTCAGCCAGAATCTGTACACAATTTAACTGAGAAGAATGAAAACATCCCTTGGCTGATTAAGTAACAGAATCAGAAGATACCATATATAGTCTTGGCTTTGAATCTAGTTATGTGCCCTCCCATTTTCCATTTCCTCCTCACAGGACCTATCGCCCCTCAAAGCTCTATAAAACCATCTACAACACTGAGAATGGGGTTTAGAGACCAGGGAGTATGAAGGAGGCAGGCAAGGCGTTTTCTCCCCTGCAGTTCTCTCCATGGCCATCCTGGGATGTAGTCTTGACCTTGGTCATTTTCTTTCTAGTGACCCAGTCCCCAATCTCTCTGATGAAAATGCTGATCTTGACTCCATAGAACTCACTCTTTGTGTTTCTTCATTTATGTTATACTTCTTCTCCTTCATTCTCTTCTTCTTCATCTGTGTCATTAACTTGGAGGTCCTCATAAAGAACATTAGTCTGATGCTTCTGGGACAGGTCCTTTGGGGTTTTTTTTCTGAGAAGGAGCCTGAAGAACCTCTGCACCTGATTTCCATAGGAGGGCTGACTGTGTGTCCTTGTCCATTGGGGATTTCTAAAATGATCTGTCTAGCACATTCTGAGGAACTTGTTTGGAAACAGCTTTGGGTTGCTGGACCAATTTCTGGCCAGGTTGGCACAGATAGTTTCTGGACCTCTTGTACCGATGGCCAGATGAATCACACACCAATGGCTTTGAACATGTTGGGGGATCTCGAGACTCTCTAACAGGATCAGTTAGATGACTTAGAGGAATTGGGCCTGCCTTTAGTGGAGGACTGTTGGTTTCTGAGTCTGGGTCATGAAATCTGACCTTTTTAGAAAGGGTCGAGTTAGACGTCTGTTTCTCTGCTGGAGCCAGTTTTGGAGGCTCTAGTCTTTAAGCTTTGGTTGTGAGGGGTCTTCAGGCTCACCCTGAGCTAACTGTACTGCAGGTGACAGAGTCTTCTGAGGGGAGTTGGCTGTGAATGTCACAGAAAGAGTCTTCTGAGTCTTTTCCAAAGGAACTTGGGGAGGAAGCATTGAATGAGAAGGAGATTTTGAGTCTTTTCAATAGATGGCAAGGAATAGCAAGTTGGCATGGACACCAAATGCAGCTTAAACTTTCATCAGAATATATATGCAGTGATTGTCTCTTCTGGGTAGGGCTGTACCGGCTCATTTTGGGCAGGGATCGTTTCTCAGCTCTCACCTTCAGGGTCTCCTTTTGGACCTCATTCATAGTTTCAAATAGCTTTTTCTTCATGAGAAGTTTGGTTCCTTGGACTTTGATGAGGGATTCCTGAGGGAGTCTTTTCACTAGTTTCTTCTCCTCTTGCTCCTGGGTCATGATTCTGAGCCTGGGAGCCAGGTTCTTGGGTGGACAGTACTTTGGACACATTTTGTTAGTCTTAATGTGTCCTTGAGATCCCCAGGCACCACACATTAGATTCAACTTGGGGGCTTCTGGTTTGGGAAGCTTCTCTGGGGGAAGGTGTCCCTTCTTCTCTTTCCTTTGCTCAGCTATGTGGATTCGGCAAAGTCTGTCTTGGAGTCTTTTCTTCTCTTTCCACAATTCCTGCCACTTTTGCTCATCTAACTGAAAGAACTGCCGGATGGTGTCCTCATCCTTGGAGGTTCACATGGACATACACTTTGATCACTTTTGGATCCTGCACTATCTCACTCCATACATACTCCTTGCCACGCTCATTAGCATAGGTTCAAAGGATAACCAGATGGACAGCACTCAAGGTGGCTGAGCCCCCATCCTACTTCTCTTCTTGCCTTTTTCTTGGAGATGACCACAGCCATCTCCTCCAACCATCAGCTCCTGTAGCTCCTGACTCTCTTGCTTTTCCTTCTGTCTCTTCAGCTTCTAAGGATTGGTCTTACACTCCAGGAGGTCCTCAATTTCACGACACATCCTGTCCATCACATGGTCATTTTCTTCATCTGATGTGCTACTGTCTGTATCTGTGGAAAGCATATCAGTAGAAGCCAGGACCCTGTTCTGGAGGTCAAAAATTCTTTGGACCTCATGCTGGAAATGTCTTTGCTGCTCTGCTCTGGAGGATTGGAACAACTGTGCAAATTTGGTAAGGGTTCTGGAATTGGCCCCTGAGTTTAGCTCCTTGGTAGACAGGGCTCAGACAGCTGCAGTTACCTCCCAGCAAGAGAGTCTCTTAATCTCCTCCTCTGAGATTCTAAATATTCTCAGCAACTTCTGGGCTTTCTTTAGGGTGAGACGTCAAAGGTCTGCATCAGTACCCTTCAGCCTCACCCCCTCCATACGAATTTTGTTCTCTTGCTTGTTTGACATAGGAAATGGCCTCCCCACAGCCAATGGGATCAGCTGCTCCTCTCACCTCCAGCAGACACTGCCCCTTGGTGCCTGCTAGGAAGGCCTGAGTTGTGTTCCATGGGGTAGCCTGGACCTTATCTTCGAGACACATGCCATCATCACTGGTCTCCTCTGTGTTGAGGAGAGATACCTTCCTGTAGCCAGCATCTTTGAGATGCTGCTGGGCAGCCAGCAAGCTATATAGAGCACAACATTTCTCTGGTGTCAACCATGACCCTCAGCTCTTCTTCACTTGGCAAGTGGATTCCAGCCTTCAGCACCCATCAATTAAGGTAGGCCCCTGTCCGATGGAAATCTGAACACTTAGTGAGCCTCCTTCGAATGCTGCTCTCAGCAAGTCTGGGGAAGACCCTTCTGATGTCCTCCATTTGGATCCTCCAAGGCCTGTGAGAGCATCTCCCAAACTGCCTATATATATAAACACCTGGAGGAATCCATGGAGGTAATTCTTTGCCATTTTTGAGTTAGAGGCAGGAACTTCATCCAGTGGGCACTGCTGCCTAACAGTAAACACATCCTTCACTTCCCTCAGAAAGTAGCCTGCTTCGGTCACCACAACCAGAAAGTCTGTGTCTGCCATCTGGTGGGGGCAGATGGGAGCCCGAAAAAGTTTATTCTCCAAAGCCTGCAAGAACTGTCCCTCAAGGAGTTTCCCCAGGAAGGGTGAGGATGAACAGAACATAATGTTTCTATATTTGTAGGTAGGAGGATCAGGGTCCTTCCCAATTTTCCTTTTGTAATAGTTCTGGATCTGGGAGGCCATTCCAGCCTGGTTCAAGAATGGTGGATATTCCTCACTCCACTCAGCCAGAATGAGATGTCCATCTAGCCTACTCAAGTCTTGGATTGTTTTCATGAAAAATATATGACCTTCCCCTGAAGCCTCTAGCTCCTGCTGCTGTTTCTGGTCTTTTCTTTGGATATGATGAATCAAGCTTTGGACAGGGTGGGGCCCTCTGCCCTGTTGCCTGAGTCGGGGTCGATGAAACAGGCAAAGTCACTCGTTTTCTATGTGGGTAGGAAAGAGTCTGGAGTGGAGCTTCAGTGCTGGTATTGAATGCTGAATTATAGGGACTCCGAAGGAAACCTGGAGATGTTGCTGCTGGGGGAAATAAAATTCATCAATCGACAGGTTCCAAGGGTCCTTGGCTTTCAGCTGTACTGTAGTCTGCTCAGTCTCATCCACTCCCATGATGCCACATCATAGCATGGTTTGGCTCTTCTTTGAAGACTGCTTCTGAGTCAATGGTTCAGGGGTTGGAGTCTCTTCTTCCACAGGTTCCTTGATATTAACCAGTAGGAGGTTCTCATCATCTGCATCAATAATTAGGATTGTAGGATACAGTGGTTTGGGCATGGCTTGGGCATCCCAAATAATGTTGTCTTCCCATTGTCCATAGATGAGGTCTTCAATTTCAGGGATGAAAATTGACCCTCTAGGCTTAGAAGGGTTGTGGGCACCTGTTTTGAGAAATCTTGTCTTTCCAGAAGGAATCCACCCTGCCTGAGATACTTTCTGGGCATCAGGGCAGTAGCCTTGGATTTCTCTTTTATCCCAGATTATGTCATCTTCCCAGGATTTCTGCATGGTCATCAGGAAGTTTTCATCCTTCAGCAATGGGTGATTTACTTGGGTTGTCTCTTCCTTCTCTGGTGACTTTTCTTTAAGTCAAAATCCATAATCAAAACCTCTTCCATGGGGAGGGACTCCCAACATATCATACCAAAACTTGGCAGGGCCATAACACCATGGGGCCACCTCTTCTGTGGGACAGTCCTGAGAACAGTCAGCTGTTTGAGAGCCAGTCTGTGGGGCCACTGGAGCCATCATTTTTGTCTCATCGTCTGTTAGGCATTCCTCAGGGCCTGGTGGTATTACTATCTTGGGGGCTCCCTGGGTGGGTTCTGAGGGACACTGTCCCTTCTGTTGTTTCCTCCTTCTCATCCTCCTTCTGACCTTCTCTCACATAGATAGTACCTTCTGGAGCTCAAGGAGTTGAAGGAAACAAAGAGTCTTTCCATACCTAAATTGTGGCCAGAGCTCTGTGACTGTGAGCATGTTGGTGCCCCTTAGGCTGCCTCCCCAGGGATCCCCATGATCCTGTACATCCTCCTTAGGTGCATCCTCCTCCTCAGAGCTGCTGGAATCGGCAGGAGACTCCTCCAGGGAAAAGGTATCACTGTCTCTGGAGAGCAGGGCTGTGTCTTCTTTCTCCATTTAGGATCTTGCAACTCTGACCACATAGAGGAAGAAGAGATGGGACGCCTTCTGTTCTAGAAGATTTTGCAGGAAAAATAATTGGCATCAGCCAGAATTTACTCCAGAGCTTCCTTTCATACCTTCTGCTTGGGGAGGAGTCATGCCTCTGCAGAAGTGTTACCCAGCTTGGGGCCAATGAGAAGAGTGTGGTTTTTCATTGTCAGAGGTGAGAATTTACTCAAAATCCATGCAGTCTCTGGGAGCTCATTCATGCCAACCCTCTCCCAGAGAAAATCTGGTAAAAGAGTCAGATCACAGCCAGAGTCCTAACTGAGAGCTTCCCCTTATGGAGAAATTCTCCCCTTAGGCCCCAAAAGACATAGGGGAGATTTTTTGTTAAGAATCTGGGTTCTAGAGATTTGGTCCACTCCATGGGTCACCAAACTGTGACAAATGAAAAGTTGAGGGAGCCATAATTTCTGGATAATTAATCATTTTATTAACTAAAGTTAACAAGTAATGAATAAAAGGGTTGTCATTTGACCATCTCTCATGAACCAAAGATCAAGACATGAATATTTTAAGGAAGAAGACTCCTTGAGTGATTTTTATTAGATCCCAAATTACATTTCATGGTGCTTTTTAAAAATAGTTATGGGAACTTTCACGTCCTGGAATATTTTGTTACAAAACAAGTATTTTGGACTCTGTCTTCAAGGACACTATCTGCTTCCGAAGTTGGTTTAGGTCCTTCTACCCAAAAATTTGACTATGACACATAGTAGATATTTGAAATGCTCATTGATTGATTCAAATTTATAAGACTAGAGATTTTGAGTTGCACAAGACCTCAAAGGCCATGTACTTTGCCCCCCCCCCTTTTCTTTTTTTACAGATGTGGAATATGAGATTTAGAGAAATCAAGTGACTTTCCATTGGTCACAGATCTAATGAGTATTAGGTTTGAACCCAAGTTTTCCTGCTTCCAAGGCAAGCATCACAACCCCTTTATCCCTCTCATGCTTCCATTCAGTTTGTATTTATATCCTATATACTATCACCTGTCTCAGCACAGTGAATTTAGTGTTCTTCTTTTACTTGCAGTAAAAAAAATAAATAGATGTACTCATTGATTCTCCCTTTCTTTCCCATATTAAATGGGTGTGAGGGGGAAGGTAGGAGTAGAGAAGAGGGGTAGATTTCACTCTAGCCCACTTTTCCCACCATCCTATGTCTCCTCAACTGCTATTGGGTAGACTTCTCATTACTACTACCTTAACCCACAGCCTCACTCTCATTCATCTATCATGTCACTTCTTGTTATTCCTCACTTTCTCCCATTGGGTACCTCTTTCTGTGGTACCTTGTGGAATCCCCTTTTCACTGAGGATAAATTACTTTTTATTCTCAAAACTTTTCTAACTCATTTCTCTTCCCCATCACCTTAATGGAAACCTGACAGCCTAATTACACTGCATTCCCTGTTGCCTGCTCTCTTGATGCCTTCTCTTATAAGAAGGAAAAATGCATTTATTAAATGCTTATGTGCCAGACATGATAGCTATGGGTATGGACAATGTGGTAGCAGCATTTTTGGAAAAAACAACAGAGAACTGAGAAGTGGTGGGTGATGCATTAATCTATTTGATGTCAATAAGGACTGGAAGGAGCTTTTCTTCACCTTCTTCTGTCTGGTTTTCAGTTCATTAATGCATTATTTCCTTTATGCTTATGGTTTGTCCGTACAACTCTCTCCCAAAATAATGCTATTACCTAATAACCTGTTTCTTTCCCAATCTCTTTCTTGATATTATCCTGTCCTACCTTCTGTCTTTCTAGATAAGTTCAGCATCTGACTGTCTTTCCCACTCACTATAGTTCATTGTCATTTTTAGAGTCTTCAGAAGGTGACACTAAAAAAGTTTAAACTGTCAGAATTAGAAAAGACCATAGGGAGCGTCTAGTCCAACATACACCCTAATAGGAATCCTCTCTAAAATGAGTTTCAGGATTAATCATTCAATTTTATAGGGGCAATCAATACCCTATATGTGGTATAGCTTGTAGTGACCGTGCTATAGAAGAAAACAAAGTGATATATGAGACAGGACAACTGTGATGCTTCCACATCCTCCTGTAAGATGAATGAGAAGAAATGGGTTGGTTAGGTGACAGAGTGGATAGAGCACTGGCTCTGGACTCAGAAGGAACTGAGTTCAAATCTGGCTTCAGACACTTAACACTTACTAGCCATGTGACCTTGTGCAAGTTACTTAACCCTAATTGCCCTGCCTTCCTCCTCTAAAAAGCAATAAAAAAAAGATGAATGAGAAGGTTGAAGTACCCAATCTTTAAGGTCCATTTCATCTCACCTTCTCCCTCCCTCCTTCTCTACCTCTCTGTCTCTCTTACTTTCTGTCTCTTGGTCTTCCTCTGTCTCTGTATGTCTCCCTCTCCCTCCTCTCTTTGAAGCTTTTGTTTGGCACAGTGCCTTACACAGACATGTGTAAGTAGGGAGAATTCCTGCAGTGGAATTTCAAAGAACAGTTATCCACTTTGTTGTAAATATTTCCCTTTGAGGAATGACCAGTGATGAATGATTTAAAGGTGCTGAACACATAAAAGCTCCATTGTAAATGTTTAGGGTTTTAGTTCTTAATTTCTAGGTGAAGGGAAGGCAACTTCTTTATGTACCTAGGATGCTGTAAACTCCACAGTGAGTAGACAACATAGCAATTCATTCTATGTTCCTGTATCAGCTAAAAATCACAATAGCTCAAGTTGTTAGCCCTTTGAAAGCACTTGATCCTATATCCAGCCGTAGAGTTCAAATATATTTTCCTAGATCACAAAACTGAATGCAAATGCTATCATTTCAATCCATTTAGGGAATACTGAGGGGATTGAAATACTATCCCTGTTTTAACCACCACAATAGAAACCAAACGATACATAGTCAATATTACTATTTAATATTATTCTTTTTCTCTTTACTAGCTATTAAAAAGAAATAAATGATAAATAAAATAAATTTTAAAAGGTTTATGAAGTATGGCAGAGTAGATAGAAGATCAGCCTTAGAGCCAGTAAGACCTGGTTTCAGCTACCCCCCTCACACATACTAACTACAAGACCATAGACAAATCTTTTCATCTCCAAGTACTCCTAAGAGCATATATTGTAGGGAGTTGTCATTCTATATTAGTGGAGGGAATTAGCAAGAATTCATTAAGAATTTATTGTATGCCAGAGAGTGACCATCCTGAAAGATCTGAACACAAGTGAAATCTCAGCACCAGGAATCCTTCCTCCCTACCCCTAATAATAAATGGCATCTTCCAGTCATAGTCCTTTGCAAAGAATTGGTGGCTCAGCATAGAATTGCCTGTGTCTTAATAATATTCCAAATATATTAGACTAGTCACAGATAAATGGAACTTCTGTCACTTGGGAAATCTCTTGATTTAAACAAGATGGCTTTCCCATTTCTACATTGAAAAATTGTGTGATTTATTATATATACATTTTTCATTGTAAATCTCAATTCCCAGAAACAGCATCGAGAAGATGCATTAGTGTAACATTTTGTGCCTGTGAGACTAAGGAAAGATCCTGGCAACATTGCAAAAAAAAATGGATATAACAAAGAGTAGAAAACAGATCCTAGTCTTTCCCTGAGGTTGGGCCCCCTGGTGAAGGCCAAAGGGAGATATTTGGTTCTTATCAAAAAGGCATGACTATTTGAAAAGAAAGGAAGGGGGAAGTTGAAGGGTTCTGCTTTACTCAGGAAAAGTGGAGATCTGGCTCCAAGGGGAATATCTTTTGGGGATGTGAAAGCCAAGAAGCTGCTGGAATTCATTATCAAACAGTGTTTAACTCTGGATTGTACAGCAACTCAGCTGTGACTGGAGACCTAATCTTTCAGGAAATTCTCTCTCTCTCTCTCTCTTTCTCTCGCTCTCTCTTTTCTCTCTCTCTCTCTTTCTCTCTCTCTCTCATAGAACATTTAATTTCATTTGTACATTATGTTCATTAATCAGGGTCTTAGGGCATAAGCACAAGGTTAAACAAATCTTATAACTGTTCATGTTCTTGAATTTAAGAGCCAATGTATTGTGTTTTCAACTCAAAATACTGCTGAAGCTGATAAATATGAGTGATATGCAATTTTGAAAGAAGACCTAATTCACAGCTTAGAAACATCTTTAGAATGTACTGTTGAATGACTGTAGAGGCGAGAATGACTCAAGTTAGCCTTGAAGCCAGAAAGTCCCCAGTTAAAGTCCTGCTTTCTGCCTTTGACACATAATAAGCATGTGACACTGAGCAGGTAATAATCACCCACTACTCAGCCCCTCCCTTTCCACTCTCTAATGTTATGCAGTAAGAGAGGAGTTGACCATCTGCATTGAGGCAATTTCCATACCAGGAATTCCTGATACTGATGAAATCATAGTTCTACACTGATGATGATGATGGTGATGATGATGGTGATGGTGATGATGATGATGATGGTGATGATGATGATGATGGTGATGATGATGGTGATGATGGTGATGATGATAATGATGGTGATGATGATGACGATGACGATGATGGTGATGATGGTGATGATGATGATGATGACGACGATGATATGATGATGAAGAAAAAAGGAGATGGAGGAAGAGGAGGAGGACAAAGAGAAGCAGCAGCATAGTTTATTAGGGACCAGTTGTTCAAGCAGGGTACTATTGTGATCTGACTCTGATGTAGCAAATATAATTATTTGAATCCTTCTTTCTTCCTCTATCCCCACTGGTAGCCATCCACTCTGAAAATCCAAAAGGGAGAGAGCTTCTAAGAAGGGAAATAGATTACTGATAGTGGGAAGAGACCTCAGAAGTCATGTAGTTCTTCCTTTTTCCCACATTTTCTTAGCAAGAGCCTGCTCTGTATGTTTAATTCCAAGGGAGTAGGGATTATTTAATAAAGGTCCATCCATTTTAATGTCAACAGGTTGGTTGGAAAACTCCTAAAACTGAGCTGGAGTTTTCCTGCTACTTCAAGAATTTTGTATTCCTGGAATCAGATTAGGCTTCTGAGATCAACATAATAGTCAAGTGACAATTAGTTAATGTATTCTACCATATCCTTACATGTCCAACCAGCCTCTGCTTGAATACTTCTTCCATCAGAGAATTTATTCTCATGAAACAGCCTTCTCCATTTTTGAATAGTTCCAATTCTTAGGAAGTTCCTATAAATTACTGAAGTTTTACTCCATGCAACTTCCCATTGGCCTTAGTTCTCTCTTTAAAATTTTGTGGAAATAAAATAATACAACATAACAATATACTATAATCTTTTTCTTTGGGAATTTGTAGACAGCAATAATGTCACCCCTATATCTTCTCTTCTTCAAATGAGACACCATCATCATATGGCTCATGTGTGAATCTGTTTTGCTTGACTATACTCATTTGTCACAAGGATTGTGCTTTTCTGTTTCTTTTCCATTGTGGAATGGCATAACAGAAGAAGGAGAACTAGCTGCAATATTGCCAGGAAAAAAAGGAGAGAGTGTCATAGAACTTTCTTTTTTTTTATGTTCAGCAAAGAACAGAAGGACATTCATAAGGAAACATCGGCAAGCAGAAAGGCCTTGAAAGTAACATATTGAATTTATTGAATACATAAAAAAAAAGACAAGGCATACATGAATAAAATGTGTGAGATCACATTTCCATAAAAATACCTCTCAAATTATTTTCTAAAAAAATCACTTTTCTCAATTCCTGTTGCTGTTAGCCTCGCACATGTCCCTGGTACCATGTTTGGACTTGTGCGTTAGGACAGTCATAGACCTATACTTTGCATAATTACATATACTCTTATTACATATAGTATAAGTATAACACAAGGTGATTCCTTGGATTCATGTTCCAAAGTTCACTCAGTCCCCAAATAAGAGCATCAAATTAGAACTTGGACAATAAAATCTCAAATTGAATTTTCCAACAAAACACTGTTCTAGCTGCATTGAGAATGAGAATGCACATTCATATTGCAATTTTGTTTTACTGGAATCTTTAAATGGATTTATTTAATTTTTTGGCCATCATTTAGTCATTTCAGTCACGTATAACTCTTTGTGATCCCATTTAGGGCTTTCTTGGCAAAGATACTGGACTCGTTTGCCATTTCCTTTGCCAGCTCTTTTTATACATAAGAAAACTGAGTAAAACAACGCGAAGTGTCTTGCCTAGTATTATACAGTTATTAAGTGTTTGAAGCTGAATTTGAACTCAGGTTTTCCTGACTCCAAGACTGACACTATATCAATGCCTTTTGTTTCTATATCACATACATTTCCATATATCATTATTGTATTATATCATATATTATATATCATATATAATATGTTATGTTATATATTATATTATATATTATTATAATATTATTAATTGTAACAAAAATATTTCTTTTAAAAAAGCAGTTCAGCTAATCAGCTACTATATGTACTGTATTTCCCACTGTAGTCTATATTCCATGACCATAGACTCCCTTCTCATTGATGAAGGGAGGTAGATACTCCTTACTTAGTCTGCTTATTATTGCATTGGCCAATTATTTTTATTATTTTCTGGGCCTTCATCAGTATACTTATACATCATACAGTTTCATCCTTGTTTTTTTTTTGCCTTTTACATGTTGTTGTATTCATTTTGTATATTGTTTTCCTTAGTCTACTTACTTCACTCTGCATTTTCTCATTTTTTTTCTAATTTCTTCATATTCATTGTTTTCTTGTGACTCAATTAAAAAAATATTTCCTGTCATTGCGGTCTCAATTTTGACCTTTATTCCAAATTCTCCTGAGTTTGAGGTGGTTTTGAAGAGATCCCTCTCTATTGCACAGTCTGAGACTGAATAAATTAGTAAGAGATAATATATGTAAATGCAAACTTCTAAAAATGATGCTAAATGAATATTGAAAAATTATAAGAACAAGTGTAACCTCCAAAAATGAGATTTGAGAAGATATTTCTAATTTTCCTTTCCAATGATTCAGATCCGCAAGTGCTTTTTAGTTTTCCCATGTGTTAACAGTTTTACTAGTGTTTTTTTTTTCCCCTCTCCTTTCTTTTTTTAAACTGTTTATGAGGGATGGTTTTCAGAGTAGGAGAAGGTGGTCGACTGGTAGGAGACAGAATGGTAGAATAAAAAGAAGATATATCAAAGCCATTAAAATTATATTCCTTTAGTAAAATCAGTATCTGGACTCCTGTTTCTCTTTTGCTGATTGTTCTTTGCTAAGGAAAAATTCATTTCCCTACTTTAGTTTGGACCTTTTCATTCCAAATCAAGTCTAGGGACCTATTGTTATGGGAGAAGAGATGAATCTGTTTAGTTTTGGTGACATACTTCCTAGCTCACCTTCCATTTTGTCCTCTCTTCCTGGTCTTATCTTGTCCTTCCAATGCACCTCCCCCAATTCTATGCCTGTCAGCCTCTCTTGCAAGCCAGCAAAGCATCTGTTACATCCTTCCTTCCTTAACCACCTGGCATAAGAAGTTCTGGCTGTTACTTCTTCTGGGAAGAGATTCTGTTTCTCTTTCTGCTGTATTTCAAGGCGCTATTCCTAGAACTCTGTTTGCTTTGAGGAGCCACAGATCAAAGAGGAATTATTATTATTATTTTAAAGTGCAAACTTTGGGGAAAGCAAAATATGTTATTATGTCTTATTGCAGCATTTCTTGGGTACTGCTGGCTTAATCAGAGTTCTGAGTACTTTATCTCATTAGGTCTTAAAAAGAAAGGTTTCCCAGTGCACTATATAAATTTTAATTAACCCTAGTAAAAATAATTAGTGTTTTAAAACTCACTGTATAGCAACCTAAAGGACATTTGGAAATGTCCTTGGTGTCAGGTAGAGGTCCCAACTTACAACATTGCAATTTTGCAAATGAACAAAAACCAATTGAAACTTTGGAGAGAAAAAAAAAAAACAAAACAGCCTGGCAATGAGAGTCAGTTAAAAAAAATGGAATTCAAAAAGAAACTATTGGAGGGAAAAGATGAAAGATGTTTCTTTTATTTCAAGTTCTTAGTTTCACAATGTAGAGGAGCTCAAAATAAGCTCCGAGTCTTACAAATTACACATCTCATCTTAAAAAAAAAATCTATAAGAAATTCTCAGTGAGATTTCAGCATGTTGTTAAAAGTGGCTGAATCAGCAATGTAGACTCAACAAGAATGAGAAACAATTACCCAATGCTGGTATATTTGCACAAGGACTGTAGGACTACTACATATCTGTAAGTCAAATTTGTTTTCAAGTGTTTGTAATCTTCAGGCAAGCTGGTTACTTAATTACCTGTGGCATACAGATGACTCCCATTGCTTTCATGGGGGTTTTGGGGAAGGAAGAGGGAGGGAGCTATGACAAAACCAGATATTCTCATAACCATGTTTATACTGTTTAAAAAATTAGACTAATATTTCAAATTAGATCATTTTTCAAAATGCCATCAGCTTGCTTTGTTTGACACTTTCTAAATTATTCATCTCTTTTTCTTCTTCTTTTAATATCCCTTGCCTTTGCATTCTCTTTTCCTATGACTGGGATTTATTCCTTCCTTAGTTCTATCTGTTAGAATCCTTACTCTGATCAAATATCATCTCCTACATGTAGCCTTTTCAAATTTTCCTCCTTAAATTGCTAGGGTCCCTCCCATTAAGATTGCCTTGTATTTATTTTGTATATTCTCATAAGTGCACCCTGATAGAACTGTGGTTATTAAAAAGGTTCAAGAGAAAAGGTTTCTGGGGCAGAGCCAAGATGGCGGCGTAGCAGCAGCAACATATCACAGCTCTCACATAGCCACCCCAAAATACCCATAAAATAGGACTCTAAACCAATCCTAGAACTCCAAAACTCACACAAAGACACTTCCCACTAAAGTCAGCTCGGCTATGAGGAACCATATCAGCACTGCGAACCAAAACCAGACTGCCCTGAAGCCGCAGCTGTGCCCCGGGGGCGGCTGTATGAGAGGAGTGGAGGAGCCTCTCGGGTGAGCAGATTAGCAGCAGCTGCAAGTGGGATTTGTGAAAGGGGGAGATAAGCAGTCAGGCCGTAAGGCCTCCAGAGGCGAAAAGCAAAAGGCAGAGGTTTTGCACCCGCCTCAGCATTGCAGCTTCCCGCCCGCGGCCTGCAGGCAGCAGGGGGACTGAGCGATTGTTCTCAGGCCAGTGCTCTCGCGTTGAGCGGCCTGGATCCGGATTGCCATCTTGGGCCTCAGTCTTGGAGTCCTTGCTATCCACTCAGCCAGAAGTAAATAGGAAGAGTTCCCAGCCTCTTCCTAAGAGCTATGGCAGCCGGGAGGACCCCAGCGATTTGGGACAGAGCTTTCCCTTCTGGAAGCAGAGCCCCACAGAGATTTAAAAAAAAATCACCGTCTGAACAACCATGAGTAAGAATAAGCATAAGAAGCAAAGTAGGAACAGCTCCCAAACCCTTGATTCCTTCTTTGGGGAAAAGAAAGATCATGGGAGAGAGAGGGAGGAAGAGAGCACAGCCAGAGT
>CM053581.1:362257945-362280169 GCA_028627135.1 Pseudochirops cupreus | reverse complement strand
TAATCTCAGTTATCTTTATATCATTCCCCATTTTCTCCAACCCCCTAAATCAACTAGTTTACATTGGCCTGGATAGGATGATAGTTAGCAAACATTTGTATAAAAAACACAGGTTCATAGACTTAGATGCTGAGAGGAACTCTAAAGAACATCTATTCTATCCTCTTATTTTTCACACTTTTTATTTAACTTTTATTATATTTCGGTTAAGAAATTTTTTTTTTCTCTCACCCACTTTCCCCGGGGAAGGTGCTACTACTGTAATCACCACCATCACCACCATAGACAACTCTGATACCAGATATGCAAAGTAAAGGAAAACAAATTCATACCTTGGCCATGTCTAAAAATGTGAGTTTTGCATCTTGGGTCTACCACCCTGGTGCCAGAAGGTGGGTAGCATATTCTATCCCTGGTTCCTTGGAATTGTGCTTAGTTATCACAGATCAGAATTCTTAAGTATTTCAAACTTGTTTATCTTTATAATATTGCTGTTATACAAACTATTTTCCCAGTTCTCCTGTAATGGTAATGGAATGTGGAAATCCCCCTGTGTTGGCTTGGTTTTTGGGTTGAGTATTGCAACCCAGAGCTTGTGAATCCCACTTGTGGGATGGACTTGTTGACATGAAGAGAGAGAGCTGAACTCCAAGGAGCCATGAATTTGGAGAGAGGCTCAAGCTAGAGAAGACCAGAAGGACTTTTGGAGAGCAGTATCCTATCATGGAGCCAGAGTTGCTGAGACAAAGACTGCTGAGAGCCAGTTGGAGCTGCCCAGGACTTTTGAGAACTGAGGAGGCATGGCTGTGATGCTGGTATTTTGAAAAAATTTGTCTGTCTGTTTTGATGTTGTTTTGCCAGATTTACCTGCTGCTGAAGGACAGTGCTGCTGTTGTAGAGGTCCTGGAACCTTGCTATTGGTTCAGAAGCAGTGAAGGAGGATTTTCTTGTTGTATATTTACAGAAATCCTGGAAGAGGGCCTTGCTGATGTTTTCAGGGGTTCTGAGACTGTTCTGCAGGCAGAGAGTGACTTGATGAGGATACTGGCAATGTGTATTGTGGCTTTGTTAGACTTTGCCTCCCCAGAAATCAGGATTGCTGAGTACTTGCCTCAGGTCAAGATGAAGACAGGACCTCTCCTTGGGCATTGAACACTGTTATGATATCTCCTTGTTGTAGCTTAAGGGTTGATAGCTTTTTGTGCTCTCCTGCCCCTTTTGAGAAAGTGCTTGGTGTTAATGGATGGTATTGTAATTCAGTTGTGATCCAGGGGTGGGAAACCATTGACTTTTTTGTGTTCTGTAATTGACTAAATGAATGTACTTTGTTTATGATTGGAAACTAATCTCCATTTGAGAAGAGAGACTTTGACTGACTAAATGAATTACTGTCCAGCGGTGGAGTAGTACCTGGATTAAATTGAGAATTTACTTGCTAAATGAGTGAGTTACACTGTGTTTTGATTTTCTCTGTCCTGTGAATGTTTGCCTTAATCTGCTACTGAATAAATGGGGTTTGCTATGCTGGTAATCCGAACCTTGGAAGTTGCCTTTGCTTGGCATTATATCCCCTTATTTGACTTTGCATCTATTCATAATCCTCTCAAGTTTCTCTGAAACTGTCCCTTTTATCACTGCCTTATGACACAGAGTATTCCATTATATCCATGTACCATATATTATTCAGTCATTCTCTCGCTAATAGCTGTTGTTCAGTCATGTCTGTCTCTTTGTGATCCCATTTGGTGTTTCCTTGGCAAAGATACCAGAGTGGTTTGTCCTTTCCTTCTCCAGCTTATTTTAAAGAGGAAGGACTGAGGCAAACAGAATGAAGTGAACTGAAACTGTGTCACAGTTAATAAGTGTGAATTCAGGTATTCCTTACTCCAGAGCTGGCAATCAATCCACTATGCCACCTAGCTGGTCTATTTGATAGCGTGCTTTCTGTTCCTTTGATCTCTTTGGGATAATCCTTTAATCTCCTTCTATTCATGTAGACTTTTGAACACATTCACACAGTTCTTGCTTCAATAGGATTACATCACACTTTATCTTAACTCTCAGAGTTACTATGCACATCATCATTGCTACATTTGAAATATGTTTTTGTTTCCTATAATAATCATTAATGGTTCATTTATTAAACTCATGCCAATTATTCCTTCCATTTCTGTAATTATATTATGTGACTTTTCTGTTTTGAAGAACATCCCTCACATTTTATTTAAATTAATGAAGAATGAAGACTTTTAAATAGATTAATTTCTTGATATTTTATGGCTTCATAATCCTTTGGACAGTAAATCTACTTTCTCTATTTGTGTACATCTTCTTAAATTAGTAACTCCCCTTCTCAACATGTCCCCAAGTTTCCTTAGATCTCCCAGCATAATTGGAAAGAATGGAGACATATTCAAATACTGTCATGATGAGGTCAAATCTGTATTTTAGAACTATCAATCTGGCAACTGCATGGGTGATGGGTTGGTGAGGGAATACATTAGAACTAGGAGGACCAATTAGGATAAAGTGACGATAGCAGTAATTGATGATGGCTTGAACTGAAGTAGTGTCCATGTGAGGAGAAGAGCATCCTAATGTAAGAAATTTTGTGAAGTTGTGATCTTTTATGCATTTGGTTATATTAAATTTCTATGAGTTTGCTTTTGAATGAATATGGGGTGAAGGTGAGTGAAAGTAAAGGGTTAGTGCTGATTCCAAGGTTGTGAATCTGAGATACTGACAAAGTAGTGTAGGTGTATTTCAGTAACATATTCACCAAGTTTTTCATAGCATCCTTTTGGATAAGTAGGACAGATATGAGCTGACATAGCATAGTGAGGGTATATTCGGAATGATTTGAATAACTGGACTTAAAGAGGAAGAATTAATGCATTGACTCCAACTTTAAGTGAGTTCTCCAGTGAAGTGCATAAAGGATTATTTTTTGCTCCATTCTACATTTTTATATAATTTTAGAATTAAGTTATATATTATGTCATTAAATTTGTAAATGAGATAAAGGTAGAAGTAGAAACTAACATGTGAATAAATTCAGCATCATGAAATCTCTCAACAGACTAGAAATAAATATAATGAAGGGGATGAATGAGTTAAAAAGCATTTCATTAAGATTCTATTCACCAAGTAGTGTGTTAAATGCTAGATGCAAGAGCCAGAGAATCCTGCCCTCAAAATGATTATATTCTAATGGGAGGACATAACATATATAGGGGAACAATGGCCAGAGAGGAAGTTTTGGTTTGATGAGTAGATGATGAGTAGAGCCATTATGTGTTAGCAATGAATGTAAAACAAACAAAAAAAAATGTTAAACAACAAGAGCTGATATCTACACCAAGTTTAGGATAAGAAGAGTTATTCATCTACCACTTTAATGTTTGTAAAACACTTTACATATATCATTTCATTTGATCTTCACAACAACCCTGTGATGTAGGTCTTATGATAATGCATTTTAAAGGTAAAGAAGCTGGGTTTGGGAAAGGTTAAGTGATTTCCTTAGATAGTAAATGTCTGGGGTGAGATTTAGACTCATCTCTTCCTAGCTTCAAACATGTATCCACTATGAATGGGTTTAGTAGAATGAAAGTTTGATATGAAACAAAAGTGCCTACCAGTTCAGGCACTTTGCTAAACACTGGGAATGCAAAAAGAACAGAAGGCATCGTACCAAATTAGGTTACATTTAGAAAATCTGATTGTCCAGAAAAAGAGAAGCTCTTATTATGTTCTTTCTTAATTAGATCATGTATAAAGACTTGCATTCCATTCTGGACATCAACATTTTAGGAAGGAGACCTAAAATCTCTTGTTCCTCCATCAGAATGTGACCAGTATGGGATGGGGAAGGAACTGGGTATGAGAATCCAATGTACATCTTATAGACATCCTTAAGAATCCCAAGATTTGCTTTTTGGGGAAGGCATTGGACTTGTTTTTGTTTACCAAGAGAGCAGAATTTAAAACAGTGGGTGAAAGCCGCAGAGGCATAATTGAATTCAATAAAAAGAAGAACTAATTTTAAACAATTATATTTGTCCAAAAATTATATGTGTCCAATTATATTTAACTACAACATCACTAAACTCTGTCAAGTAATAGCTGGATCATTTGCCCCAGGTATTGTAAAGGAAATTTTCTTGTAGGTTCCATTGGAACCAGATGACCTATGAGATTGCTTCGACTCCTCAGATGGTCTAATTTTATACTTACAGAAGAATAATATAATTATAATTTCTTTATCTGTAGTAATAAGCATCGGAAAGCTACTTTTGTAGAAATACTATGTGATTCTTCATATGCTATATCGATACATGTACACATGTATATATGTATAAGCTTCAATAACTTTAAACTGAACAGACTTTTGTGAAGCCTTGTATGTCTACATACATGCCTATCTGTATAGGTACATGTTTACATATATCTCTTTATGTTTATGTGGGCACATATGCATACATATTTATAGGCACATGTGTATACATTTGCACATATATCTCTATATTTACATAAATCATCTAAGTTTCTTACTTCACAAATTATCATATGAATATCTCCATGATTGCCTGCTCAAAACTGGAAGGTGGAATTAAAAAAAATAAGTAAGACACCAGAAAACAAAGAAAATTCCCCTCTAATTCCCTATATTTTGATACATTTTCTTTATTTTAGACTGTATATCTAACTTTCTGAATCTAATTACAGAGTTGGGTTTTGGGAACTAGTTATTAAAAGAAAACCCTACAAATCACTTTTAACTTTCTTTCTTGGGATGCTTTTTAGTGTTATTCTAGAAAAGTTTTCCTATAGAACCTTCAGCAAACTACTTAACCTTCCTGGGCCTTGGTTTCCTCACTACATGAGAAAGTTAAACAAGATGTTGTCTGAGTTCCCATCCAGCTCCACATGTACGGTACTAAATTCCTACAAACAAATGAACACACAAACAAACAAATTCCCTCTTTTATGTCTGCAGATTAAAAAAAAAAACATTTGTTTTGTTTAGGATCTGAGAAACATTTTACTAACATCCTGTTTTCCCACAGGATAACAGCCACCTCAAGCTCATTTTCTTTATACTGTGAAGCTTTACATAGTTTTATATCTCTATTTGTCCATATCTAATCATAGAAATGTTTCTGTCATTAGCCTAGCATCTCAAAAAAGAGGAAATAGTGAAAATATGACACTGTAATTACTTCATACCAGGACAAACGTTAGTTGGCTATTATTAGATAAATTAATTTTTATCTTTTCATAAGGATAATGAGAAAATTTATAAAGAAATCATTTGAGGTTAGGATTATAGGAGGAGATAAGATGACATTTGAAAAAGCTTTGGCTGTAGCCTCAGGGAACCTGGGTTCATATCTTTCCTTTAAAACTTACAACCTATGTGGTCTTAGGCAAGACACTTAATATCCCTCTACCTCAGTTTCCTGTTTTGTACAATGTGCCGTTTGGATTAGCTGACACATGTGGTCCCTTCCTGCCTTTTATCCTTTCATCTGAGAGTTGAAACTCTGAAGGGAGAGCATTCCAATGCAAAAATAGATGCATTCTGATGTGTTTAGTTTTTTAAATTCCTTTTAAACATGGATAATTACCTCTGCATTTATTTTGTCATATCATTTTCTGTCAATCACTGAAGCCAGCGGTTCTCTTCACACTTAATTTTTTGCTTAGATTCTATGAACTATACTCATTTTTATTCTCTTTGAAAAACAGATTTATAATTGAAGGTTATTTTGTATTTGACTTTTTGGAGGATATGCAACTGGAAAATAAAAATGCTTATCATTTTAGAGGTCCCTAATATTAAAAGTCTAATTGTGTTGGCTAAAGCGTCAACTATTGGATAGATAAAACACAAATATGTGTGAACTGCTATTTTTTTCCTACTATTCTCTCCTCAGGAAATTGGGTGTATAAGTGTAACACTAAGGATATATAGCTTTATATATGATTTTTGAGATGCTCCCGTTTGCAAACGTGCTTTCCTGGTTACAAAATAGTGGCAGGTTTGCTATGTATGATGAGAATGTTGAAGCTTAGTGCATAAGTCCTGCATGTCAGGTCTCTGTGGGGAAAAAAAGAAAGCTCTAATTCAAAGAGAGATCTTGTCTATATGACTGCAATGCTCATCTCATGCATACAGAGACCAAATATCAGTGTTTCCTCTTAGGCAAGGTGCAAGTGTTCTTCAAAATGATTAAATATAAAAATAAAAGCAATGAAAATAGTAAGAAAATGTGAAACCATCTTATTTTTGCTGGCAAAAGTTCATGTGCAAAAGAGAAAAGGCCATCAAAGGCAAAATGAATGCATGAAATATATAGTAATATTTAACATCTTAATGGGGATGTCTGCCTCCAATCACTTTGGCAACATAGGGATTGTCAAATTCTATGACATCACCTTCCATAACCCCCTTTTTAAACATTGCAACATAGTTTTCCAGGCTTATAGAAAATAATCCTCAAACTCAATGAGGTATGAAACCCCAGGTAACATTGCCAAAGATTTTTTTGTATTCCTTGAGCACAGCCTCAAATGTTAAAAGACAGATTTTTATTGCTTCCCAGTACTTCAGGATAAACTTAGAAATAATCATGGGAAGCCCTCCTTGGGTCATCATATTCTCAAGAAGCATTCTTAATTTGGGTAGATTGTTTAAAGCATAAAAATATTATCATCAATGAAGTATTTGATGATTATTATCTCAAAAACTTAAGTACTCCTGGGAATGGTGCATAATTGCATCTCATTCACAGTTTTTCTTCCTGTCCAGCTCTCTTGACAATGCCTGCTATTAATCCTATACAGGTGATTCTCCACATATATTGGGAAAAGTCCTGTGGTTACTAGATATTGCATGAATACCATGGAACACCAGGTTATTTATTGGTTATGCCCCAAGCCTGTGGGATGACCAACCCACCTTCTTTTCTGGATTGCTTTCTCTATGACAAAATCCTTTATGCCATTTCTCCAATGGTATTTTTCATTGATAATGCATTATAGCCCATTTGCGTCCATGGCGTGACCCTTTAAAAAAGTCATTAAAAAGGCCTACCACCTTAATTCTTCAGATATAGTAACATCCCATGAAAATCATAAAGCATCAGTAGGAAAATACTGATATTAAAATATATCTGTGTCTATATCTAACTATAACTATCTTCAGTCTTTCAATTGATAGATCTCTATATCCGCTTATCTCTGGATAGTTTACTGTTTTGGGGTAAAGCTGGGATCATTTAAAGTGCTCAAAATTTTTCCAAAGGCAGGTAAGGCCATTATCTTCTTACAAATGTCTGTGTCCAACACACATTCTTTGTTTTTGCCCAAGATATTCATATTAGCGGACCAGCTTGATGCATTTTCAGTTAAACTGCATTTCATATTCTTGATAGTTGGCCTTGATAAGATACAGTTAAATCTTGGGCTCTTGTCCCTCATCACAACATGATCTGGTTATTGTCCTTTGTTCTCAAAGTGGACCAAAATAACATCATTATTTTGAGGTTAATCTGGGTTCTTGAAAACTATGTTAATGGAGTTTAAGCTCTCACAGGTGCTACGATGTCGGCAAAAAAAGTTATGTGTTTGTTTCTGGCAACAGATTATGTCTATTTTCTCAGGATCAGCTTAGCCAAATAGGTAAAGACACATCACCAGTAGTCTAGCCACTTGCAGATGAATGTTTTGGTGACAGTAATATGTGAAATAAACAAGTATAAAAATATCAAAAGGCTCTCATTTTGATCCTATGCAGGCTCCATTTGCTTTTTCAGTGATGGTGGCAGAGTGGAGGAAAGAGAGAAGAGAGTGCTAAGGAATAATGAAATCTTACAGAATATGTAAACATCAGCTTATTATTTGATATTTAAAATGAACATTCAGTGACCAGTGGGTAGACAGACTATTGGAAAAAAACATATCAATCTTAACATTCTTGCTATAAATGAAACCAGAAAATGATTGGGCATTGAAGCTCATAGCAAGTCTTTAGGGGAACCAGCCCAAAAGGGGGGTTGGTTGACATAGTTTACTATTAATCCAAAGGCAAAGTAACATCAATTCTTTAAGTACTTGGTAATCTCAGAGCTTCTGATAATCATTTGTAAGAAAACCATTAAAAGTTTGAGCAATGTTAAATGGTAAGAGTTATATATATAGGAAGCCTAATGCCCAGCCCAAGTATTAATCAATCAATAAATCAATTAATCAATATTAACCAATTAATTAATCAATGCTTTATAGATAAATAGGTTTTGGTTTGGACTAATTTGATAAAATGAGGAAAAAGTGGTTAATCTTTATGGTATTACTTTCCAATCTAAATCATCTGTTTTGTTGATTTCAAAAGTGCATTGTATATTTTTTTCTCTTTAAGCTTTCCTCATGTTCTATATTCTTTTTCCAAAGAGAAAGTGGAATTTATTCTTTTCTTAAGAAAGAAAAATTTCGCAGGTCTATTTGGGTAGGTCAACTAACACTAAGAAATGTGTATAGGAAAGATGATATTCCTCAATCACATGATTCCCAAGTTAGCCCTAGTTAATTAATAAAGTTATTTATTGAACAACTATTGCATACCAAGCATAGAACTATTTTCACTGAGGGGTGCAAAGATCAGTAATATATATTTCATATCATCAAAGAACCTCTAAGCTAGGAGAGAAAATAAAATCTAAACAAATCACTACAAGGCAAAACAGGATAGGGCAGGTATGCAAAAGAGGTCCAAAATGCTAGCCAGATACTGAGGAACAAGTATTTGGAGGTTGTTCCACAGGTAGCAGAAGAACCATTCCATTAAAAAAAAATAACATAATGATATAACCAGTACTATTCATTAAAATGAATAATCTGCAAACTAGTGCATAGAATGGATTACAGAGGAGACTTGGGATGGGGCTATTAGTTAGAAGAATATTGCAATGGTCCAGATGAGAAGTGATGAGAACCTAAGCAAGGATAGCATCAGTAAAAAAAAGGAAAGGAGAATTTAGATCTGAGAGATAAACTAGGAATAGAATTAATATTATTGATAGGATGATAATTATATCCCAAAGTAAAAAAAAAATAAAAGAATTGAATATTTGTTGTATTTCCTTAGTAACATCAGCTTTGGTGTTTGATACTTTGTGGTCATGTTATCTTCTTCAACTCAATTGTTCCCTGTCTCCTATTTTACATATTATAACTTTCTTCAAACAACTAACATTTGGTAATGTGTCAAGCAGCAAGCAGTAGACCCTATCCTCAAAGAGCATACTTTAGTCAAGGGAGACAAATTATACACATATTAATATATTATTAATGTATTAATACACATATTAATATATATTCATACACATATTAATATATTCAAAAATTGTATATGGTCTTGTAACTTAATAGAAGTATTCATGAGGTCCATCAATGTTTACTTACTTCCTCTAGGATCATCAAAATAATTTGACTTTGAGCATCAGAAGAATTGTGCAGTACATATACCAAACAAATGTGTAGTACCATACGAAACAAATACGTGCAAAACATACAAAAAATAAATAAATAAAGCAATTTAGAGGAGGGACACTAGTAGCTGGGTGAATTGACAATATTTCTTAAAGTAGGAATGGTCTGATCTCTGAAATAAACTTATAATTTTAAGAAATGTAGGTGAAGAGATTGTGGTCCAAAACTGGGCCACATCTTGAGTAACATCATGGAGACAAGAGATGAGAAGGAATATGCAAAGAATAGCCAGAAATCTAGTTGAATCGGACCAGTGCTGTGGACCAGCTAGGTGGCATAACAAACAGAATGCTTAACTGGGAGTCCAAAAGACATGAGTTCAAATCTACCCTCAGAAACTTACTAGCTTTGTGATCCTGGGGAAGTCACTTAAGCCCTGCCTGACTCAGTTTCCTAATTTGTAAAACGGGCATAATAATAGCACCTATCTTCTTTGGTTGTTGTGAGGATTATATGAAATAAAATTTGAAAAACACTTT
This sequence comes from Pseudochirops cupreus, assembly GCA_028627135.1. NCBI lineage: Eukaryota > Metazoa > Chordata > Mammalia > Diprotodontia > Pseudocheiridae > Pseudochirops > Pseudochirops cupreus. The sequence goes on along the minus strand of CM053581.1, from coordinate 362,270,138 downwards.
GCATTCACTAAAGTCATATCTAAATGCTAACTATTGTTGTGGACATGATAGCAATATACCATATTGAATATATAATAAAAGCCTATATTCAAAGTACTAATAGTTTAACTTTGAAAAATTCATGTATTAACCCTATAGATTGAAAAAAATGATTTAATTGTAAATTATGTACAAATCACTTTAATCTTCTCTGCTTTTACTCTATCCACTATCTCCTAGATTCGTAAACTCTCAAAGGTAAGGCAGACTTTGAGATTATGTAGTCCTCTCATTTTACAGATGAGGAAGTTAGGTGATCATGTGATTTGTCCAAGGCCACCAAGGTTGGTGTCAGAGTCAGAGACTTGAATTCAAATCCCCTAACTTCCATTCCAGTGTTCTTTCTTGTAGTACCTGTGCCATGGAGATATAGAGAAGATATTTCAATAAAATCTTCTGAGATCCCAGAAGGAAGAAATGATGTTATGTTAGCATCTGTAATTGTTGCTCTGTGAAGGCTTTCTAAGGTTATTGACAAAGGCTTCCATATATTCTTGTAACTTAATAGAATTGTTCATGAGGTGCATCAAAGTTTACTTACTTCTTCTAGGATCATCAAAATAATTTGACTTTGATCATTGGAAGAAATGTTCAGTACACATGAAGGTTATCAGGTACAGGACTTTACTTTGTCTTAAATAATATTGCAAGGTTTTATGAAAAAAAAACTTCATTTATAAGAATATAAGACTGAATAATTGTTTTGGAATCGGCTCTAAGTGATTTGCAAAAAGTGATTATTAAATTTTCCTTGTGAACTTTTAAACCTTGGAAATTAGCAAACTACAAATCAGCACGTATACACACATACATATACACACACACATACACATATGTACACATACATGTATATATATGTATTAATTACATAGATTTAAGAAAGTGATGAGGAAAACATCAATTATACAGTTTAACTTAAAATGTGTTGAATATACACTTATTTTCCTCAGAAAGTCAGCTGTTGGGCACTTAATAGCACACCACTGGCCTGGAACATACATGTCATCAGAAGGAGATAATTTATTAATTGAAAAACTAATCTTAGGGATTAGAACTGCAAACCCGGATGATCTAATCAATGAAGCATATTGATAGCAGAGTAGTTCCTAGGATCAAGTCATAAAATGAATTTAAAAGTCACCTACAAGTTAATCATGCAATATATATATTGAGTTACTAAAAATTATCTACATGTTATGAAGGCAGAGGACCTTTCCTTAGGCTGACTTACGTAACCTGGCATATTTTATATCCTAGAGTCCTAGACCCAAGTCTTATATTTTTATTTTCTTTGAAAGAAGCATATGGTGAAGTAAAATATTTAAGATAATTTATTTAACAGCTGGAGAACATTAGCCTGGTCATTGGACTTGGTTTATGCTTTTTATATTATTTCATGTTATATCAACAGCAGCCAGGTGTCCAAGAAATGACATTTAATAAATTAATTATCAAAACACCGTAGTAATATGTAATTTATATTATCTAGAGTTGTAAATGTAATATTCTTTCAGTTTTGGACTTTTTTTTGAAGGGAAGGTGTTTTTCACAAGAGAATTGGATATTTATGGCAGTTTCTCAAACTTGACCTTACAAAGAATGATCTGTAAAATTCTTTTAGCCTTCTTAAGATCTTAATAGGTCTCTCATTCGTAAAGTTTAGCCAGCAGCAATTTGAAATACCATTATTTAATATTAAAGGCATCATTGAACACCCAAGCCATGATGTCATTTGGTTTATTATGGGGTTTTGTCCAGTGATAGTTCTTTGAGGAGTTTGTAGAATATTTCAGATCCTGTCCAAATTCCCAACTGTATATTTTAGTGAAGCATTTAGAAGAGCCAAATCCAACAACATAAAGAGAAGTACAAGAAAGGTCTTGCTGTATTTTCTCAATGTATAGCAATAGATCTCAGTATTCCTCACCCCTAGAATGTCTTAAGTACCAATTCCTAATCAGTTTTGACGCTGGTGTTACTTATCAGTAGAGGAAACACCCATATTGGTAACATCACAGATCTATGGAAATAGCAAAGAAATAGTTATAGACATTATATGCAAGAATGAATGAATGAATGAATGATCAAATGAATGAACAAAAAAAGCATGTCCTAAGGGCTTACTGTGTGTCAAGCACTCTTCTAAGGTCCCAAGATATAAATAGAAAAAAGAATATATTCCCTAATCTCAATAAACTCACATTCTAGTTGAATGGGACAACTCACACAGGTGGGATGATTTGTGTGCTCAATATAAGATGGTCTTTCTTTGGTTTTCTTTTAAACTTATACATGGCAGAGCATGTATATCACTGGTAATAAATACAAACTCTTCTGCCTCTTCTTCTTCCTCTTCCTCCTCCTCCTCCTCCTGCTCCTCCATCTTCTTTGACATTATCATCATCATAACTTACCATATCCCAAATGTATTAGTAACAAACTATCTTGATCATTTAGACTGTTTGAAAGAACTGAACTTCCAGGTGGGGTTGTATTGATTATGGCCCTGGACTTTACATTCCTCTTTATGAAATGGTACTTGGGTAAACAGATTGTACCCTCTTTTATCCCCACTCTCACTGATTTTCAATCTCTCCATGTATAGTGGCTCATTCTCTGCTCCCTACAAATACACATACACATATCTCTTCTATCCTGAAAAAAAAAACCAAACAAACAAACCACAAAACCCTCCCTGAATCCTTCCATTTTCACTATAGTCCTATACTTCTTATGTAATTTGGAAGTAAATTCCTCAAAAGTACATCTACAATAGATACCTCCACTTTCTCTCTTCTCACTTTAACCCCTTACAACCAGGTTTCTGATTTTATCATCCCATCTAAACTGCCTTCTCCAAATTTACTAATGATCTCTTAGTTGCCAAATCCAATGGCCCATTTTTTATTCCTCCTTTTCCTTGACCTCTCTTCAGCCTTTCACACTGTTGATTGTCCTTTCCTCCTTGATGCTCTCTTCTCTCTGGGTTTTTGGGAAACTAGTTTCTCCCGGTTTTCACCCTACCAATCTAACTATTCCTTCTCTATCTCCTTTGCTGTATCTTTTTTTTTTTTTTTGCCAGATCATGCTCTCTAACCATAGGTTTCCTTGCGCTAGGCCATCTTCTCTTCTCTGTCCATACTACTTCACTTGGTGATGTCATCAGCTCCTATGTGTTTCATTACCATTTCTATTCTTACAATTCTCAGATCTACCTATAACTATTTCTTTGCTATTTCCATCAGTCTTGCATCTCCAAATGCCTGTCATACATATTGAACTGGATACCTTTTGTTGTTGTTGTTGTTGTTGTTGTTTTCAGTTGTATCCAACTCTTTTTGACTCTATTTGTGGTTTTCTTGGCAAAGATGCTGGAGTACTTTGCTATTTCCTCTTTCAGCTCATTGTTTAGTAAACTAATGAGGAAACTGAGACCACAGTGTTAAATGATTTGCCCCGCGTCATAGACCCAGTAAGTGTCTGAGACCAGATTTGAACTCAGGAAGATGAGTATAATTCACTCTGGCCCCAGGACTTTATCTTCTATATCACACAGCTGCCCTCTGGATATCTAGTAGATATTTTAGACTAAATATGTCCAACATGGAATGTATCATATTTTCCTCTAACACCCCCTGCCCACACATGTACCTTCTTACTTTTGATGTTACTAAAAAGGGCAACATTATTCTCCCAGTCCCCAGGACTCACAACCTAAGAGTCATCCTGGATTCCTCAATGTGTTTCCCTCCTCTTCCATATCCAAGCTATTGCCAAAGCTTGTCATTTTTACCTTTGCAGCATCTCTCTGCTATGACCCTTTCTCTCTTCTGACACTGCTACCATTCTAGTGCAGGCCCTAATCACCTCATGCCTAGACTATTTTAATAGCATGCTGGTATGTCTGCCTGCCCTAGATCTCTCCCTACTCCAATCCATCCTCCATTGAACCACTAAAGTCTTTGGCCTGAAACACAGGTCTCATCATGTCTCTCCCCTATTCAATAAACTCCAGTGGCTTCCTATTGCTTTCAGGATCAAATATGAAATGCTCCGTTTGGCATTCAAAGCCCTGCATAACCTAACCTCCTCCTACTTTCCGGTATCCTTATTCCTTATTCTCCAACACATGATCTTTGCTTGCTTCAGTGACACTGATTCCCTAACTTCACTGAACAAGACACTTCATCTCTCAGCTCTGGGAATTTTCTCTGACTATTCCCCATACCTGGATACTTTTCTGGCTTCCTTGAAGTCCCAACTAACACCCCACCTTTTATAGGAAGACCTCACCAAACCCTCTTAATTCTAGGGCCTTCCCTTCAATAATTATTTCCTTTTTAACTTCTGTGTAACTTGCTTTGTCTGTATCTGTTGCCTTTACTATTAAATTGTAAGCTCCTTGAGAGCAGAGACCTTCTTTTGCATCCTTTTATATCCCCAGTGCATAGCACAATGTCTGGTATATAGTAGGCATATAATAAATGTTTATTTATTGTTTGACTTAAAGAAAACAGCCGCTGACTATGGGTCTGAAGTCCTAGGTTCTAGTATTATGTCTTGGACTTACTGACAATGTTCCCTTAAGTAATTCATTTAAGTTCTGGAATTTCAGTTTTGTCATCTGCAAATGGGAATAATTCTGACTGCCTTACCTACCTCATAGGTTATGGTGATCATACAACATAGTGAATATGAAAGCCCTTTCAAAAGTAGATAGTAGTGCATTATAGTGGAAAGAGAGCTAGATATGCGAACTTTGAAAGTTTCTTCAGGTCTCTAGGTGAAAGTTTCTTCTGAAAAATATTTATTTGTATTAGATAATCTTGAAAAATCCCTTTTAGTGTTAATAAAAGCCTACATCTATATGGTTCTTTAAATCTTGCAAAACATTTTAAATGCATTATCTTATTTGATCTTCACAATTATATGAGGTAAAATTATATGGATGCCCATTTTACAGCTTTAGAAAGTGAAATTTACAGAGATTAAATGACTAAAACCTCTTAAGTTTTAGAATCAGAATTTGAACTTTGCCTGGCACTCACTAGTGAATTTTGTATTTCTCTCGGGTAGTCTTACTCTGGGACTCCTACTTAACACAGTGGATAGAACTTTCGGGCTGGAGTCAGGAAGTCCTGAGTTCAAATGCGGCCACAGATGCTTACTAGCTGTTTGACCCTGGCCAAGTCACTGAACCTCTGTCTTCATCAGTTCCCTCATCTGTAAAATGGGGCTAATAATGGAATTCATCTTCCAGGGTCATTATCAGGATTAAATGAGATAATGTTTGTAAAAATTTTGCAAACCTTAAAGTGCTACCTGAATGTTATAATGATGATGATAGTGGCTATTATTACCATTACTTCAGGAGATATGCGAACTCGTATGGGAAAAACATATTCATTTTTACCAACCTCTAACTAAAATTTAGCAATTCCTTCAGCTGCTTTAAAATATAGCTCTGAGAAGGGGTCAAATTGCCGAAAAGATCCAGGACATAAAATACGATGAATGAAACCATATTGTTTCTCATTTTAATATCTACGTTCTATTGAAATGTCAGGAGGAATTATTATCTCTTCAGGGTCAGGGGAAGAAGTTGGTGGTTTTTACTGATACCCTTTACCTTTCAGGTTACAGAATTCCTTGGCCACAGTTCGGAGGCCTTGGGTTTCAGTGCCCAGTCTCACTTATTTCCTCCTGGTCAGGTTAACGTAAAAAATAATCATGTGGAAAAGGTGGTATTCTATTTCTTTGACCTTACTGAACACTCCAACTGTCAAGAGTCCCTTAAAGAAAGATAGAAACAGAATGTTGCATATTTCCATGACAATATATTTTATTCCGTGTGCTGATCTTAGAAAATCATTTTAAAGTATATTATGGTGCATTTAAAAGAATTTTGATTATTGTTGCCCTTAGTTTCTTTAGGAGAAGTTATGCTTCTCATAGGAAAATGAAATGGATGTTTTAGCTCATCATGATTACCAAGCTAAAGTACTTTGGGCCATTGTTTGTTGGGCCCCTGTACCTTCATGTGATATTTCTAACCTTTCCTACAAATAACTTTTGTATCTGAATGTGAGGGTGGTGGTGATCTCTTTAAGTTAGTGATATAACCTTCACTGATCACTCCCCTTTCTTTCATTTGTTCTTTAACCATTGTATAGTACTGGGAACAAAAATTTTGTGTGGGATGGATTCTAGATACCAACAGTGGAGAGTTCAGCTTCTCCTTGATTGCATGTGCTGGCTAAAGTCAGTTGCAGGATAGTAGTGAGGCAGGTGCATTTTTCATAATTAAAGTAGAATAAATTGGATAGAATGTTAGACTTGGAGTCAGGAAGACCTTAGCATAAATCTTGACTCAGATACCTTGACTGAGAAACTCTTAATTTCTCTGAGTCTCTGTTTTCTCATTTGTAAAATGAGGTGGCTAGATCCAGCAACTTCAAAGATCATTTTTAGTTCTGAATTTGTGATCCTATGAGCTTATGCTACCTTCCCATGTCTGCATACCAACCTAATTGCCTTCTTCACTTTGCTAACAATATTTCCTACACAGCTTCCCTTTCTCTGTCTCAGTATTGTTCTCCTGCTATTACAAACTCTCAATTATTAGTGACCATGAGGGATGAAGTTAATTAAAATCAACAGCTAATTCCCACATCTAATATTATCCATTAATTTCAACTCTTACAAAAAATTCTTTAAAGGAGTGATTAGCAAATAGCAAAATTGTCTGATACAGGCAGGTGATGCCAATCTATGTCAAGAAAACCCACACTGCTCTAGGAATGTCCTAGAAATAGTCAGATACATTGATTGCCAAATTCATTTCATCTCAAATCAGAATCACTAAAGATTTATGAAAAGGTTTTAAGGGGTCCAATGGACAATGAAGGACACAGAAGGATACACATACATGTTCATATATATGTGTATATATATACATATATGAACCATAAAGACACATAAAATTATATTAAAATAAATAAAATAATATGTGCACATATTAAAATGTTTATAGTGAATATTTTTAATTCATACATTTATATTTATCTATTTTTCTAGAGACTGTAAATATATAACATAGTTTACATGCATACTCATACAATTGAAAGGCCCTTCCTTAGACTGAAAACAATATACTCAATGTGGTCAATAGGGAAATGAATCCACAGTAAATGAGGAGATGATAGTAAAATGTATAACTGCCTTATAGCTGTTGTATTGTAGGTAGATTGGAAGAGGTTAAGGATTGAAGTCACAAAGACTAGTAAGAAAGTGATTGCCAAAATATAGGTATTAGTTAGGAAACTGGAAAGGAAAGAGGTGTTTCAATAAGCAAATCTTGATTTTTTAGTTGAGATACATAAATTTAACATACTTTAGTATGTCAATAGATCTTTGATATATTGATGTGAGTAAAGTATTTTCTCATCTCCTAAACCCTAAAATAATAACCCAGACTGACTATGACATTAAGTTTAATTTAAGCTTTATCATAAATGCATTGAAATGATAGGGATACTACAGCTAATTGGATTTCTTATCTCTAATTGCTTCTACCACTTTTGGATTTGAATTGACACAGAGTATTTTAACCCAAAAGTTCTGATCTAATGTCATATCTGATTTAAAATTTTGCCCCTTTAAGAAAAACAAAATGGGTTTTGTTATGTTTTGGGAGGAGAATCTGTACCTTTTAATTCACTGGTCAGAAGGAATTCTGAGTATGGAAACTCACTTCATTGATACAACTTAGGAACTCATCTGTGACTCAGTATTAGAGAATTGCTTGGCACTATGAAAGTTTAAATGTATAAGCTCTCTGACCTTATGTTCCCTGATCTGTGAAATCAAGGGAGTTAGATAGGATGACCTTTGAGACCCTTCCAGCTCTAAGTCTGTGATCCTCCAACTTAACCTTGGTTGCATTGCTAGTATGTGTCAGAGACAGAGCTTGAATTGCTGGCCTATTTGACTCCAAGGCTGTTCTGTCTGCCTTCCTTGATGCTGCTCCAAAGAATAAATATTTGGGACGTTTAAAATTCTTTTTAAAGGAAAACTAAAATGGTAAGTTTTTTGTTATTTTATTTAAAATCTTTCTTTTTTACCCTTTTCAAATATCCTTTTTTAAAGGAAGCAAAAAATAGCATAAACATATTACATAGTGCCCACTATGTACAAAACATTGTTCTAGACCATAGAAGTGGGGAACCCGTGGCCTCAAGGTTGCATGTGACCCTCCAGATCCTCAAGTGTAGCCCTTTGGCTGAATCCAAATTTCACAGAACAAATACCCTTAATAAAAGGATTTGTTCTATAAAACTTGAACTAGTCAAAGGACTGAACCTGAGGATTTAGAGGACCACATGTGGCCTCAAGGCCACAGGCTCTCCACCCCTGTTAAAGATTGTTCCATGTGCAAAGAAATATAATATTTGGTTTCTGACAAGTAAACTATTACACTTTCAGCAATATCTTTTCAGTGAAAATACTTAAACTATTAAAGGAAAAAAAAAAACCTGTCTTTACCAGTTGCCTTATATCACTTAAAGTGTTTCTTCTCTCTCGGTCTCAATTTCTTCATTTACACAAATAAAGAGATTGGTGTTGATGACTTTTGAGGTTCAAATTCTTTAAGTCAATGATTTTTAAAATAAGGTGGGAGGGCTAGAAGTTCATTAAGGTTTCTTCTGGTTTTAATAATACAATATATTATATATAATATATAATAATATAATATAAGATTCTGTAAATTTTATCTCTAATGATGCCTTTCAATTCTATGAGATCCTACTTATGATGTGATTGACAGAGTAGACCAATGTCTTCCAAAGTGAGAACATAGAATAAACCCAGCAGAGGCCATAGATTGACCCCTAGGAGGTATAAGATCAACCAGGGGGTGGTCAGGAAGACAGGGCACATCTTCTAAACATCAGAATTCTCTATGGGCTTGTAGCCAACACAACTACAGGATGCCCTTCACCCCATAAATACCTTCTTTTCCCTTCTTACTTCTGGTCTTTCTTACTTCTTATAGTCTGTACTGATCTTGAAAACCACTATACCTAACAATCCTCAATTGTGGACTCTGCTTCAGGATAGTGACTGATGAATAAGCTCTCCCAAACCCTATTTTTCCTTTAATTTTTGGGAAAGAGTGAATAATTCAGGACGTGCAGATGCGAGTGAGTTGTGATTATTATTTTTCCCCAAACATTCCCCTATTTCAACCTTTCCTCTTTCTTTTGAGGATACTAACATTCATCCAGTCACTCAGGATTCCAGTTTTGACATAAAAATTCATTTCCCCTTACTTTCCATCACATATATATTATCACTTGCTACATCTTATTATTTCTATGACTCAACATCTCTCACATCTGTACTACATGACAGATTTCAGTGCATCCTTAATGAATTTAGAATCAAATATTATTTCATTTTTATTGTATCCTTTAAAAATTCATATTTTGTATACATCTAATGATGTCCATCATTAATAGCATATTAATACTTGGCTATAATTTATAAATAAGTAAATATGTACATATTTGGAATATATGCTTATTTTAAAGAGATTAGCTATGAGTGTGCAAAATTTTGAAGATCCTTGGAGTATACTATGAAGAATTATGTATTTTTAGATGTTTTCTAATTTTGTTTACACTTTTCCTAAACTGATGACAGAACCCTGATTGCTTAATTTTAGAGGGAGGATACCATAGTTTAAATGGGTGGCTATTAAATTTGAAGTAAAATGTCACAAATATTACCAATTAAACAAAATACCCTGCAGGAAAACATCAGGGTTGCAATTTAACATGTTCTGAAAATAAATTTGAAGACTGAAGTAATTAGCTTGTCACTAAGTAAGTCTGCATATTCTACAGAAATTATTACATCAAATTATGAATAAAATATCCTTATTTTAGAGAAAGTATAATGTTTTTCCAAGGTACATTCTGTATGAACTTTTTCATTGAATACATTGTATACATCATTATGACAGTGACTCCTTTATAATGGAAAGGGTCTGGAGATAATTGGGAGTAAGGCATTCTCTCTGCTCTATTTTTGGGACTCACAGCACCCTAAATAATCTGGAAACTTCAGTTTGTAATGTGCCTTCCCCTGTAATATGGTCACTAGGTCCCCTTACAAGCACATAGGCACACAAAGCACAATGAAGCAACAAATTTAATTAATATTGGAAACGAAATGAACATATTCGACTTCCATGGAAAATAACAAGATTTCCTGCATAATTTCTGCCTGTAGAGAAAAACAGACTGTCATAGTACTCTTTTAAGGAGAATTTCACAAAGAGTATCTGGGAATTGCTCTTCTATTCTGTTTTTTTTTTTCCCATTGCTTCTCTATCTACATGGCATTACTTTGTCTGAAGCATATGCTTTTTGCCATTCTCACATACATCACTACCTCTGCTTTTCATCTATCAATCAACACCAGTTCTCACCCTCTGTAATCCTTCTCAAGTCCCAGCAGATGGCAGTTGCTCCCTTTATCAAGGGTTCTGTTCCCTGCCTATAAACTCCTGAATCAGTTTATATAACAGCATAAAACACATTGAACAGTGTTAAAAATTTTCTCTTGTATTGTGGTTTTTCTACAATTTATACAAGGATATATAGATACCACCTTCCCAAGAAATCTTCCCTTCCCAGTTCTGCTTGGTCTCATACAGTTTACAACCCCTGTCTCCCCAGCATCTTGGCAGTATATTTACCTTCCTTACCCTAGATAGAGGTAAATTGGAACAAGTTCTAACTGGCTTTCTGAGAATTATTGTTCATTTGTTAACCATTCATTTACACCTCACAAATGTCAATCACTATAAATTTGGGCTTAAGTTACTTAAGAAAGACTTAAGAAAATATTAGTAATGAGGACTAAACTTCATCTTGTTAAACTACCTCAGCAACCCTTAACTGCTCTATAAACATGGGCTGAGCTCAGCAGGACTACAATAGAAGGCTCAGAGAATGAAGTCGTCACTAAACTGGAAGCCTAGTGATTATAGGAAAGTAGTACTATTGGTAATAAGAACAACATCCAACAACAACTGCAACCACAATAATAATGATAACAACAATAACAAGTATTTAAATAGCACTTTGTGTTCTCTATTTCATTTGAGTGTCACAACACCCCTATCTCAAAGCATTTAAAGGAAAGCAAAAAGAGTGGCAAAAAAGAAAGTCATGCACTCCCTCTGGGACTACTATGGACCAGAGCACTACAATTAAAGTATCACTTTTTATGTTTCAATACCTAGAGTCATACAGGATTTTTTAAAGTGAAAATATTTAATATCAATAAATTGCTTTTTTGAATTTCAGAAGAGATTAATGAAATGCTCTTTTTGTATTTGATTTATTTTATGTGTGCAAATAAAATTTGCATCTGGTTCCTAAGGGAAAATTGGGTAATTTAAGGTCACCATTTCTGTTACCTATAATTAAGAAGGTGACCAATTGAGCAGGCATAAGCTAGTGCAGCATGGTGGTATGAGATTTGGGTGAAAAGTTTTGTCATAATATTATGCCATAAATCATCACAACAGAGGGGGCGGAGCCAAGATGGCGGCGTAGCAGCAGCAACACATCGCAGCTCTCACATAGCCACCCCAAAATACCCATAGAATAGGACTCTAAACCAATCCTAGAACTCCAAAACGCACACAAAGATACTTCCCACTAAAGTCAGCTCGGCTACGAGGAACCATATCAGCACTGCGAACTGAAACCAGCCTGGCCTGAAGCTGCGGCTATGCCCCGGGGGCGGATGGACAGGAGGAGTGGAGGAGCCTCTCAGGTGAGTGGATTAGCAGCGAAAGGCCTCCAGAGCAGAAAAGCGAAAGGCAGAGGTTTTGCACCCGCCTCGGCTTTGCAGCTTCCCACCCGCGGCCTGCAGGCAGCAGGGGGACTGAGCGATTATTCTCGGCCAAAACTCTCGCGTTGAGTGGCCTGGACGGATCGCCATCTTGGGCCTCGGTCTTGGAGTCTTTATTATCCAGTCTGCCGGAAGTATACAGGAAGAGTTCCCAGCCTCTCCCTAAGAGCTACGGCAGCTGGGAGGACCCCAGCGATTTGGGACAGAGCTTTCCCTTCTGGAA
>CM053581.1:362226800-362257445 GCA_028627135.1 Pseudochirops cupreus | reverse complement strand
ACTCCCTTTTCACCTCAAACTCTTGAAATTCCTGGTTTACTTCAAGACTCAAATCAAGGGACGAATTTTGGGCATGGATCTTCCTTGCTTCTCTGCAGGTACCTGTGCCTTCCTTTTCCATTCTACTCCCCCAGATCTTTTCTTCTCTTCCCCCCCTCCTCCTCCCCCTCTTCCTCCTCTCCCTCCTTTTCCCCCTTCTCTCTCTGTCTCTCTCTCTCTGTCTCTCTTTCTTTCTCTCTGTCTCTCTCTCTGTCTCTGTCTCTCTCTCTGTCTCACAGAAAATCAGAGGACATTGTTAGGCATAGTTCTAAGTTTTCTGTAACACTAATATCTTTGTTCTGTTAATTTAATTTTTTTAAGTATACATGTATATATATATATACATGTGTGTGGATAGATACATACATACATATATACATGCATGCATATATATTATACTATATGTGTGTTTATGATGCCAATCCCCCCCCCCCCCCGTTGGAATGTAGCCTTGAAATCAGGATCCATCTCAGTTTTGTTTTCTATCCCTGGCATTCAGTATTTACTTGGTACATAAGTGGTTCTTATTGAATGCCAATTGATTGATGGATGGATGAACATGATAGCATCTGAGCTACACACTGTAGAAATGTTCGTAAATCAATGGGATCCATTCCAGGGGCATCGGGGATTGTGAGAGGAAAGGCACAGAATGGAGAAGTTAAACAAGAATGAGGGTGGGGTGGGACAAGTTTGATTGGGACAAGTATGAGAAAGAGTATGGTAGGAGATGAGGTTAGAACTGTAGATTTTACCCACATCATGGAGATCTTTGAATGTCAAAAGAGTCAGATGCAGAAACTCTTTTAAAAAAATATTTACTTATAGTTTACAACATTCAGTTCCAGAAACCTTTGAGTTCCAAATTTTCTCCCTCTCCCTTCCCCCAACCCCCATGGTGGCATGCAATCAAATGAAGATTCTACAAATACCTTCAAATTAAACATTAGTCAAATTGTAAAGGATTACAACCAACGCAGTAAACAACAGAAAGAAGGAACGAAACAAAACAAAAACACGAAATTGAGAGAGAGCAAGTAGGTTGCTTCAATCTACATTCAGACTATGTAGCTCTTTCTCTGGATTTGGATCTCCCTTTCCATCATGAGTCTTTTGGAGTTGTCTTCTAACCTTGCAATGCTGAGAGGAGCCCAGTGTCTCAAAGTTAGTCATCGCACATATGATGTGTGATCAAAGAGAACAAAGTTCTCCTGATGCAGAAACTCTTTATTAGGCAGTGTGGAATCACTGCTGATTTTTGAATGGAGAAGTAATGGATCATAACAGTACATTTGGAAGATGACTAAAGTAGTTGTGTGAAGGCTGGATTGCAGAGGGTTTACAGTGGAGGAAGGATGAGATAAAGAATTATTACAGTAGTCTTTAGGGCTTCTAAAATATTTTTACACTCTAGATCCCTTTTCATGTTTTGGCAGCATTATTTGCCATCAGCATGTGCAGTGCAAAGTTTGTATGCTTTGTTTTCAAAACCTAGGCTGCAATGAAGATGATGCAGCAGGAGAAAGTGCTTCCAGAAAAAACCTTGGATTCATTTCACGTTCACTTTTTAATTAATTCTTGGTCATTGTACATTCAAGAATCTTCTAATATTGCCATTTTTTTGTGGGCCCATGTGGGTTCATGACCCAGAGTTGAAGTGATGAGAAGCTGAACTAAAAATAATCTGAGAATGGACAAGAGGGGTCAAATGCAAGAGATATGACAGAGATAGAATTCAACATTGATCCACTGCTCCATGCTTCTTGGTGTAGCAGTAGAGAGTCAAAGAAACAATGGGAGAGACAGCATCATTTAGGATGAGGTGGGCAAATTTTTAAAAATTTAAAATTAAAATTAAAATTAAATTAAATTAAATTTAAATTAAAAAATACATACACGTGTATGTGTATGTGCATGTATGCATATATATGTGTGTATACACATACATAGGAGTATGTTTATGTATGTGACCAAGAGTTTGATAATAGAGAAAAGAGAAATAAACATCAGCAAGCTCAAGGGGAAGTTTTTTCTGAAGTTGTGCTTATCCATAATAAGGCAGGTATCCAGAGAGGGAAATTTTATAACAATTTAGAAGAAAGGGGGAGTGAGTTCTAGAGCAAGGTAATCAAAGAGAGCTCCAGCAAAGGTGGAAGGATTCATGCTTAAGTCCTATGGTTTTCTATGGTGATAAAAACTTCAGACTGGCATAAATTATTTTTAAATATTTTATGTGTGTGTGTAATATATATTATATGTCAGTATATGTTATATATGTGTATATAGCATATTGTATGTATATATAATACACACACACTAAATTACATGTGAAAACAACAAACATTTAAAAAAAAATTTGACTTCCAAATTCTCTCCCTCTCTCTTGCCCCTCCCCCCTCCTTGACAAGGTAAGAACTTTGATATTGATTATATATCTGCAATCACAACATATAAATTCCTGAGGAAAACAATCAGAAAAAGATTAGGTGTAATGTGATCTTAATTATCTCTGTTATGATGGAGGCTACAAGAAGCCTACTAATTCAATGAGTCCAAATGGAAAGCTAGGAAGAATTAGGAAATTGGCTGTCATAGAAGTGATTCATGAAAGATCTGTGATAGTTTGTCGTGTGAGGATTTCTCAGTAGACCCATAACCCCTTTATAATGGATTTTTTGGATGGTTGTATAGGTCACAGAGAGGATAAGTGGTTGGTCTGTTGTCACATAAGTCATGTCAGAGGAAGGATCCGAATCCAAGCCCAGAACTTTATCTGATATAGCATGCTACCTTTCTATAGAAATTACATTTGACTAATTATTTTATGTGAATCAGAATTATTTTTTGAAGTATATAGACATAGATATAAATGTATAGTATCTTGATATAGTTTGACTGTTTTACCTTTTATTCTTTATTCACTTTTCAAATGTAGAGTTACTATTTAAGATTAAAATAAATTTTTAGCAAAGACAATGCACGAAAATATAGTAGTGGCCAAATGGGGCAGGTGGCAGAGTGGTCAAGTGGGATTTGACCACTGTAAAAACATGTTCATTTAAACCATTAAATACACAATTAATGTCATGAGTCATGGTTTGACAATTCAATTACAGCCTGTGGCCTTCCCATGTAAATTGCATCCGTTATTGCTAGTTTAATGGAGGATACATCTTTAACAGTTGAGGTGTGATTGGCATTTTCATGACAAAATACCTGCACAGATGGTATGATTTGGCCTTATCTCTATGAAAAGTTGTACATTCCCATTTCCCATATGGAGATACCTGTAGGTAATATAAAACCTTATTCTTCTGGTGCCCATTGAAAATTAGAAGGAATCCTCCTGATGAGTAATAAATCAGCCTGGATCTCATTACTTGGTTTTCATTTAAATGACATTAAAAAAAAGTTAATTTTAAAATGATGATGGGGCCTTTTTAATTAAGTGGATTTTGGATCTAGATATTTTTCTGGGGAAAAATAAAATCTGTGACTTGTGATGACAACGGATTCTCTTTTTATTCCTGCTTTTCAGAAGTTGGTGTAACTTTTGGCTTTCTTTATGTGTCTGTTCCATTTTCTATCCCATTTATCCCATATTGTGTTGTGTCGTACTGTCATGTTGTATTGTACTATCATGTTGTGTTGTATCTCACATCATATTACCGGGCATATCCCACATTATGTCATCTGTGGAAATCCCCCATCCCAGCCAAATCTAACTTAATGGAGAACAACTTTTTTATTTTATTGTTAATGCTTGGAAGGGCCTTCCACAAAATAGCAGCTTGATGAATATGCATTAAACACTTATTGAATTTGTTGTATTTTTTGAAATGCAAAATATTTATAGGTTATTTAATTACTTCATTTTCTGTGCTGTTACCCTTTCCACAGAAAAAGGGAGTGTTCATTTCTTCCTCTGTCCTACTTTATAGACATTCACAGAGTGCATGTATTTTTGCTGTTCAACATTGTGCCTGTGCTGCCTGTGTTTGAAGGATGTACATGTCGCTAAATGATCCTCATGGTACATTCAGATATGGTTAATAGACTTGATGTCAGTGAATAAAGGAATTTTTTTCTGCTCACCTAGAATTTCAAAGCAAATATGTTCTTTTTATTTTCTTATCTGACAGGAGGGATATTTGTTAAGGACTTTTCCTCAAAGCTTCCTTGGGAACCTTGCATCATAATTTCAGAGCCCACTTCTTAAAACAGCCTTTCATTGTTCTTGCAATACATGCAAATCTGAGAGTTAAGCACGTTATAATGTAACTGAGAGATTCGCTCCGAAGATTCACAACCAAAGTTTCTGAGAGATTTAGAACTAATCACATTTGACCAGAAGAGCAGGAAAGATATTCCTTCATTTTTTTTCAAAAGATTTTTTACCTTGAATTTAAATGTCTGTAGCAGAGTATCTCACATTCAAGATGCATGTTTGAAGAGATTCTGATTGCTTAAATATCCTTTAGAATGAACAGTATTTTTTCCCTCCCCAACAGCATTTTAATTTTTTTTCCCCTGAGTAGTCTATTGTTTCTACCTACTTACAATCTATCATATGGGCCATGCGCCATCTTCTGGTCATTACAAGAATTGTTAAATGCTAAAGAATATAGGCTTTAATGATGGCGCTGACCAAGGTGGGAAGAACTCGCTTTTCTGAAAGTCGTTTCCAGGACATCATTGTTCTTTTGCAATGGTGCCCCCAGAATTAGTGCGTACAATAGTGCTTAGATTTAGTGCTTAGAATAGTGCCTAGTATATTGTAGATGCTTATTAAAGTCAGGAAGACCTGATTTTGATGTCTAGCTGTGCCACCTACTCAAATCACCTAATCTTTGTGAATGTCAGTTCCCTCATCTGGAAAATTGGCATAACACAGGGAATAACAAATAGTAGCCTGGCATAATGAGTTGAGAGTCAGCCCTAGAATCAGAATGACCTGGTGTCAAGTCATGGCATCAAGCAAGTCTTTTTACCTCTCAGTGTTCTAGGCAACTTTCTAAGACCATTGTTGGCAGAGAAGTTACCAAACTGTAATAGGGGAAGTTCCTTGTCTGAGAAGTCTCTGTACCAATGCCAGCACAGGTCCAGTTTTTATCCTTACCTTTCAGAGTTGTTGTGAAGATCAGAATGAATATGAATATGCATATATATACATATACACAATATAATCTATGTAACTTTTATTAATATAATTACATATTATATCATATGATGCTATTTTGTAATACATTACTATTCATATGCTATACATGCACACATAGCTATATGTATGTATACAAATTTAAACACATGCATAGGCACTTTGCTATTGTATGTGTATGATACATATTTTATATGTTGTTATACACAGAAAGAACTTTATAATCTTTTTAATGCTATGCAAGTGGCAGCTATTGTGCCATAGAATAGAAAACACCTAGAGTGTTAATTTCATTTGAAACTGTTGTCCTTTTAAGGGGCTATCCACTTAGCTTACCAGCTATCCTGCCCCAATTAACTGGGATGATCCTGTGGCCATAAGACTTAGGAAGGGAGCTGAGTTTGAGACTTGGCAAATACACCTGGAGTGGTGGAGTAACTTTCCTGAAGACTCATTTGCAGCCAATAACTTAGCAGAGATTGAACTCATGTCTTTGACTTCTAAACCCAGTCTTCTTAGTTTCTTTGGTTCCATACTTCTCACTCCATTTCAGAGGACTAGAAGAGCATAGATTTCGAATTGAAAGGAACCATACAGCTTTTCTACTCTAACCCTCTCATCTTACAAATAAAGAAATTGACATTTATAAGGCTAAGAGATTTGCCCAAAGTTTTATGGGAAATAAGCACTGGAAGCAGGATTTCACCCTGTGCAGTCTAACTCCAGAAGCACTGATTTTCCCCATATGACAACAAACTGCCTTGGATCCTCTATTTATCAGCCTTCAATTCATTCCCTTCACGTGATTCTCCCTCTTTTCCTTGAAATTCCTTCCCATCTTTCAGCCTCCTTCTCAGTTCCCTCCAGAAGTTTAGCTCAGTGCCTCCCACACAGTGATAGATTTTTGTTGATTACCAGTTCCTTCATCCCACTCGTTTCTCCTTTCTCTCCCCAAACCCCCATTGCTATAGACCTTGGGAAAGCCACATAACCCTGTTTGCCTCAGTTTCATTATCTGTTAAATGAGGTAGAGAAGGAAATGGAAAACTACTCCAGTATCTTGGCCAAGAAAACTCCATCATGGAGAGTCAGACACAATTGAAACAATTCAACAATAGCAATGACAACAGGGCTTCAGTCATCCCCCAGGAGAACCGCAGAGATTGCCTCAGTTTAAGCTTCATCTCAAAACTTGGCATCTGCTCCTCTCACTTGTATATGTTCAATTTAGAAGAATGCAGCAAGGGGAGAGACTTTTATCTTACACAGGTCAAGTATCGTGATTAGAAATATCTAGGGGACAGATGGAGGCAGGCACACGTGTGGGCATGCACACACACACACACACACACACACACACACACACATACTCCTGCATCAATATAATTGACTGCCTTTGTGATCCTATATATTTAATTTTCTGCATTAAAAACAACATTATTCTGAGAAGTGGTCTAGGCTTCACCAGCCCTGCCAGAGTTCTGTAACATGCAAAAAAAGGTTAAGACCCTTTGGCTTGAGTGTTCCATCTTAAAATGTTGCACCTCTATCTAGTTAGTCTAGTCCAGGGAGTGGGGAACCTGCAGCCTCAATGGGGGAACCTGCAGCCTCGAAGACCACATGCGGCCCTCTAGGTCCTCAAATTACGGCCCTTTGACTGACATTTGGATTCCACCCAATGGCCTCACTTGAGGACCTAGAGTACCACATGTAACTTTGAGCCCACAGGTTCTCCACTCCTGGTAGTCTAATTTAAATTATTGTAAATCTTGCCTTGCAGGGTCTGTATATATGCACGTGGACTATGAGAACTGTTATCACTTGGTCAAAATCCCTCATAAAGCAGCATGATGTAGAGGGGAAAATGTCGGATGCATAATTGGAAGAGACTTAGGTTTGAATTGCTTCTGCCATTTGTTAGCTATGTGACCATGGACAAAATGTTTAACCTTATTTTCTGTATTGTAAAAAAATAGAGATGATAATAATGGCAGAACCTACTTCACAAATTATCTCAAGAATCAAATGAAATGATGTATGCAAAGCACCTTGAGAAATATAGACAGGGTGTCCCAAAAGTCTTAGGGCAGTTTGGGGCTGCCTCATCTAAACATCACCTTCTTAATGCTTGCTTTCTTTTTACCTAAT
Source organism: Pseudochirops cupreus (assembly GCA_028627135.1). Taxonomy (NCBI): domain Eukaryota; kingdom Metazoa; phylum Chordata; class Mammalia; order Diprotodontia; family Pseudocheiridae; genus Pseudochirops; species Pseudochirops cupreus. The sequence goes on along the minus strand of CM053581.1, from coordinate 362,250,100 downwards.
GACTTAGACTAGCGTGTGACAGCTGGTGTTGTTATTCAGCTGTCTTACTTGTGTTTGACTCCTCAAGACCCCATTTGGGGATTTCTTGGCAAAGATACTAGAGTGCTTTGGCAGTTACTCCTCCAACTCATTTTACAGATAAGAGAACTGAGACAAACAGCGTTGAGTGACTTGCCCAGGGTCATATGGTTAGTAAGCATTAAAGGCTGGATTTGAACTCAGGAAGATGAGTCTTCCTGATTCCAAGCCCAGCACTCTAGCCATTTTATCAGCTAAGTGTCATGTGACAGCTAGAGAATGAATAAGTTGTTCTGAGTTTGAGAAGCATGAAGTATATAATCATGTGACATGAAAGAGAGGTAAAGTGTAGTTGGGAAGAAAGGGGGGAGATGGCTGGCATGGCCTGGTCCTTTATCTATATTCTTTTTTTCTGAGCTTTTTTTTTTTTAAACATATGGAGGAAGCCAGGGGCACTTGATGGTGCACTGGCCTTGGAGTCATGATGATCTGAGTCTCAGATAGCAGCTGTGTTACCTTAGGCAAGTCACTTTGCTTCCATTTGCCTCAGTTACCTCATCTGTAAAATGGGAATAAAATCAGCTACTTTTGTACTTTAATAGCAGAGGGAATTAGTCAGGGAGTCTTGCCAAGGAGGTCTTGAATCCAAATCTTGCCCTGGACACCTCCCAGCTGTATGATGTAAGGACAGTCACCTCATCTCTCTGTACCTCACAGGGTTGAAGCGATGATGAAATGAGCTGATATATGTAACCTTCTAACTCTCTCTACATTTTTGCTAGGTAATTATGATAAATAAGATGATGATAATTGACCCATTTATCTCACTTCTTTGGGTAGCCCTTCTAATGACATGTAACAAACCAGCCACAAACCTTCTCAGCCTGTATGATACGCCACATTTATTTTGCTATAAAGTGCTTTTTTCATGAAAGTCATGAAAAGTGACTTGAACAATTAATTTTCATACTTTGAGTACTTGGAGTAATCTTCATACTTGGAGTCACTCAAATCCTCTAGTATAGAATTAAACTATACAAATTTATTTCATTTTAAATAATTAATTTAGTGGTAGATTCTTAGTAAATAAAGCCTACTGCTCTGGGGAGGGCACACATTCTTTTGTTGTTGCTCAGTCATTTCACTACTGTGCAACTCTTTTTTGATCCAGTTTAGGGGTTTTCTTTGCAAAGAGACTGGAGTAGTTTGCCATTTCCTTCTCCAGTTCATTTTACAGATGAGGGAACTGAGGCAAGCAGAGTTAAGTGACTTGCCTGGAGTCACACAGCTATTAAAGTACATCAGCCTGAATTTGAACTTGGTTTTCCTGACTCCAAGACCATCATTCTATCCACTAGCTGCCTAGATCCTAGCCAAGTATAATAAGAAAGAGAAAAAGAACAAACACTTTACTATGTACTATATAGCTATATGATACTGGATAAGTCACTTAACCCTGTTTGCCTCTGTTCCTCATCTGTATAATGAGCTAGAGAAGGAAACGGCAAATCACTCCAATATCTTTGACAAGGAAACCCCAAATTGGGGCATGAAAGATTGAAAAACTACTGAACAAAATTGTGTGCCAAGCACTGTGCTAAGTGCTTTACCAATATTATCTCATTTGACCCTCCCAGTAACCCTGGGAGATTGGTACTACTATTCTCTCCCTTTTGTAAATGATGAAACTGAAGCAGATGGAAATTTGGTGATTTATTCGGAGTTACACAAGGAGTAAGTATTTGAGGTCACATTTGAAGTTAGCCTGTCTGGGGCATCCAGGTGGCACAGCAGATAGAGTACCAGCCCTAGAGTCAGGAAGACCTGAGTTCAAATGTGGCTTTAAATGCTTACTAGCTCTGTGATCCTAGGCAAGTCACTTAACCCCAATTGCCTCCAAAAAAAAATGAATTTAGACCTTCCTTGCTCCAGGCCTAGAGCTCTAGCCAAAGCTTTAATTTAACATTGAAGGTCTCCTACAGCATCTGAGTAATCTTCAGTTGTCCTGATCTATATGTCACTGCTGATGACTCTGGAGGAGAAAGTGAGGGTGGTGACCTTGCACAATCCTGCCTCACTTAAATCCAATTCACTTGCATGTTGTAGTATCACTTTCCTGATGTCATGGTCCTCTTTGAAAATGAAGGACAAACATCAGCAACCCTGCTATCCACCTCCCTAATAACATAATATTTTAGATGTAGCATGCAACTTTAGGTTTGCAAAATGCTCAAAGTTTTGCCATTTGTAGGTTGCAAAGATGTAATTTGAATCTGGATCTTCAGACTTCTAGACTTGTGCTCTTTCTATCATACTATAAAAAGACAATTTTTAACTTTGTTTTTCTTTCTGTATGATTTCATAGAAATAGGGAACACACAGTTCAGGAAGCCCCTTTATGAGTGTGGATGGGCACTTTCTTTGCAATTTATTAGCTTGGAAGCTTGCCTGAGGCCCATTATTTGCTCTGGATCATATTGGGAATATGTATCAGAGATAGGAATTGATCTGACTGAATGTTACTTTCTCTTTGTTATAACATGCTTCCTCTCGACCAAAGTAATTCTCACCTACTTCCCAGGACTATTGTTAGAATCAAACGACATCATGTTCGTAAGGTACTTTGAAAACCTGGCAGCCCTACATATATGCTAGCTGCTATCATTATTATCTATCCAAATGGGTCTGTGACCTTAGCGATGTACATACCTCTCCAGTAACAGAGCTCTCAACTTGTTCTTGTTTATCACACTTGAGTGATTCTTACTTAGGTCCTCTTGTAAATTTGTCCCAAATGGCTTAACCAAAATTTCAATTCCTCTCTTCTCACATTGTAAAGAAACAAGAATCTCTGGGGTTTTAATGAAACTTCTTTTATGGATTTTAGTATGAATGTCTCAAATGATGGCCACGTAGGTGGCATAGTAGATAGAATGCCAGATCTGGAGTCAAGAAGTCCATCAAAACTGGCATCAGATACTTACTAGCTGTGTGACCCTTGGCAAGTCACTTAATCCTGTTGGCCTCAGTTTCCTTATCTATGAAATGAGTGGGCGAAAGAAATAACAAACTGCTCCACTATCTTTGCAAGAAAACCTCCAATGGGGTCACTTTGTGAAATTTGAATTCTTCACCCCTTACTCTTTTCTTCCCTTTCATTTAAATGGTACTTTCTAAGTATCCATCTTACGTCTACACAATAAAAACTGGCAACATGGAACATAGCTACATAGAACTACTGAGTTCAGCGTGGATCTTATAAGTGGAATGGGAAAAGGGTGTTGGAAGTTAGCTAACCCAACTCTCATTATATAAATAAAGAGAATGAGATCCAGCATCATGCAGGTAGTAGGATTCAAACCAAGGCTCTCAAAGTCCAAATTTAAAACTCCCCTGTTGCTATTTCTAATCTTAGAGAGTTTCTTGGGATACTCAGAGATTAAATGAGTTGCTTGTAGATAACAGAGCTATCACGTGCCAGAGTCAAACACGGATTTAGAACTCCCAGATACCTAAATTCACCTTCTAGCAACCCTACCATACTGAATCCATATTACACACCATAACTATTCATAATATCACAGGTTTGGAAGAGATAACTGGTCTTTTTCTTTACAGAGTGCTGGATTGTCCCTGAAATGGAAATTGGCCTGTTGAAGTTAGTGTTGGAGCTTTCCAAATGGTTAAGTAAATTTCAAAAGCAGAACTTTGATGCAGATTTTGATTCTAAACTGCTGAGTTTTCCTGGATTAGATTCTAGGGAGTGGTTACCTGTTTGAAGTTCTAAGATAATTAGCAATTTGGAGTGCATTGCAGAGGGCTAGTTCAGTGGATGAAAGGTGGGAGGAGGGAAGGCTGAAGGAGATTTTGGCTCTGTCTGTCACTGTCTGTGTGATGGTGGTCCCTCATTTGGCCTCACTGCACTATTGTCTTCCCCTGCCATATAGATGGTGATGTGATTTATGACTTGTATCATTTCCCCAACAGATGCTGTGAAAATTAATTTTGAAGCACTTAGAAGGTGCAGAATACTAAGCAATTGTTATTTAATGAGGAAGTGGGGAGTGGCATTCAAGCAGAGAAAAAGAGATTCTCACACTGAAGACATTTGTGATTTTCAAGATAGCATTCATTAAACACCTCATATATCCCAAGTACTATGCTATGCTAAGTACTGGAGACACTCCCTGGCTCCAAGGAATTTAAATCACACTAGAGAAGGCAGTATAAACACTTAAGTAAATGTAAAATGTATGGGAAATAAGTACAATATAACATAAAAGGTGAGACACTGGGGATTAAAGGAATCAGGAAAAATCTGATGGAGAAGCTCTGAAGGCAGCTCAGGATTCAGAGGCAGAGGTATAGAGGGAACGCATTTCAGACACTATCTCAAAATGAATGTCTAGTAGACATCTTTTTAATTTTTTTAAAATTTATTTATTTTTAGTTTTCAACATTCATTTCCACAAGATTTTGAGTAACAAATTTTCTTCCCATCTTTCCCCTACCCCAAAATAGCAAACCTACTGATTACCCCTTCTCACAATATGTTCTCTCATTTATCCTCCCCCTTCACACCCCTAACTTCACCCCCTAACTAGATGGGTTTCTATACCCCCGTACCTGTTTATCTTACTTCCCAGTCGCATGTAAAAAAACAAACAAACAATTTTTAAACATTTGTTTTTAAAACATTGAGTTCCAGATTTTTTTCCCTTCTTCCCTCCTCAGCCACCCCCATTGGGAAAATAAGCACTTCAATATAGATTGTGCATGTTTAGTTACCTAAATCATTTCCATAATATTTATATTGTGGAAGACTAACTATATTTCCCTCTATCCTATCCACCCCCCATTTATTCTATTTTCTCCTTTCACTGGATCCCTTTTCAAAAATGTTTGCTTCTAACTACCCTCTCCCTGAATCTGCCCTCCCTTCTATCATCCCTTCTCTTATCCCCTACCCCTGTATTTTCCTGTAGGGTAAGATACCCAATTGAGTGTGTATGTTATTCCCTCCTTAGGCCAAATTCAATGAGAATCAGGTTGTCCCATTCCCTTTCACCTTCCTGCTCTTCCACTCCATTGTAACAGTTTTCTCTTGCCTCTTTTGTATGAGATAATTTACCCTAATTTATCACTCCCTTTCTTCTTCTCCCCATAAATTCCTCTCTTACCTCTTAATTTTATTTTTTAGATATCATCCCTTCATATTCAAATCGTCCTGTGCCCTCTATGAATACATGAACATTCAAATGCCCGCAGTCACATATATATTTATATACATATACATCCTCCTATACGCACACACACACACACACACACACACACACACACACACACACATTCTCTTCAGTTATCTTCATATGAGAAAAGTCTTATGAGTTACATTTATCATTTTTCCATGTAGGAATGTAAATAGTTCAACTTTAGTAAGTTTCTTATGATTTCTTTTTCCTGTTTACCTTCTCATGCTTCTCTTGCTTCCTGTCTTTGAAAGTCAAATTATCTGTTCAGCTCAGGTTTTTTCATCAAGAATGCTTGAAAATCCTCTATTTCATTGAATGACCATATTTTTCTCTGTAGCATTATATTCAGTTTTGCTGTGTAGGTGATTCTTGATTTTTGTACTAGCTCCTTTGACCTCCAGAATATCATATTCCAAGCACTTTGATCCCTTAATGTAGAAGCTGCTAGGTCTTGTGTTATCCTGATTGTATTTCCACAATACTCAAATTGTTTCTTCCTGACTACATGCAGTATTTTCTACTTGACCTGGGAACTCTGTAATTTGGCTATAATATTCCTTGGAGTATCCTTTTGGGGATCTTTTTTCAAGAGGCGATAGGTAAATTCTTTCAATTTCTATTTTGCCCTCTGGTTCTAGAATATCAGGGCAATTTTGCTTGATAACTTCTAGAAATCTGGTGTCTAGACTCTTTTTCTGATCATGGCTTTCAGGTAGACCAATAATTTTTGAATAATTTCTTCTGGATCTATTTCCCAGGTCAGTGGTTTTTCCAATGAGATATTTCACATTGTCTTCTATTTTTTCATTTGTTTGGATTTGTTTTATAATATCTTGATTTCTCATAAAGTCATTAGCTTCCATTTGCTCCAATCTAATTTTGAAGGAGTTATTTTCTTTGGTGTGTTTTTGAAATTCATTTTCCACCTGGAAAATTTGACTTTTTAAAGCCTTCATGTCCTCATTGGCTTTTTGGGCATCTTTTGCCATTTGAGTTAGCCTAGTTTTTAAGGTGTTATTTTCTTCAGCATTTTTAGGTCTCCTTTAGTAGGCTGTTGACTTGCTTTTCATGATTTTTTTTTTTTTGCTTTTTGCGGGGGGAAAAACAGCACAATTGGGGTAAAGTGGGGTTAAGTGACTTGCCCAAGGTCACATGGCTAGTAAGTGTTAAGTGTCTCAGGCCAGCTTTGAACTCAGGTCCTCCTGACTCCAAGGCCAGTGCTCTATTCACTGGGCCGTCTAGCCACCCATTTTCATGATTTTCTTTCATCATTCTAATTTCTCTTCCCAATTTTTCCTCTACTTCTCTTATTTGGTTTTCAAAACCCTTCTTAAGCTCCTCTATGCCCTGTAACCAGTTCATATTTTTTCTTGGAGGTTTTTGATGCAGAAATTCTGACTTTGTTGTCTTCCTCCTGCTCCATGCCTTGACCCTTTTTGTCCCCCTAAAAAGGATTCTATCATCTGTTTGTGCTTCCATTGCTTCCTCATATTGGCAGCCAATTACTTGACTTTTGAGCTCCTTACCACATTAGAACTCTGCTTCCAAAATAGAGAGAAATATGTCCCAAATTGCTGGGGTTTTTGCAGCTGCCAGAGCTATTAGATGGGCACCCTCTCTACAGACCCCACATGTTGTGGTTCACTGGTCACACACCCCAGCACCACCACCAAAGACCACGATCCTGATCCAACCAGGTCAAAGCAAGAGCAATTACCCTCTGTATAGTCACTTGGTCCTCTTATGATCTGCAGGCAAGGAGCTCCAGAAGCAGCCACACATCAGTGGCTGCAGCCACCATGCCTCCTCTGCTTCTTGTTCCAGGGGTAGCAGCCAGACCATGCTCCCCCTGTTTGAACCCAGTTCTACCCTGACCTTTTACTTTGTCTTTAACATTTGTGGATTGAGAAGTCTAGAAACCACTACAGCTGCTGGTGATTTACTTGCATGAAGTCTGCTCCAGTCTGGATGGGGCCGCCATGGGGCTAAAACCGTGGCTTAGTTGTGACTGTGCTCAATCCCCAGAATGCTGCAGTGTACCTTTCCTGCTGGCCTGCAGGGCTTCCTTCAGCAAGAGATTTGTTTCTCTAACTTTAGCTCTAAAGTTTGTTTAGAGTAATTTTTTACATGTATTAGAGGAGGTGGAAGCCTGAGCCACGCAGAAGTCCTGTTTCTACTCTGCCTTCTTGGCTCCACCCCCCACCCCCGACATTTTAAATCCAGCATGTTCCAAGATAAACTTATCTTTTCCTCCAAATTCTCTCCATATTCCAGATTCCAGCTTTCCTATTACTTTCACCCATCCTCCCAGGAACCCAGGTTTACAACCTAGGTGCCATCTGCAACTTCCTCCACTCTGTCAAAGTGTGCTCCTCTACCCCCACCCCCACCATACTATGTATTTCTAAGACCTGTCCATTTTACCTTTGTGACATCATTCCTGTATTATTCCTTATCTCTTCTGACAGCCCCAACAAGCCTGGTGCAGGCCCTTTTCACCTCTCACCTGGACTATTGAAATTACCTGATGGTTGATCTTCCTGCTACAAGTCTCTCTCTACTCTTGTCCTCCTCTACTCACTGGTCAAAGTAGTCTTCTTCAAACACAATTCTACAGTGACTCCTTATCACCTCTAGGATCAAATATAAAATTCTCTCTTTGGTATTCAGAATCCTTCATAGCCATACTCCCTCATCACCCTCTCGAAGCTTTCTAGTCTTTTTACAACTTACAATCTCAGTATACTCTCGGATCCAGTGGCACTGGCTTCTTCTCTGTTGCTCAATTCAGATACTCCATCTCCTTTTTCAGTTCTCTCTGACTTTTCCAGACCCCATTTGGGGTTTTCTTGGCAAGGATACTGATGTGGTTTGCCATTTCTTTCCCCAGCTCATTTTGCAGATGACGTCAACAGGGTTAAGTAACTTACCCAGGGTCACACAGCTAGTAAGTGTCTGAGGCCATATTTGAACTTAGAAAGATGAGTCTTCCTGACTGTAGGCCTGGCACTCTTTCCACTGTTCTACTTAGCTGCCTAACTCCATCTTCTAGCTCCAGGAATTTGTATTGAATCTCTCCCATGCATGATATGATTTCTTTCCTCATCTCAACTTCCTGGATTCTTCAAGTCCTACCTAAAATCCCACATTATATAGGAAGCCTTTCCCAATACCTCAATTCGAGTACCTTCCCTCTATTGATTATATTGAATTTATTCTGTATATAGCTTGTTTGTACGTAATTATTTCTGTATTTTCTCCCACATTAGATTGTAAATTTCTTACAAACAGAGCCTGTATTTTACCTTTCTTTGAATCCCCAGCACTTAGCAACATGCCTGGCACACAGGACTGTGAGATTTCAGGCATGAGGGACTAAATGTTTAAAGACACAGAGACAAAAAAAAAGGATGTTGCAGAGTAAAAAAACAGTCTATTTGATGGACACTTGATGTATGGGGGGAATAATCAGTAATATAATAGAGAGAGAATCATAAAGTCATAGATTTAGAACTTTAATTGACCCCAGAAGCCATCCCATCTAACCCTTTCATTTGCCAGATGATGAAATTGAGCCTCAGTGACATTATGTGACTTACCTAAGGTCACACAAAGAGTAAATAATCTTTATCCATGTTATGGAACATTTTAAATTCCAAACAAAGGTGTTGGTATTTTGCCCTGGGGGGTAATAAGAAATTACAGGTGTTTCTTGAGTAGGACAGTGGCAAGGTCAGACCACTAATTTAGAAATATTATTTTGGCACCTGGGTGGAAGATTTACTGGAGGGTAAAGACCTGTTTCAATGAGACCAATGATGAGTATATTGTGTAGCAGAGTTAAACTTGATAAGGTCCTAAACTAGGATGTTATCTTGTGAGTGCAGAGAAAGGGAAACATAGAGAGTAAAATAAAGACTTGAAAAATATTGTGTTATGGGGAGAGTGTTGAACAAATAGTGAAGAGTCAAGGATGAACCAGAGACTGGAAAGATGATTTTACCCCTGACAGAAATTGGTAATTGCTGAAGTTTGGGAGGAGATATGATTCTGAAGAGCAAAGAAGAGATTAGTTTTACATGTTATATTTAAGATGCCTTCAAGACATTCAGTTGGAAGTGTCCAATAGATAACCGATGGTGTGAGACTGGAGTTAAGAGACGAAGACTGGATCTATGTGTGTGGGACTTGTCTGCATAGATAATAGATATAGACATATTTAAAATATATCTGCATGGATAGGGAAGATAGTTGAACCCATAGGAGATGATGAGATCACCAAGAAATATTATAGATTCAGAAGAGGGTTCAAAACAAAGGGAAATGTTTGGGGAATGCTCATAATTAAGATATGCAACATGAATTATGATGCAGTAAAAGAAAATAAGCTGTCCATCAGGGAAAAGGAGAACCATAAGAAATCAGTACCATGAAAATGTGGAGAGTAAAGCATATCTAAGAACTATATTTGTATAGAAGTTCAACATTTAAAAGCACTTTCCACATACATTATCTCATTTGATCCTCATAGCAATTGTATGAAACAGGTCATAAAGATCATAATTTAAAACTGACAAGTGTAGTGGCAACTACACTGGCATACCCAGGATGGCTGCTTGCACAGGTTCTTAGATCTGCTTTACTAGGAAATATAGCTATTTAAGGGGTCAACAATCTTTTAAAATTATATTTACTATTTCAGAGAAAGAGTCAGTACCCTGAGCTTCAGAGAAAATGCAAACAGAGAAATGAAGACCAACAGACAGGGCTCTGACTTCCTGAATCAACTATACACTTTACGTACATCCCTGGATTAAGAAGGCCGTTATATGTGAGCAGTTGGGGAGCTCTGAACACATGGCCACTCAGAATCTCAACCAGGGAATCACAAGATCCTTCTCATAAGCAAGCTCCCAAAGCAACATACCAACTCAGTATATATACACTTTTCAGAGCCAGAAGGCATTGCAACCCTGGTGACTCAGTGCCTAATTAGAAATTAACTAAAGATGTGAAAGCCTTCCTACAAGCAAGCCTCCCGTAAGCAAGCTTCCCTTAATGGGCTCTGTGATTCAGGATATGTCATAGCTGGACACATGTGCCTATTAATAAGTGGAGAAGATCTTAGTCCATTAACATTACAACAAGGGACTTAACAGTCCATCTAGGGAGGAAATTGGGGCTCAAAAAAGTGAAACAACTTGGTCAAGATCACACACATGGCAAGTAGCAGAGGTGGTATTTCAACAGGGTCCTTTGACTCTAATGCTGCTTACCTTTCCAGTGTATCATGTTGGCAATGGTACTAGAATCTCAGATATTATTATCTTCATTTTATAGATGAAGAAAATGAATGTCTAAGAGATTAAATGATTGCTCAAAGTCATACAACTGGTAAGTTGGGTCAAGACTTAAATCCATATATCCTGACTTCTGTGGCAATTTTACTGTATGTCACACAAGGGAAATGACCCTAGAATGACCCTCTTTACTTTGTACCATAAACTATTGGCTTTTCATTTTACCAAAAAGAAAAAAGAAAGATAAAGAAAGAAAGAGAGAGAAGTGAAGAAAGAAAAAGAAAGAAATTATATAATGACCTGCTGAATTTTTAGAAAATGTTTGAGTTTCACCCCTCTGCTAGCCCTTGGCACAGGATTAACTGGACAAGTCAAAAATGGTTTGTAGGATTTTAGTTTGAATTGAATGTTTTTGGCATATCCTTTTAAGCATATTTTTCTATCATTTCTAGGGAGTCTTTTTTAGGTATCCACTTTTACATAGGCCTGAACTTTTGTACCATGACATTTCTTGATTCCTCTCCAAACCAAAGAGCTTATAAAACAAACAAAATTAAAGGACTCTCCAAATACTGAATTACTCAGTGCTTCTCACAGTAATTTGAAATGAAGAACACTTCATGTTTCTGGAAATTCTTTAATTGGGGAAATAATTGGTATTTTTTGAATAGACATGATATCAAGGAAAATAAAATTATTGGAATGCCCCATGTTTCTAAGAGAGTGTCGGCGTTCACATTGGAAATTGGCCTGCTTAAGAACTAGGCCCCTTTGATATCTTTCCATTGCCTTGCATCAGGAATTGTCAGTGGGAACCGTAGAGATCTCATGTGGTCTTCATTGCCTATAATGAGGTTCAACACAGTCTTCAGTGTTGGAGGCAAGGCTGTGACTTGTGGCCTCTGCACTGCATCTCATTCATCATAGATTGCCAGCCCTCTGAGAAATTCCCAGTCTTCATTTGTTATTCTAGTCATATTTTCATATTTCTGGCTTTAGAGAAATGGGATGGAACTAGAAGCATATTGTAGTATGTCTTTCCATTGTCTCTTTGCTCCAGGAATCTAGAAGTACCAAAAACAGTGTACTTAACAAGAAAAGGGGTAAAGGAGGAGAGAGAAAAGAGACAGAACTGGAGCCAGAGATAATGAAAGGGGATATAATGTAAATGTGTGTGTGTATGTGTGTGTATGCACACATACATACATCTATCTATCTATATGGAGAGGGAGAGAAGGAGGAGGAGGAGGAGAAAGAAGAGGATTTTGGGGGAAGGGGAGGAGGAATAAAGGTAGATAATGATACTTGAAGTTTCCATAGTGCTTTAGGGTTTACAAAGCAAGATATACCCATTCACTCCACCCCCTCCCCAACGAGAGAGAGAGAGAGAGAGAGAGAGAGAGAGAGAGAGAGAGATGCATATAAGTGCAATATGATTAAAGTAGAAAGAGGACGAGTCCTGGAATCAGGAAAACCTAAGTTCAAGCACAACCTCAGATACTTATTAGCTGTGTGACCCTGGACAAGTCACTTAACTCTGTCCCAGTTTCTTCATCTGTAAAATGAATTGTAGGAGAAAATGGCAAACCCCTATAATATCTTTGCCAGAAAAACCCCAAATAGGGGTATGAAGAATTGTACATGGCTGAAAATGACTGAACAACAGGAGTCTAAAAGAATTTGAACTCCAGTCTTCCTGACTCTGTTTAGCATTTAACACATTACCTAGTAATGTTTGTATGTATACTTATACACACATATATGAGTGTGTTTGTGTGTATGTGTGTATGTAGAGATACAGATCTCTATCTTCTATGTCACATAGGTGTATAATATTATCACTTTGGCAAAGCAGACATGAAACCATGACTCTGTAATTCAGTCTTTTATTCTGGGGGCAGAAGAGAGATATTTTTCTTGCCCTTCTGCCTCCTTCCAGTACAACAGTAGCAAACATTTATATAGAATTTACCGTCTGCCAGGAACCATGCTAAGTACTTTACAATTATTATCCAATTTGATCTTCCAACAATCCTGCCATTGTCATGATCATTTTACATCTGAAGAAACTGAGTCAAATAGAGGTCAAGGAATTTGCCCAGTTTCACACAACTAGCAAGTGTTTGAAATCTGATGTCAACTCAGGTTTTCTCAGTTCCATGCCTTACACTCTGGTGTTCCACCTAGTTGCCAAACACAGGGCCTGAAATTTTCATCTTACTTGAAGCATTTTTAGTAAAGATGTTATCTCTGGAAGAGCTCTCCAGCAAAATGTGTTACCTTGTTCCGATACATACTTTAGTAGTTATTTATGTATCAATATGGATTGGGTTATCAGATAACTTTGTAGCATCTAACAGTGAAGAACGTCCTAAGGCAATGATACATGAAACTGCCAAAGTTTTATGGTAGAGAGAGAAAGTTTGGAAGAGTTTGGAGAATCGTGGGCTGATATCGGGTTCTAAAATTGTAGGGTTTCTATCCTGGGGGAAACACAAGATGAGAGAGCCTTGGCTCTTTTCTGGGATATTGGTTTGGGCTGGGGTAGAGGGGTTTGGATAGTGCATGGCAAGAATCAATAAAGATGGAGATAGATGAAAGTGATGCCCTTAAGTCCCACTTTGCCTTTTTCAAAATTTGCCTTTGTGGTGACTGGCCAGGTCCTTCCCTTCAACTCCTAATGTGCCTTAAATGCAAGGAGAATACACAGGAGCAGCTGCTGCTCTATGGTGCCTCAGGACTATACACAGCATGGGGTGGAGTGATAAGAGTTTATGTCAATACACACTCATCCATAAAACATGAAGCTAACACATGTAGAAATGTAACCCCTGAAATGCCAAATGGAAAAATCTGAACTCCACTATATTTATTGCTTCAATGCTGCCTTTGAAAGGGTTTCAGTATTTGGGAATGTAATATAGGACATCATATATGTGCTTACAATAAAGGGCCTTAAGGATCTCATCCTAGCTACTAGTTAAGTATAGATAGTGTAGTTTAGAATTGTCACTTTCTTAATTTAAGTATTCTACTGTGTTGTTTATTTTTTAAACAGATCTTAAATCTATTTATTTCTTTATTTAAGTTTGTGTTTGTTTGATTGCTTGTTGGTATTGAGACAGGGACTCAATATCACCTAGGCTGGAAGTACAGTAGCCACTCATGGGTCTAACCTCACTAATGATCAGATTGGAAGTTGTAACTGGCTCCATTTCTTATCTGGGTCAGTTTGGCCCTCCTCCGGCAGCCTGGTTGCCCTCCATTCCTAGGAGCTCATTATATTGGAGCTAGACTTAGTATTGTGATGATATTCAGTCACCATAGCTTAATGGAGCTTGGAATTCTCAAACTAAGGTGATTCAGTGGTCTTAGTTTTCCTGGTAGCAGGGATTATAGGAGTATACCACTATAGCCCATTACTTCATATTTTTAAAAGGGTATAAATTGCTATTTTTCCATTGGCTAATGTTCAAAGAATGAGATTGTGCCTTTCAATAGAGAGCTGTTGTTTGGTTGTTTCATTCATGATCTACTCTTTGTGATCCCATGTCTTGGCAAAGATACTGGAGAGGTTTTCCATTTCCTTCTCTAGCTCATTTTACAGATGAAGAAACTGAGGCAAACAGAGTTAAATAACTTACCCAGGGTTAGACAGCTAGTAAGTGTATGAGGTTGGATTTGAGCTCAGGAAGATGAATCTTCCTGATTCTAGTGCTGAAACTCTATCCACTTCATCACCCAACTGCTTTACTTAGAAACCTAGACTGCATCCATTCATGAAAAGTAGGTTTGAAAAGAATTTTCAGATGCTAGTTGTTCTATTATTTCAAGTTGATTTGATTTCACCAGCATGGTCTCTTCCTCCACCAACCTCTCTTTATCTAAGAAGAGAAGCTTTAAAGGATGCCCCAAATGCCAATATCCCATGGCTTATATGACCATGACCTCTTCTGCCTTAATAAGAATGGTCATTCAACAACAGTTACGCAGTCTATCCCTAGACTCGTATTCAAAAGCTTTTGTTCCTTAGTAGGACCTATGAGAGCTACTTATTAAGAGCATAGAATTATCTCCATGGCCTGATCTTTATGCAACATCAGCAGACAACTATAGTGAATTGGGTGGAGAGAGTTATTTTTAAAATCATATAGTTTATTTGATTAATTGGCCAGTCTTGACTGAATGTAATTGTACTTTACTTCAAAATCAATTTGCATATTCAGAAATAGTTCAAAGGTGATTTTTGAAATAGTAGTTTTGCCTATTGTGGTCAACACAGGGTCCCACAATTCAGATAGTAAGGAAAGAGGCAGTCTTTTTTTGTTTCTGGTCTGCAATGAAGTAATGCTTTTATTAGATGACAAACTGTGGCATTGAGGGAACCCCTGAGTGAACAGCCATCTCTAGAGAGATCCCTGAATTTATAGCTCTGGGGACATTCACTTAGCTCATGTTAAAATCAGTTTTTTTTAAAAAATTTATTCAAATTGAGACAAAATAGAAAAGGATTTTAGTTTCTTCTGTCATCATTTTAGAGCCAGAAGAGTTCTAGGAATTCATCTTATTCCAACTTTCTTTGTTGTAGGGAACTTCCAGTGATGAAACTTCTAGGAATAAAAATGAACAAAACTTTCATTTTACAGATGAGGAAACTAACGCTCAGGGAGGTTAAATCACTTGCCCAAGATCAGAATCAGTAAGTGGCAGTGTTAACATTCCAACTCAAAGTCTCCAGATCCAAATCCATTATTATTTCCATTGTACCAGCCTGCATCCTTCTAACACTATTACTTGTACTTTTAAAGTGATTAATAGGGTAATAAGAATCTTAGTTCAGTACTGTTTACCCTGAGAAAGCTTAAGGAGTCTTTGGGGATGAATGTAATTCCCCAAATGCTAATTCTTCCATTCTTTAGAGAATGCTTTTTAACTATTCTTCATCCAACATAGTTCCTGTGATTGTTTCTTGTTTTCTTTAGGGTTCCTGAGACTAGAGTATACATGTGAGCAATGCATACTAACCCACATATGCAAATTATTTCTATTGATAACAGATTATACAGTTATATTTAATTAAATTAATAGGAGTATAAATAGCAGTAGCTTTAATTTTTATTTGTTTCTTATTTTGTTATAAGCTATAACATTTAATTTTTTTTAAAAAAATTGCCTTTTTTTTGGTAGGGTAATTGGGGTTAAGAGACTTGCCCAAGGTCACATGGCTAGTAAGTATTAAATGTCTGAGGCTGGATTTGAACTCAGGTCCTCCTGACTCCAGGGCTAGTGCTCTATTCACTGTGCCACCTAGCTGCCCCAAAGCTATAGCATTTAAATGAACATTTCAATATAAAAAAGAAAAATGATTATTTGTAGAAATGAACTTCTCTTGAATGTGGTGTTTAAGTATACTGAATTTAACTTGGTAGTAACAATATTTTCCTACTTGTCTACACTTAACATTTAAATTTTTCTTAATTTTTATCTTCTGTATATTTATTTTTTTCATTTTCTATCTTTTCTTTTATTCTTTGCATTATCAATATTCTTCTTCCCAACTTAAGCCCCCACCCCAATCTCTCTCATAACAAACTGTTATCAAGCAATGCAAATATACTCGCTGGCTATGAAACTGAGTGAATCTCTAGTCCCTCCTCTCTCTGCCAAGATTCAGGAATCATACTTGTTCATTAGTTTTTGGGAGTTATGATTAGTCATTGAGATTTTCAAAGCTGAGAATTCTTAAGACTTTCAAAGTTGTGTTTTTAAAAAGCATATTGTAGTTACTGTAAAAATCACTGTTAAGTTCTGTCCATTCCACTTTGCATAAAGTGAATGGCAACAATTTATAAACATTGGCTTTTCCTGGTAGCTATAGTTTTTATTATCAAAATGCTGGACTATATTAACACTCCTCAGCCTATTTAGGTCTAACATCTCTGCCTCACTCCTAGGTCTTCAGTAATGACTCCTTGATCACACTCAGAGAGCTGTGTGCATTTTCTGATTCCAGTGTCATGTGAAGAGCTAATAAAGGCCTAGTTTGTGCTAGGTAGCATGAATGTGGAACTGAAGCCACAAAAGGCTCTTGTTAAATAAGTTATACTGTGTGTTATGGGTAGCTATATGGCATAGCGAATAGAGCACTGGTTTAGAATCAGGAAGATTTTTCTTCCTGACAACAAATCTGGTTTCAGATACTTTACTAGCTGTGTGACCTTAGGCAAGTCACTTAACCTCATTTGCTCAGTATAAGCTGGAGAGGGAAATGGCAAACCATTTCAGTATTTTTGCCAATACAAGCCTAAATGAGGTCATAAAGAGTTAGACATGATTGAAAAAATGACTAAACAACAACGGTGTGCTACCTTATAGAAACAAGTAAATCATATTAAGGATGCATCGTGTGTGTGTGCTTGTGTGTGTGTGTGTGTGTGTGTGTGTGTGTGTGTCTTCATAGATTTTAGATTTAGAACTGGAAGGATTTTTAGAGGCCTTATTTTAGAGACCCTTCATTTTAGTTGAAGGAACTAAGTCCTAGAGATGTTAAGAGATTTTTCCAAATGTATAGGTAATAAATTATAGAGGTGAAATTTGAACCCAGATCTTCTCACCAAAGATCCATTTCTAATAGTGCTGTACTATTCTACCTTTTGAGCATTTTTCTACTCGTAAATACTCTTGAATATGAGCCAGTGATCTGAAAGAGAAAGAGTGATCAAGGGCTAACAAGCAAAAACATCAGGAGTTTAAAGGTACTAAAAAACTCGAAGCAATCTGAAGAGTGGTGAGATGGTGAGTTGAAAACACCCTGACTCTGTGTTTAAATGATCTTGTAACCTCTTACTATTCCTTCCCTTTTCCTGATACCCTTCCTGTCCTTGGGTCTGTTGTTTTGTTGTTATTTCCCGTGTGATCATTTTCATTTACACTTCTCTAACCTCAGAGATAAATTCTGGAAGCTAGAAAAGTTGGAAAAGGAAAATCAATTAATGTGTTAACACTAGGGGCAACATTTTATCTTCTGTAAGTAATAGAAACTCTCATGTACCTTCCTGATCATGATAGAGGTTTCTTGTATTTTCACCAGTATGTCAATAAAGTAAAAAAATGCCCATTATGTGTCTGTCAAAATACTAATGTCCAAAGAAATAGACAATGAATTCCCTGCCCTCAACTTTCTATGTAAACAGGGAAATGGGGCATAAAAATGTGAAGAAAAAAACAAACACACCTGAGTATTGGAGGAGTCTGATAGTAATATAAAAGCATTCAAGTTATTATTGTTGTTGTTTCAGTTGTGCCAGACTCTTCACAACCCCATTTAGGGTTTGTTTGGCAAAGATACTGGAGTGGTTTACCATTTCCTTCTTCAGCTTGTTTTACAAATGAGGAAACTGAGGCAAACAGGGTTAATTGACTTTCCCAGGGAAATATAGCTAGTAAGTGTCTGGGGCAGGATTTGAACTCAGGTCTTCCTGACTTCAGGCCCAGTGCTGTAAATAGTGTGCCACCTAGTTGCCCAATTAGGGTTATTAACTGATAATAAAACAAAATGGGCAAGGAACATGAAACAACTCTCCCTCTTTATTCAGGCTTTATCCACAGATATAACATCTGGGTTAGGTTGTTGGAAGACTTTATTAAAAACAGTCACCCTAAGGAATGTTGGGCTTGGAGTCAGTAGTACCAGAGTTCAAATCTTTCCTCAGATATTTATTAGCTGTGTGACCCTGAGCAAGTCACTTAAACTCTAGTTGCTTCAGCTATAAAATGGGCATTATAATAACACTTACCTCACAGGGTTGTTATGAGGATCAAATGAGAGTACTTAGAAAGGGTTTTGCACAATTCTCAGAATATAACGGGTTCTTCTCTATCTCTCTGTGTCTCTCTGTGTTTCTCTGTCTGTCTCTCTGTCTCTGTCTCTCTGTCTCTCTCTGTCTCTCTCTGTCTCTGTCTCTCTTTGTCTCTCTGTCTTTCTGTTTCTGTCTCTGTCTCTCTGTCTCTGTCTCTGTCTCCCTCTCTCTCTCTGTCTCTCTCTGTCTCCCGTCTCTGTCTCTCTCTCTGTCTCTATCTCTCTCTGTCTCTCTGTCTCTGTCTCTGTCTCTCTTTCTGTCTCTCTCTGTCTCTGTCTCTCTGTCTCTCTCTGTCTCTCTGTCTCTGTCACTCTCTCTGTCTCTCTCTGTCTCTGTCTCTCTCTGTCTCTATCTCTCTCTGTCTCTCTGTCTCTCTGTCTCTGTCTCTGTCTCTCTCTGTCTCTCCCTATCTCTCTCTCTGTTCATATGTGTGTGTGTGTATTATTTTAATGATCATTTTTACTAGGAATAAACAAAAGCTGTAACTTGACGTGGTTGGCCCATGCTCACTTGTATCTAGGTTTTCTGCCCTAGAGAATGTTTCTGTGTCCCAGCACTTTCTGTTTGCCGTACGCCTGAAAAAGGGTGAAAAAGTGTAAACCATTGATGTCTATAGGCTGTTTCAATGACAACTATGTTGAAGCAATAATATCTGCCAACAGAGGCTATGAATGACTGTAAAAGAAAGCCAGTGTGATTAAATGAAAATCAGAGTAACTGAGTAGGTATTGGAGATAGAAATATAAATATGTGTGTGTCTGTACAAACACTCACACACGTATATGAGTGTGTGTATATATATATATATATAGAATATAGAATATATCTACCTATATATGTGCATATACACACATGTGAATACATTTTATACATATAAATACATATACATACACATGCATACCTATACATACATATACATACATGCATATATACAGAGTCCACAGAATAGTTACAATGTGGGGAGGTAGTACATGTGGAAGTGAGATAGATAAATAAATAGGATATAAAAAATGGGAAAATATAGAAGAGAGATACAAAATGGCAGCAAGATAGAATTGGACAAAATAATCCTCCTTCTTGAGTTTGGAGGGATCAGAAAAGATCTCATTGAAGCGATGACATTTGAGTTGAAACTTAAAAGAAGAAGGTGTACTGAAGTTTACATGGAAGAGACAGCAAAATAAGATTGGTGAATTCAGTCCATTTGCCTGGGATATAAACTTCGTGAAAGGGGAAAAAAAAAAAGAAAAAAAAAAGGCTGGAAAAGTATGATGAAGATAGGCCATGGAAGTCTATGAATGCAAAAGTCAGAGTTTTCATTGGGAAGAAATGAGTGCCATAACATGTTGGACTTGGAGTCAAAAAGGCTTGTGTTTGAATCTTGCCTCACAGTCTTTTTAGCACTTTGACCCTAGGTGGGCAAGTCAATTAACTGCTCAGCCTCAGTTTCCTGTTCTGTAAAATGTATATAATAATAGAAAACAACTCCCAAGGTTGTTGCAAAAATAAAATCATATAATATGTTAAGGACTCTGTAAACATTATATAAATATTAACTGACAGTAGAAGTGAAGAATCCATCAGCAGCAGCATCCAACAAGTAATAGGGAGTCATTGAAAGTTTTTAATGTTATTTTATTTTTAATATATGGAATAAAACAAGAATTTCTATGACATAGTACAATTAAAAAAACATGACTGCACATGAAACTTCAAATCTTGCAATTCCTTTCAAATATACAACAAAAATATCAGTAAATCTCTTTTTTCCTTTCTTTTTCTTCACTCCCCCTGCTCCTCAAGATGGTTGTGATTAGACACAAATAAACATACACATACACACATACATGTGTGTGTATGTGTAAAATTATTCTATACATACTTCTATTTATCAGTCCTTTCTCAGCATGCAGATACCATCTTTCTACATATGTCTTTTATAGTTAATTTGAGTATTAATAATAGACAAAATGGCTTAGTCAATCAAAGTCATTCTTAAAGTAATATTGCTGTTATTGCATACAATATTCTCTTATTCTGCTCATTTTGCTCTTCATTATTTTGTACAAGTCTCTGCACGCTTTTTCTAAAATCATTGAGCTTATCAGATCTTAAAGCACAGTAATATCCCATCATGATCATATACCACAACTTATTCACTCATTCTTCATTGGATGGACATCCCTGCAATTTTCAATTCTTTACCTGCACAAAGAGATCTGCTAGAAACATTTTAGAACATATAGGTTCTTTTTCTTTTTGTCTCTGATGATATTTAGAAATAGACCAAGGGTTTTGTTTCTTTGTTTGCTTGTTTGTTTGTTTGTTTTAGGAGACAAACAGGGTCAGATTGTGCAATAGAAAGATTGATTTGGTAGTGATGTGAAGGATGGATTGGAAAGTGGATAGACTGGAAGAGGGGAGATAAATTCTGAGGCTATTACAATAGTCCAAGCAATAAATATAGCTGCAGTAGTTGTTTAACAAATATTAAAATAAATTAGGATCCAGCTATGTGACATTCCTCTATATTTTAGTGATTTGGTGAGTACACTTTTGCCTGTTGGGATCCATTCCATCTCTCTGCATTCATGCAATCAAACTATCCCCAAAAGATGAGAACATATCCTATCTTTAAAGGGCTCTTAGGAAAGGGTTTGTAAAGCTTTTTCTCCCCTTCAATAACCTACCTCAGTGTATAGCAATGTTCCCTGTCAAAATGAATCAGACAAATGTTAACCTGTCATACTTCATTTTTTTCACTCTTATACAACCAATTAACTGGGAAAATGTGGTGATTTATTTATCCTTTTTTAATAAAAAATGCTGATAGTGCCCATTTTGGGGAAGCAACAATCCAAAAAGGATAAATAATTAAGATCAGTAAATTAATCAATAAGTATGAATTAAGCTCTGCCTCTGTGCAACTTCTGGTGCTAAATACTAGGGATAGAAAGTCAAAGTAATCAGTGACTTCCAAGAGCTTACATTCTTTTCTTAATTATTTTGTTTTTCATTTAAGGAATAAAACAAGCATTTCCACAATATACAATAATAAAAAAAAGATGATTGCACATGAAAGAGCAAAAATAGTATGGACAACTTGCTATTCCTTTCAAATAAACACCAAATTTAACCTGCAACTTTTTTTCTTGTTTTTTTCTTCCCTCTACTCCCACTCTGCTCTAGTGACGGCAACCATTAGACATAAAAAGGTGTATGTGTATACACATATGTATGCATATGTACATATGTGTATTTAAAACATATACACATGCACATAGATGTGTGCACATATGGATATGTATTTGCATACATACATATTTATGTAGAGTTTTTTTAATACATACTTCTGTTTAGCAATTCTTTCTCTGGATGCAGATATTATCTTTGCCCTTTATTATTAATTAAGGTATCCATAATAGTCAAAATATCTTATTTGTTCAAAGTCATTCTTAATACAATATTCTTGTTACTGTGAAAAGTGTTCTCTTGGTTCTGAAGTGCTTACATTTTATTGGGGAAAATAATATGTGTATATGTGACTACATATAGAATCTGTGCAAAATGAGTCCAAAATAATTTGGGGAGAAAATACAAGAATATTCAGGAGGGGCAGTGTGTGTGACTTCATGAAAGATGTGACACTTGAGCAGAACTTTGAAGGAACTAGGGCTTGCAAGAGGCAGAGATGATAAAGGAAGGCATTCTATGTATGGGAACCAGCCAAAGCAAAGTCGCGGATGCAGGAGATTAAAGCATCTTGTGTGTAGTATAATGACTAGGTCATTATGATCAGAATACAGAGCATAGGAGGGACAGTAAAGTGTGCAAGGACTAGAATGGTGGTAAGGGTCCAATTTGTGAAGAAAGAACCTTATATTTTATCCTAAAGAAAGCAAGGTAGGGAACCATTTGACTAGAGTTTCTCTTGACTGAGTGGGGAGGGAAGTGTGGTGACATGGTCAGATCGTTCCTTTAAGACAGCCATTTTGGCACTTTAGTGAAAAATGGATTGAAGACCAAAAAGGAGTCTAGCATAGTAATCCAGGCCAATGGTGGTGAGTGCCCAACCTAGGTAGATAGTTGTGTGAGCAGAAAAGAGTTGCATATGAAAGATGCTCATTCAATATAAACAACAAGATTGGCAGTTAATTACATATGTGGGGTGAGCGAGAGTGAGGGATTGCAAATCTGGGTGACTTTGAGGTTGGAGTTGCCTTTGACATTAATGTAAGAGCTTGGAAGAAGGATGGATTTTTGGGGAAAAGATGATGAGTTCTCTTTTGTATGGGTTGAGTTGGAGATATCACCTGGATTTACAGATGAATTTCCAAGGTTGTAGGTGATGATAATGATGATAGTATTTAGATAACACTTGAAAATTTTCAAAGCACTTCACACATGCTATCATGTTTAATCCTCATAATATCCCAAGGAGGTAACTTCAGTGGGCTGCTAAAGCCAGTTTAAATTGACTAGGAAGAGTCAATTATTCAATTTTTCAGGATGAACACTTACCCTTTGGAAATCAGTCAAAGTTAGAGATTGTCTTAATTTATTATTTTGCTGATTTTCTAGACATAAGAAAATGATGGAGAAAATGTTAAGATAGATGAAACTTAAAAGTGTATTGTAGATGAAGTTTATTTTTTTAATCAGAGACCTCAGAGGTCATATAGTTCAACAATTTTATTTTATTGATGAAGAAACTGATGCCCCAAGGAGTCAAACGACTTGGCCAAGATCACAGAGCTAGTGAATATTAGATCCTGGGGTTTGAAAGCAAGGATTCTAGCTTTCAATATATTGCTTTTTCAATTCAATACCAGCTAATCCAATTAGCTCAACTATATACATTACATCTTGGT
>CM053581.1:362195761-362226300 GCA_028627135.1 Pseudochirops cupreus | reverse complement strand
ATATATATATATATATTCCCCAGTTCTTTGCTAGGATCAAGCTTGGTTATTGTAATTTCCCAGTGTTCTATCCTTTGTTGTTTTTATGAAAGAAAACATTAAACATTTATAACCAATAAGAAAATTAAAATAAGAGGCAACATGGCATATTGGATAGAGATTTGGCCTCAGACCCATAAGGATCTACACTTTTGACAGATACTATCTATGTGACCTTTGGAAAGTCATTTAAAATCTCAGTACTCTTTAGGAGCTCTCAATGATTAGAAGTTGAAGAGAAGTTTGAATCTGTATTGGTAGTGAGATTTTCTTCACCTTGGATTGCCCCATGCCAGTAGAATCACTGGCCTTGTTCCATAAGAAAATTTCTGCCCACAAAAAAGAAATGGGATTACAACACATTTATTTTCACAGATATTTAAAGAGAAACAAAAAATTCCCTTTCTAGGGAACTATTACGAGTGTACCAATTATTGATTATTTTCAAAGCAAAGTTCTTTTTCCATTAACTTTTGTTACTGTACCACAGGGTACTTCATTAAAGAACTAGGCACATATGGTCTGCATATTCAAGTTTTGCTGACACAGTCATTTTTG
The DNA here is from genome assembly GCA_028627135.1 of Pseudochirops cupreus. NCBI lineage: Eukaryota > Metazoa > Chordata > Mammalia > Diprotodontia > Pseudocheiridae > Pseudochirops > Pseudochirops cupreus. The sequence goes on along the minus strand of CM053581.1, from coordinate 362,225,703 downwards.
CTTCATTGTCTGCATTTTTTCTTCCTCTGCACAGTATGCTACTTGTGCTGAGGATGAATTTCAAAGTTTGGGGAGCCTTCCATCATTGTTAAAGAGGGTCACTCATCTATATCATGATTCTGTGCACCATTGTCACATGCATGTTTTCCAGGGCCCATTGTGATAGGCCCATAAAAGCTTCAGAATCTTTTCAAAACTCTGACCACTACAGAGGCTGAAGAATCAAGAGCCAAGTTATTGTGCTTTGCTTACAACATATAACTACAAGTCATAATTACATTGTCCGAAAACCCATAACCATACGTTTGAATTGCTAAGACTCTGCCAAACTCTTAAAACAAACATCAGAAAGAAATTCTTTTCAAGTTTCTTTCCAGAATGACTTGTAAATCTTAAAACTCTGTGTTTCTCTGAACAATTATTTAAAGCAATACATTTCAAAAACTAAGTGCTTAAAAAAAAAAGAAAAAAAAAAGCTTTGGACCCAGAGAAGTGACCTGATTGCTTTTCAGTCTAAAAATTAATGAGGGTTCCTTTCCATTATGTTTCTGGACAAATATGCTTTTCCAATCTAAGATACAAATAAATAATTTGTAATCTTTACAAAACCTCATTTGGCCAAATTCTCCTATCTACCATTTTAGATCTGACTTTGAAGGCCATCAGTGCTGCAAACTGTGATTCTATGTTACTGAATTAAAACCTTAACCAGTAAGTTAGTATTTTTTTCAATTTAATTTTTAATTTTTTTTCAGTTGGCTCAGACCTTTGATGTTATTGATTTAGGAAATAACTCTCAATGTACAAACTTCTTGTACTATGAAAATAACCAGCTCAGTAGTGAATTATAGTTTTAGAAGGCTATTTGTGGCTAAATGAATTGTCCACAGTCACAAAACTAGAACGTGTCAGGTCTAGACTTGTGCCGGGCTCCAAGGCCGGCTATTTCAATACCATGTTACCAACCTATAGCTTGTTATGAAATAGTTGAACATCACAAGGAATTGGGATTTGAATAATCTATCCTTCCCAGAGATGATGTTCTTCTGTATGCCTGTCATATGTAACCAAGAAATTTTCATTTCAACAATACATGATTATGGCTCTGGTAAAATGCAAATATATTTAAAATGGGATAAAAAGGAGCTGAACTATGCAACAACAGTAATGAGTGAATCCTTGAATTTTTATCTGTGAAGGTAATTTTCCCAGATTTCACATTAATGTAATATAAATTATATGATTTATACTCACATTCCTATAAAGTATGTAGGATTAAATATCATTCCTATTTTAAAATGACAAAAAGTATAATACGAGTTTGATGTTAAAATTACCTCATGATGTGACTCTTGTCTTTTGGTTCCTAATCTCTAGTTCTTAGCGTGAAATTTGCATGATCACATGTTGTAGTATGTTCATACTGTTTCCTATTGCTGCTTTATTGTGTTTTTTTTTTGGAGGGGGAGGTAGGGCAATTGGGGTTAAGTGACTTGCCCAAGGTCACATGGCTAGTTTTTTGTGGTAAGTGTCTGAGGTCACATTTGAACTCAGCTCCTTCTGACTCCAGGGCTGGTGCTCTATTCAATGTACCACCTAGCCATCCCAATTGCTTTGCTGTTTTGCTGTTTTCAAAGCTCCTAAGTATATTCCTTTTGACCCCAGAGATTCCATGTGTACAGAATATAAACTTCTGATCTCCTAGGATCACTTGATTCCAGAGCATTCTGTTACTGGTTGTGGATAATCTAGATGGAAATATAGTCCATGTGTAAAACTCTGGGTATTTTAGTGAACTATAGATTCATGGGCAAAGGTCTCAGGATTTTAGCTCAGTATAAGTTAACAGTATAGTAGGACAAAACAAAGTTGATAGAATCTTAGGCTGATGTTAGTTAAGAAGGCAGAATGTCCTGTATGAAGGAAATTAGTCTTGCTGTACTATGCTTTGGTGACTATTTCCCTAAAAACTGTATTCACTTGATTTTAATCATATCATTACAGAGTTGGAGAGGTAGTGTGACAAAATAAAGCTCATTCAGAGTATGCCAGTATGGTGTAGACTAGAGTCTGGTGACCATATCATTCTAGGACTGGCTTAAGTTACTAGAGATGGTTATCCTGAGGAAAATTTTTAAAAGACTTTCTGGAGACATAATAGTTCTTTTCAAATATCCAGAGGCTTCTCAAGTTGGATGCTTTGTTCTGTTTGGTCCTAAAACAAGGGTTATTAACCTGGATATCCATGGATCAATTTTGAAAGTGCAGTGAACTTGGATAGAGAAAAAATGCATAATGATTTCCACATAGTTCCTTTTTCTTTGTAATTCTATGTATTTTATTTTATTCATTTAAAAACTTGATTCTGAGGAGGAGCTTATATGCTTCACCAGACTACCAAAGGGGTCCATGACATAAAAAAGCTAAAGAATTCTAGCCTTAGATGTAATTTGTATCCATAATCCTGGTTGTTTGTAGACCAACCAGGTACAATGTGCCTTGAAAATCAGGCACTCAACAACATATATCAATCAACAACAACAGATAAGGAAAGTCATCTAAGAAAACCACACCACCCAATTTTGCTATTCTTCCATGAAAACAAACAAACTCATTTTGATCTTTTGCTGTCCGTCTACCAACCTACAGAACTATGCCTCTGTAAGTACAATGTGCCTGTTGAAATCCTGACAGAAAAAATTCAATGTCTTCCTACTGGTGTCACAGTGGATAGGGTGCTGAACATGGAGTCGAGAAGACCTGAGTTTAAATCTGGCCTCAGAAACTTGGTAGCTATGTGACCCTGGGAAAGTCATTTAACCTATTTACCTCAGTTTCTCCATCTGTAAAATGATCTCGAGAAGGAAAGGACAAACCACTCCTGTATGTCTGCCAAGAAAACCCCAAATGGGCTCACAGATTGAGACATGACTGAAAAATGATGGAATAAGAGCAGCAAAGTCATGAAACCATACAGTTTTATTTTTAAAGTAGCTCATTTTAAAACTTCATAAAATTCAGCTATAATTGTTAGACATTACTTTTTATACTTTATACTCAAGGAATTAGTATATTAAAGTTTGTGTTTTGTATTGAATTATGAAAATTATCAGTAATTTGGCGACCATTATGGTAACAAGCATAATAGTAATATATCAAATAGTCCCATTTCTATTCAAGTAGTTCCAAGTATTTTATAGATATAATTCTTTCCCAATCACTCTAGCATCCAGTACATTAATAACATTTAACATTTATCAAGTCTAGTTTCTCTAAGACTATTTGGGAGAAGGGAGACTTCAGACAGACATCATTGTGAGAGAGCTACCAGCATAGAATTTTTATATTCATGTCACTTGATAATTCATTTGTAATTTGTTTTCTTATAAGGCATTAAGAAGTTCAGTGACTTATCAATGGTCACATTGCCAGTAGGTGATAGATAGGGCCCTTGAACTCAGGTCTTTTAGATCCCAAAGTAAATACCCTAGCCATTACACCACACTACCTCTCCAACTCTGTAATGATATGATTAAAATCAAGTGAATACAGTTTTTAGGGAAATCATTGCTTTTTAGGTTTTCCTATTTCAAGGGAGTCAATTTTAACTGGGCATTGGACACAATTATGCTGTTTTCATTTCCGATTGTCAGAGTATTCAGACTAAGATATCTAAAACATTTGGGTATTTTCTCAAGGCAACAGTTGTTAACAGCTGTTGACTTTGGGACATTTGAGGTCCCTTTCAATCACGAAATCCTATGATTCTTTCAATGGAAGCGTTAAAAATAAGAAAGAAATTAGTGACAGAGTCATAACAACTAACCTTCTCTCTAGCATGTCAGAGAGTGCAGGACCTTTTCCCAGAATAAGAAAAGCATAGAATAAAGCTCACTCATTTTAAAAGCATTCCTCTGTTTTCTGTACTGTGATATGACTGTGACAGATACTTAATTTGATAAGGAATTCTAGACATCCTCTGTTCAATAAAAAAAAACAAACAATGAGACATAGTGTAATTAATCCATTGGGACTCGTGTCTTAGTAGTATGTGCTGGGCTTTGCCATATCAAAGAACGGGACATTCTTGAACATTATCTGGACTTCCATGTTGGGCAGCACATGTAGGGATGCTTGGTAAAACTGCTAAGTTTGAAAAAGGTCTGTACTGCTGATGCTGGCCGGCTCTGAGTCCTGATTATGAAAGTCCTTTGGACTAAAGTAGTCCTCAGATTACACAGAAATAGCAGTAATGGGGAAAAAGAAAAGAAAAAAAAAGAAAATCTTTTGCTACAGTCTGGGAGAAATTTTGTTAAATGATATTATTATATGGGTTGTTGAGTTCTTCAGAGTCCTTTGAAGAATATCCAGGCTGTTTCCATGCTTTGTTTATATAGGGAAATGGTTTAAATAAAAGACCGATCTGAACTATGCCTGAATCCAGCCAAATATTTACATTATGGCATTATTGATAGAAATTTTGTCCTGCTCCTTAGAAATGAGGGAATGTTTACTAGGATAGCACTTTGGGGCCCAAACCTCACTGGTGGAATTCATTTTCTCCATATTAGTGTGCTGCTGGGGTTTCTTCCCCTATTTGTCATGCATAGAAACAGCTACCTATTAGAGAAATCATAGTTTTGGAGTGAAAATATTAGAAACACATGCACTATTCCTCTCTGGAGGGGGGCATCTAAATTTTTTTCTTCAGTGAGTACTAGTGGTTAGCCGTGTGTATGTGTGTATGTGTGTATGTGTGTGTGTGTGTGTGTGTGTGTGTGTGAACACTTACACCATTTCAAATTTAAAATACATTTCTATAATAAAAGAAGAAACCTTCCACTCTGTCCCCTTTGCAAAGATGGAAGGCGCAATCTATGTTGCACATATTTTCAAACTTTTCTGATTGATCAGTTATGTTGATTTTTTCCCCCTTCCTTTGCTTTCCTTTTAAAAATTACCATTTGCTGTATGGGATAGAACAGGAGAAGAAGAGGAGGAGGAGGAAGAAGGTATACTGGAGGAAATTACAATTATATAAAAATATATCAATAAAACCTTTTGTGAAAAAAATTACTTCACTGGTAGATCATTAAATTACCATTATTAGCATTAAACATGAAGATAAGTAAAAGTGAATGATTATTTAATCTTTAGTTAGTTGAAGTGAGTTAGTAGTTAGAAAGAGCAAATTCACTCTCCACCTGGACTTGAAGGTTTAAAAACTCACCTCTGAATTAGAATTTAAGACTCCTAACTACAAAGCAGGATCATGATGAACTCAGCCTTTCTCAAGCTCTTTCCTAGTCTCTAAAAGGAATTCCTGCAGGACCTCCTGAGCTGGATTGCTATGAGGATAGAATGAGATGATATAGGTAAAATAGGACACTCCCCATTTCTCTGTCTCTGTCATTCTGTCTCTTGTCTCTGTCTCTGATTCTTTGTGTGTGTGTGTGTGTGTGTGTGTGTGTGTGTGTCTCTCTCCCCTTCCCCCTTCTCCATCTCTCTCTCCCTCTTCCCTCTCTGTCTTCCTCCCCCTCTCTCTCTCCATCTCTCCCTCTCTCTGTTCTCCTCCTACCCCTTTCCGTCTCCTCTCTCCTCTTCCCTGTTTATTTCCCCAGATCTTTCTCTGCCTCTCAGTTTTTAGAGAATAGGAGACCTCTAGATCTAGAAGGAGCATTAGAGATCATATAAACCAACCTCCTGACTTTACAGGTGAGGAAACCGAGGTCACCTAATGTGGTTAAATTACACTAGGTTTAAATAAAAGTCAACTCCCATTATCCCAGGACCCTTTCCACTATACCTCACTGAGTAGCTAGAGACAAAATTTTATAGATAGATTCATAAGTAGTAAAACATTCTGCTTTTTAGCAAAACACATGCCTTCCCTTTATTCTCTGATTCTTAGTCCCCTTTCCTTGAATACTTGCTAGTTCCTGAGTCCTCTTTAACCCATTTCTAGCCTCTTTTCTTTATTTTTAACCCCATGCTCAAAATGTATAGATATTATCTAATTCTTGCACAATCCCTGAGTCAATCTGCTCCAATTATGTGTGAGTGAATGCAAACACACCTAACCCAATATATCTAATTGACCCAAGTTGTGCTTTGTATCTTCATATTTAGGCAGTTGGGGGTGGGTGGGGCAGAGCCAAGATGGTGGTGTAGGAGCAGCAAAGTATTGCAGCTCCCACATAGCCACTTCAAAAAACCCATAAAATATGACTCTAAACAAATTCTAGAACTCTAAAACATATTTGGGCAGTTGGGTGACAGAGTAGATACAACATTGCCCTTAGACTCAGGAAAAGCTTCATCCAAATCCAGCCTCAGATACTATCTAGTTGTGTGACTCTAAGCATGTCACTTAAACTCTGCCTTAATTTCCATATCTGTGAAATGGGGATAATAGTAGCATCTACTACCTACCAGGGTTGCTGAGAGGATCAAATTTAAACTTTAAAACATTATATAAATGCTGATTCATCATCATCATCATCATCGTCATCATCGCCATCATCTTTGTTATTATTATCCAATCTAGCTTTTATCCAGGAAACCTGACCTTACCTGAGCATCTTTGCCATCTTCTTTGACTGTTTGAACATATCCCTTCCTCCCCTTTTTTTCCACTTCTTGCTCTGAGAATAGTAATTGAATCCATACTACTCTTTCTACTGAAAAGGCTACTGACAGGTGACTGTCCTTGGCTCCACTCACAATTTCTTTTACTTCCTAGAACAAAACTTTCTCCCCTGCCCCACAATCCTTTATTTAAGTATTCTACCATTTTAAAAATGTAAGCAGGCACTGACTCAATTTTGGTATCCCCCTTGCCTGGAACATACAGCCAGGAGGTGCAGTGGATAGAGCATTGAGCCTAAAGTTAAGAAATCTCATCTTCTTGAGCTCTAATATTTACTAACTATGACCCTGGGCAAGTCACTTGACTCTGTTTGCTTCAATTTATTCATCTATAAAATGATCAGGAGTAGGAAAGGGGAATCTCAGCATCTTTGCCAAGAAAACTCCAATGGGGTCATAAGGAGTTGGACTTGATTGAAAACAACTGAACAACATGTCTGTCCCATAGGTACTTAGTAAATGTTTTTTTCTAATTCATTATTAGCATTCTTTTCATCTTATCCAATGAATTTCATATATACATGGACCTGGGACAAATTGCTAACCTGCCTTCATTTATATTTAATGTTCTTTAGACTATTGTACAGATGGATGAAATAACTTTTTCTAGTCAGATAAAAATAATATAAGTCCCCTTTCTGTAGGCTCATGGTAAGGATATTTGCTACAAATTAGTATTACTATTATCCTAGTCTCATTTTTCTCATCCCATAATGATTATTTTCTTATTTTTTATTATGCACTAGGTATAGTTATCTTAAGGTGGTACTAGATCATTTTTATGTTCTTCCTACTCTAGTTGCTGATCCAACATTTAGTTCTCTGCAACCACTTGGAACTGTGTTCATGCCTACACCATCCTACCTACTAAAACCACTTCTTTCTTCCCTATTCCAAGGCCTCTTTGTCTTTCCCCTTCTTTAAGACTTTTGATTCTGCTTCCTTTAGGAAGCTTCTCCTGTAAGTCAACAGAGCAAAGGAGCTCCCAAACCCCAAACACGATTAATAACCCAAATACCATGCTTCCTACAGTGTGATGAAATCATTCTCTTAAAAAGAGGAATTTTCTTTTTTCCCCCTGGAAAGTAAGGTTGAAAAGAGGCTTTTAGAGACATTCTATTATAGGAAGATTGGGGATTAAAGATCACTTTGGCAGGCTCCCCTTATTGAACTGACAAATTGCCTAAGATTGAAGCTAACCTAACAGCTAGATTTTATGCAGAAATTTTTATAAAACTCAGAGGTTTCTCCCATCTCCTGCTCAGACAGCACTAATGGATTTGGATCATTCATTTCAGGCCCAATTTTCCCCTCTACCTTGAGTGATGTTACTCATTAACAGCTGCTTTTGTGATGGGTAGAGAGAACCCACTGAGAGCCCAATGAGGAGGCTTCAGTCACAGGTAAACTTAATGGCAGCCTGTCTCTAATTTGGAGAACCACCTCCTGATGATTCTTAGAAGCTGGATTTACATGCCACCCAAGGGAAGAGAACTTACAGCAATTAAACAATTTAACCAAATTTATATTGGGAATGTAGTTTTTGCTATTTAATAACACTAGCCCTTGAAGAAAGACTAAATTCCCTAAGCATGGAAGAAAATAAGATATCTCTTTGAAAGAGTGAATGTTTTGGTTTTAAAATGAACCAAAAGGATCTTTGTTATTTTTCAAGAGAAATGCTATTCTTAGAAGAAGTCTACTATGGAGATATGCTCTATAGAAAAACAATGACAATATTTCTTTTTTTACAGAAGACTTCCTTTTTATAGGCAAGACAGGGTTGGGCTCTACTACCAGCTATTTCTGTATCTGCCAAATGGTCTACGTCAAGGATTTAAAGCCTTTTTCAATGTGTCATGGACATCTTTGGCTGTTCCGGTGATGATTATGGAACGCTTCTCAAAATAATGTTTTTAGATATTTGAAAGAAGTGGTAAATTTCATTTTGAAGTAAGTGAAGATAAACATATATACATCTAAGATATTTCTCTCTAATATATACATACAGACACAAATATATTTATACACATACACACACATTCATCTGGCATCTATCTCTTGTTTGTCCACACACTGCACACTAAAAACCCTTGATCTCTATGTTATTGGATTATGTTTGTTTGTTTTATCTTTTGTCCAAAGAGAGATGCATAGCTGCAGGAACTTACTATGTCTGTGAATAGATGAAGCCTATGAACCCCTTCTCTGAATAAGGTTTTTAAATAAGTGACTAAAATTTTAAATTTCAGGGAGAGCTTTAATGATGAGGAAAATGTTGTTTTCCCCACCTAAGTTCACAGATACCTTGAAATGTACTCAGGAATCTTTGAATCGATGATTGAAGTGAAGTGAAAGTGTAATGAAACTATGGAGATCATTCTTCTAAACACACTGTGATATAATGGATTGGATCCCAGATTTTGAGTCTGAATGCTTGGGTTTGAATCCTATATTCGTTAGCATTAATTAAGTGACACAGTAGATAGAGCACTAGTCCTAGAGTCAGGAAGACCTTAGTTTAAATAAAGCCACAGAAACTTTTACTAGTTGTGCAACCTTGGGTAAGTCACTTAATGTAGGATTGCCTTAGTTTCCCCATCTAAATAATGGGGACAATAATAGGACCTACTCATAGGGTTCTTGTGAAAATCATACACAGTATTGTCTGTAATGTGATTAGCATACCTTAGAACATTATATTAAAGAGCTATTACTATAAGCATTTGCCATATGACTTTTGGGCAAGTTACTTAAACTTTTGAAGCCACAATTTCTTCATATGCCAAAGAAGAATAGTACACAACCATCTGAAAACTTTGGTCTGAAAAAAGTACTTATGGTATAGGAACCATTGTCTGAAGAAGAGAAACAAAGTATCAGAATACATTTTTAAAATGCTTGGAATCATTTATAAAGAATGCAAATTAGAATATTGCTAAGGTTTTTTTTTTCCTTACATGCATTAAATTGGCAATTAATGTTAGGCCGAATTACATGTACTGTTTGAGAGCCATAGATTAGACCCACTCTTCTTGAAAGAAAATTGGAATTATGAAACAAAAGTCACCAAACTGTTCATATCTTTTAACTCCCACATCCCCTGAGCATATGTCCCAAGAAAGTCAAACCTACCAAAGTATTCACATAGGTGCTTTTTGTGAAAATCAATGTAAGACAAAATACTGGAAATGGTGTCAAAAACAAAATGCAACCTCCCTTTTAAAGGGAAATGCCTTTTGTAAAGAATGAAATGGGAGAGAGGTATGAGCTTCTGCCATTGTCATGCAATCCCAAATCCCTTATTTCTAAAAAAGATAATAGACATAGAAAATTTACATTGTCTGTCTAACATCCCTCAACATTTTAATGATGGAACCAGAATTTAAAATTTCTGACTCTAAATCTAGTACTACTTTTCCCACTGCCCTTTGCATGTCTTAGCTACAGATCTATAAAAAGTCTCTTGGGCTGCTTTGTTAACTTTATTAGTAAAAGATTATGGGGGTGGCTAGGTGGCCCAGTGAACAGAACACCCACCCTGGAGTCAGGAGGACATGAGTTCAAATCTGGCCTCAGATACTTGACACGCTTACTAGCCATGTGACTTTGGGCAAGTCACTTAACCCCAATTGCCCTCCAAAAAAAAAAAAACAAAAAAACCTGACCTGAGGATTATGAGCAATTATTTCAATTTTTCTGGGAATTAATTTTGTCACTTGTGAAATTAAGAGTCTGGCCTAGATCAGGGATTTTTAACCTTTGTTTATATCATGAGCACCTTTGGTAGGATGTTGAAGCCTATGAACCACTTCTCTGAATGAGATTTTTAAATAAGTGCCTAAAATGTTAAATTTCAGCAAGAGCTTTAGTGAACATGAAAATGTCATTTTTTCCCCATCTAAGTTCACAGATACTTTGAAATGTACTCAGGAATTTTGAATCCCAGGTGAAGAACTGCTAATCTAGATGAGATCTAATGGCCTTTTGATGTCAACAATATGGAAAGTGACAATGATTCCTTACAGTATACTCTTAATTCAGTGATGGCATCATGATGGCCACAAGGAGGTGCTGCAGAGAAGTGAAACTATACTCTTATCTTAGACACTGCTGTTACTGATGTTTCTACATTGGCCACTTGGTGGCATCCTCCATACTTATCTCCATAAATTTATTCAGTCATAACAACTTTGTGACACTTTATCCTGGTAACTTATCTGTTCCTACTTATTGAAGGCATCATCACTGGGATGATGCCATGATTTATCATTTTGGTTTTTTTTTTTGACTTTTCCTATTGGTTCGTGATCACTGATTTCACTGTTATTAGAAATGCCCAATAAGGTACAATTTATAATCCTGGAGAATTGTCTGGGTACCTGAGTGGTTAAAAATTTGTTGAGAGTCACTCAGTTACTATGTTTCAGATTCAGGAGTTGAATTCATTACTTCCTGACACTGGGTCTACAATGCCAGGGTTTTCCAAAGGAAAATTTCTAAATTCTCCCTGCTTTTCACCACCATGCACTTTGTTGTTGTTGTTGCCATGCAAATCCACACCATGAGAAAAGTCTTTATATAGTAATTTCATGATCATTACTAAATTTGTTAGGAATTTATTATTAGGGATAGGATCTGGTCTTGTGTTTTCACTGGAATAAAAAACTCTCTGCTGGTGGATCTTTTAACCCAATACAGTTCAGCATCTTCTCTTCAGCTATTAATCTTAGAAAAGTACCTGCAGCAATCAGAGGTTAAGTGACTTGCCCAGGGTCATCCAACTGTTGTATGTCAGAGGTAGATATTCCTAGTTCCAACCCTTTATCTTTTTTTTTTTAATTTTTATTTTGAGTTCTGAATTCTCTACTTCCATACAGCCCCTCCCCCAACCCATTGAGAAGGCAAGAAATTTGATATCTATTATAAATATAAAGTGGGGAAAAACACAAATTGTTCAAGTTACAGGAAACAAAGCAAGAAAAATAAATAAAGTGAAAAAAGAACATGCTTTGATCTGCTCTGAGAGTTCATTGGGTCTCTTTTTGGAGATGGATAGCATGTCTCCCCAGTCCTCTATCCACTACACCAGTCCACTGACCTTATGAATATCATCAGAACATCATTTTTTATTTGTGCTTAAACTATTTTTTAAAAATGCTTCTTTTGTACATAAAATATTTTAGTTATTGAACTGACTAAATATTATCTATTTTGAAGGTCAAATCCTACAGAATTGAGCTTGTATTCTCTTAGAATAACAAATAATTAATTTTGATATTATGAAATGAACTATCCTTTAGTTAATAAAATAATTAGCAAAGGTCCGAAGTTATTCTACCCACTAGAGGTGAACCTTTTGGGGGCTGGAGGAAAAGTAGAATAGAAGAGTTTATTGTTGCCACTATAGTGGAATGAATGCTCAGCTTAATCAGGAAAGACCTGAGTTTAATGCCTGCCTTTGGCATTTATTACTGTGTGACCCTGTGCAAAGCTCTTAACCTTTCTGATCAAAAGCTTCCTCAGCTGTAAAATGGGAATTAGAACTGGTTTAACTGCATCACAGGACTATCAGGAGGACCAGATGAGATAACATTTGCTAGAAAATGCTTAACAAATCTTAACATGGTATCTAAATATGAGAAATTATTGTATTAGTTTGGAACTTCACAGTGTATTGAAGAGTTAAATACAAATGAAGAATGACAATGATTTTGTATATGCAAATATATGTATATATGCATATATGCATATTTGCACATGTACATGTGTCTATACATATATACATATACAAACATACATACATATACACACACACATACACACAGAGAAAGACAGACAGACACACAGAATATGTGTGATACCTTTAAGCATGCTTTAGCTTATCTGATTTTTTTATTATGTCCATACTGGTAGGCTTATTTGAAATCAACATCATTATTAAATGTTCTCAGGATTTTCTTTCCATGTAGTCTTGTCAAATGCATGATTCAAACAGGGTATTTCAGAATGGGCTAAGTATTTGTGGAACATTGGTCCTGTGAAATTTGATATTTAGGGCTTCCCTCCTCTTTCCTTCTCCATTCAATAAAAGCAACATATATCTCAGAATCCAAAATCCAGTGATTTTTAAGTTTGTTTTTTTAAATGCTTCTATAAAAGGGATACAAGAAAACAAAAGTAGGAAAGGGGTAATATTGCCATCTTGGGAAATTGCTTCCATACTGCCCTGCAGAAAATGATCAAGATGCATCCTTCAATAGTCCTTCCATCAGCTTAATCTAAGAAATAGTCTCATTTATCACTTTAACAGAAATGCTGTTTTAAAAATGTGATATTATCCCCTGGATGCCTCCCAAAAATACTTTACCCTATATGCAATCTGCTTTCGTATTTAACATTACTTTGCAAAGAAGAAAAAAAAAAGTTCTTTTTTGTAATCCAGATATACCCAACTTTGCTTCCCTTCCCCCTGTCCCCACCCACCCCACCTTCTTTATTTCTTGTAATCAAGCAGACACTGAACATTCTTAAGCCCTGTATCCATCCAACATCATGAGCCCTGGTGCTGACTGGACTCATGAGTTGGTCTCAAAGTTTGCCTTTTGGGGCAAAAAAATCTTCAGGTTGAAAAAAATGGAAAGAAGGTGGTTTGGGGGATTTTGTTTAGCATTCAGAGAGGGAACTAGATGAAAGGAATGTAATATTCCAGATGGCAGGCTTGATCCTACATCTGACCCACTGTTTCCCAGAACTTGCTTCTTTTCTGCTGCTTTTTGAGTTAGCCCATGCTGAGCTCACACTGAATCATGGTCTGGTTACCTTTGAACTCCAACTTCCGGGTCTTTTTGGCATAATCTTGCTTAGTGACTCAGTAATTGTAATAGGAGCACAGTCAGTTAATCTTCCACTTGGAGAAGATGTAGAAGCCAAGACTCACTCCAGGGGAGTTTCATAATACATTTCTTCGATATTGGGGGAAGGGAGTGGAGGGACGGTCATCTTTCCTGTTTATCTGAGTTCAATTCCACATGCATTTGTAGAGCACCCATGAGTGGCATGATAGGGGCTAGATGATATGGGAATGCCAAAAGAAACATAAAGTACATTCTTCCAACTACTTACAAATCATTGATCTGTCTTTTTTGTGTCCTCTGTTCAACATATATTGTTTTTCCTTTGGGGAAGATCTGAGAATGAGTGAATTCTCTCTTCTCTGGTAGATCAACTCATGCTTTGTAGCCTACATATTACTGCTTAGGGGATTGAGAAGTAAAGTGACTTGCCTAAGGTCACACAGCCAATATGTGTGAGAAGCAAGACTTCTTAACTCAGAACACTAGCTGTTTATTGTCCTTCAAAATTTGTTGTAAATATTTAAAAGATTTAATTGTTATAAGGGATAGTGTGGTAGGGTCCTGTATTTGAAAGAATGGTACAGAGGATGCTGTTGAAGCATACCCCAACTTGGCAACTGGTTGGATATAGGGGCAAGAGAGAGTAAAAGGGCGTATTCTATGATGCTATTGCCCCTCAAGAAGCTTTCCTTCTACCTTGGTGAGAAGGAATAACAACATTTGTACATATAAATAGACACAAAATAAATGCATAATGATTTGATTGGGGCATGAACAGGGAATGTAAACATATTACATATCTGGGTGATTGGAAAGATATTATTCATGTCCTTTAAAGATAATGAGGAAGTTAAAACGAAGGGTAGGTTTGCACAAAAGACAGCGAGTTCATTTTAGGACACAGTGAGTTTGAGGCATGTATGGGACAGGTCATTCAGTGGATAGAGTCCCAGACTTGAAATCAGACTCATTTTCATGAGTTAAAATCTGGTCTCAGATACTTAAATAGTTATGAGACCCTGGGCAAGTCACTTAATCCTGTTTGCCTCAGTTTCATTAACTGCAAAATGAGCCTGGAGTAGGAAATGGCAAACCACTAATATCTTTGCCAATGAAACCCCAAGTGGGATCATGAAGTGGTCAAAGACTACACAACGAAATGAGCTATCCAGTTGGAAATGCCCAATATACAGTGGTCTCATTTTTTCTATTTATACCTCCAGCATAAAGCTTACTGCTTTGCACTTTGCAGGTATCTAATAAATGCTTGTTGTTTAATTGATGTGAGATGGGCTTGGGAGATGCTAGACCTTGATATGTAGTTTAAGAGTCATCTCCATGGAGATAATACTTTAACTCATGAGATATAAGACCCCCAAGAAAAAGAGTGTGGAGAGAGGAAAGACGAGAACCCCAGGAAAAGGTACTGGAGATGCATAATTATGGGGCAAGAAGGAGCTAATATTCAAGCAAATTAAATTGAGGAGGAGTGACCAGGTATACAGGAGAACCAAGAGAAGAGCATCACAAAAATTCAGAGAGAGGGAAGTGTCTAGGAGAGAATAGTCAACAGTGTCATCTTTGGTAGTAATAAAGGAAGGTAAGGACTACGAAAAAAGCCAGTGAATTTGAAAATTAAGAAATCATGAAGAAGTCCTTGGAAAGAGCAATTTCAGTCACTTTGCTGGTTTAGAATCATAACATATAATTTTAAAGTCAGTTTTGTTTAGTGTAATTATGATTCAATCCAACATTTATGTACTTTCCACTGTGTCCCAGGCACTGTGCCAATTTGCTAATTGCATTTGTTTTGCTTTTTCCTTCTAATATAGCTTGCTTTCTGTGTGTTCTTCCACATTTTCCAGAACAAGGTGCATTTCACCATTTCTGATATGGCAGAAGAAATAAGATAAATGGAATGCAGTGACCTGTTTGTATACATCTTATAGAGCCATTAAGTAATAGAATTCCCTCGATGGGAAACTGTAAGCCATTAGAGAGAACCAGATGAGTGTGGTATCTCTGAAGATAAAGGAGGAGAGAGCAACAGATCTAGGCTTTCTCTGACAAAATGTTCTACCTTTACTACTGGTGTCAAAATGAAATATTGTGCCTCAGAATTGATCTGAAAAGAAATTTTATAGTTTTATGTAGACAAATTGAAGAGCTGATGTTGTAGAAAGAAAAGACTTTATAAAAAAGATGAAACTCATACCTGTCTCCCCAAGCTGTTATTGTCATTGTTGCTGTTGTTGTTTGGGAATTTTCTCAGTTTAGGATTTGAGAACTCTATCAGATAAATTCTTTTGCACTTCTTAGGTAATGCCTCTGAATAATTACTTTGGTATGTATGCGTAATGTAGTCTGCTATAGAGTAGATTTTCACTGATTTTGTTGTTTGTTTTTAAAGACTGAATATATCTAACCCTGACAGGAAGAACAGACAAGGGTCATCCAAGTCCAATTCCACTGTGATTGCCATGGGGAAATTTAATCTGATCCACTTCTAACCTAGACAAGTTCACTCCTCCTGGTGGTTGCCCACTCCTGGGGGCTTATTTTATCAATGAAAAATTTAGCATAGACTGTTGATTGACTTAGCCCCCTCCAATTCAGAACTCACAAGTTCAAGAGATACACCAACTCCATACTTCCAGGGATAGCAGATATGCACTACCATGAGGCTCAGCTGATATTCACTATTAAAAAGACATTTACTTATACTTTGAATTATACACTTTTAAATTTAAAGTCAAGTACTCCATTCTAGCTTGTGAAATTCACAGTGTTATCAGGTGATGGCTTTTAATAACTCCCCCAAACCATGCTTTAAAAGTCAAATTTTAAAAGCCCATATATAATTGATGAAAATTGAGTGTGTGTGTGTATATGTGTGTGTGTATATATATATATATATATATATATATATATATATATATATATATATATAATGCAGTTCTAAGTTTTTAAATGATTTGGTGCTTTTTTGTTTGAGAGAGAGAGAGAAAAAAAATTTGCAAATAAAATGGAAATGGGGAATGTTAAATATATCACTAGCAAAATACTTGGATATTGGGCATTTTAGATAATAGACTTATACATTTAATGCTCCAGAATCAGTCATTCTAGTAAGAAGAGACAATTATCTATGCAGATCCACATTTTCCATCATCTCACACTCTTACGATTTTTGTTATTACTGTAATCTTTGAGGGGGAAAAAAGGTTGAATAGCATAGTTGAGGTTAAACTAAAATCTGCTTCTCACAAAATTGTGGCTAAAGGAATATAGATATTCTTAGGGTAGATTTGGTTTAAATAAGGAAAGCTCAGTTTTAATCACTAGCTCAAAATACTCAATTTAGTGATTTTAAAGAAGTTCTTTTTATATAGCATTAATAAGTATCTTTAATCAATTAACAAAACTTTGTTGAATTCTTAGGATGCTTGAAACACTGATATCTCAAAAAAATAGATAAAAGATGTGCTGCCTGTCCACAGAAGACTTATAATCTAATGGTTTTTTTTTCTTTTCTTTTTTTTTTGGAGGGCAATCAGAGTTAAGTGACTTGCCCAAAGTCACATGGCTAGTTAGTGTGTCCAGTGTCTGAGGCCAGATTTGAACTCAGGTCTTCCTGATTCCAGGGCCGGTGCTCTACTCAATGTGCCACCTAGCCACCCCTAATCTAATGTTTAACTAGTTAATTAGTGAAAAAGAATTTATTAAGGAGTGAACCAAATAGTTACTATTCTCAAAGAGACAGGGTGACAGGGCTACATTTGAGGCCCTAGAGAGCCACATGTGACCTCAAGACTGCAGGTTCCCCACCCCTGGTAAGAGATAAAAAAGAGAAGAATATTGATGCTGAAGATCATGTGAGGTATTATCCAAATGATACAAAAATTCATAAGAGCCATGGTATGGTAGCCTCCAGAGGGATAGATCATTTACTTCTGTTACCAAGGTTGATCAAAAGAGAATTTATCATCTTTCTCATTATGCCTGTATCTCTTTTGGACATTCCTGTTTTGACCGCCATCTTTTCTATGAACAAGGCCCCAAATCCTAGAGTCCTTTCTGTTTACTCTTACTTCCTCATGCCACATATTTAATGAATCACCTAATTTTGTTAACCATCTCTCTGTAATATCTCTCAAATCTGTTTTCTTGAAATTCCTACCGACATCACCCGAGTTTTTAGGTCTATTTTAGGTTTATAAAGTAAACCCTTAAGTTATGGCCATACCTTCAGTCTCCCTCTCTCTTATCTGTCCTTCTTGCCTCCTGGCATCAATAGTAGCTGGGGTCTTCAACCTTGAATGAGTGGTTGTTGTCCTTTGTTCTCAAAGAAGATCAAAATGACATCACTATGTTAGGGTCAAATAGTGAATGAGTAAGGTGAGCTTGAAAAAGTAGATGCCTTTCACCAAAGACCTTTTCTGCTGTTAATTCCCATCTTGCTCTCTTTCTTCCAAAAGTATTAAATCTTCAGTAGTCTGGGAATTAGTAAATAATCTTGGTCAAAACCACTCACTGTAACACACCCATTTCCAGGCCTGTGTAATTTGGAGTGAATCCTTGCAAAAGATCTTCTTTTGGAGTGTTCTGACTTGGACTCTGACTTAATAAATAGAAAATTGGTATTTGTTAATTTATTATCTATTAATATATTAAAAATGAGTATAGTTCCTTTTCCACAGACTAGGTTAATTTCACTGTTACATGGATATGAAATACTTGTCTTCCTATCCTGCACGCCATTCTATCACATTCCCCCTCCTCTACTCAGGCCGCAGCATCAGTAGGGATGGTATGCACCTGCAGGGCCAAATGAATCTTTCCAAAATACAAGTGTGATCACATCACTCCAGTCTTAAAATTCTTTCAATGACTCCCCATAATTGACATAAATTTACACAATTTACACAGTCTAAATATGGTTCCCTGTAATTTATCCTCATGTGGTATTCATAGCTTTCCACAATATTACCTTTCCAGCTTATTTAGTCTATTCCCCATTGAGTGTATACTCTGTGTCCATGCTAATTGCATGGTTTGCTCTCTTCCAATATGTTTCATGTTATCTTGCCTCTTCGACTTTTCTTTAATTGCTCACTATCCCTACTTTATTCTCCAGTTCCATCTACACCTGCTGACCTTGAACATCCCCAACCTTGAAGGTCCACATAGAAAGTTTCTGCTGGAGGAAGCTGGTAGTACAGAGAATAGAGCACTTGGCCTGGACTCCGGAAACCCTGACTACAAATTTGGGCTCAAAATCCTACTAGCTCTGTGACCCTGGGCAAATTACTTAACCTCCATTTACCTCATTTTCCTCAACCATAAAATGAGAGTAATA
Source organism: Pseudochirops cupreus (assembly GCA_028627135.1). Lineage (NCBI taxonomy): Eukaryota > Metazoa > Chordata > Mammalia > Diprotodontia > Pseudocheiridae > Pseudochirops > Pseudochirops cupreus. The sequence continues at coordinate 362,206,839 of CM053581.1, read as the reverse complement.
ATACTACCTACCTCACGGTGATGTTGTGAGATTAAATGAGATAATATTGGGTGGTTTTTTTGAGTGCATAGCACAATGCCTGGTGCAGAGTAGATACCATATAAATGATTATTACCTTCCCTTTCCGTTCCTATTTAATGACATTTTCTTGGATTCTAACTGTGGGAACTAATGCCAACCTCGTCTAATCTCTAAATAATTTGTATTTTTAATTATGTATTTATCACTGATTAACTCATCTTATACAGGGCCTCCCAAAAGTCTTTTTAAATCTTTTATTATTTTTATTTCAATAAATATTTCTCAAATATGTATAAAAAAATTAAGAATTATTTTTTAAAAATTGAGTTCCAAAATCTCTCCCTTGCTCTAGTCCAGAGGTTCTCAACCTGTGGGTCGTGAACCCTTTTGGGGGTTGAACTACCCTTTCACAGGGATCACCTAAGACCATCGGAAAACACATATTCGTGATGGTCTTAGGAACCGAGACACCGCTCCTCTATCTGTCTAAAGGCAGGTCTGCCCACATGCAGATACACCCATATACAAGTATTAAAGGGTCATGGCATTAGGAAGGTTGAGAACCACTGCTCTAGTCCATCACTCCTCTTTGAGAAGGCAATTATTAGATTATCCATGTGCAGTCCCAAAAGTCTCAATGTAGTTTTATATATATGTGTATGTGTTTGTGTATCTATATGTATATATGTGTATGATGTATGCACATATGTATAGGTATCTATATGTATATATGTATATGTATGTATGTATGCGTGTATGCATATGCAAAGACACACACACACAAACCTTGCAATTATTCAGTAACCGTTCAATTTTTTATGATGGATTTTAGGCACATTGAAATTAGAGATCATGTGTTACTTATTTTTCTATCTGTTCCCATGCCTACCACCCTACCTTCTTTATTGTAGTCAATGGTGAATGAGAAGCTAAATAATGAGTAAAAGGAGCCATTTGCCTTTCAATACATTATTCTGGGGATGTGTTTCTAAGCTATACGAGGAAAGCAGCAGCTATTCTTTCTTTCTTCTTCCTTTTTTTTTTTGGAGGGAGTAAAGCCAGGTGAATGGGATTAAGTGACTTTCCCAAGTTCACATGGCTAGTAAGTGTTAAATGTCTGAGGCCAGATTTGAACTCAGGTACTCCTGGCTCCAGGACTGGTGCTCTATTCACTGCACCACCTAGCCGCCCCAAGCAGCAGCTATTACTTTTAAAAGATATTACTCAAAGGTGATGTGAGATACCTAGATCATAACCATGTTTTCTTGGAGCCAGGAAAACTGGGTACAAATCATGGCTGTAACATACTAGTTATGTGAATTTGAGTCAATCACTTACCCTGTAACATACTAGTTATGTGAATTTGAGTCAATCACTTACCCTTTCTCATACTCAAGTTTGTCATCTCTTTAATGGCACAATGACAGTTATAGTATTTATTTCAAAGTACTTCTTCGATAATTGAAAAAATAATACACATACTTCAATTATATATATATATACATATATGTATATGCATAGGAATATGTGTGTATATATGTAAATACACACATGCACACACATATTATATACATGCATGCATGCATACATATATTACATACATACATACATACATATGTGTGTATGTGTATAAAGCTTCTACTATGTGCAAGTCATTGGGGCTAGAAAGACCAGGGTAGAAAAACACCTTGCCCTCAATGAACTTATATTCTACTGAAGGGATGCAATATGTACACACCCATAAGAACAGCTATCATTTACATGGTACTTTAAGCTCGTGTGTGTGTGTGTGTATGTGTGGTATATACACATGCACACACATACATATATTCACACATATTCACACCTATGCATATATTTGTATATATGTGCACATGCATATATGTAAAGCATTAAGCACAGTGTGTGGTACACAGTAGGCACTGTACACTTTTGTCCATTTTTATGATAATCATTATTGCAATTCTTGTGAAGATGGAGTGAAATCAATTTGAAAAATGTAATTAGAACTGGTTGAATGAACGGTCCCCGAGAGTTCTCAGCAGCCATTTGAAATTGAATATCATTGTTGCCTTTGATAGAAGACAAGTCTAAGGGTGTTAGAGCTTAAGCGTTGTTCTTGCCTACACAATGAGTCAGCCTGGTTACTTTAAAGGGAAAAATAAAATTGGGGATTATTCTGAAATTCATTTGGATGATTACTGAATATTTTTCAAATACTTAACCCTGTTGGAGGTGCTCTGGAAGATACGGAAGTAATCCATAACAGTATTTCTGCCCTCAGACTTCCCATCCATGAAGGTCTTCCCACAGGTGCTGACTGGGATTGCTTGTCAGTGGTCAAACCTAGGATGAAGGAACTGGGACTTTTCTCAGGTCATTTAATCATAAGGTCATAAATGTAGTTCCTGGCAGGGACTTCAGAGGCCATCAAACCCAGTTCTCTTCATTTTTCAGATGAGAAAATGACTAGGTTAAATGATTTGTCTAATTTCAAAGAAATATCAGACAGCTAGGTGGTCCAATGGCTAGAGTACCAGGCCTGAGATCAGGAAGACCCTTCTTCCTGAGTTTAAATCTGACCTCAGACATTTACTAGGTATGTGACCTTGGGCAAGCCACTCAATCCTGTTTACCTCAGTTTCCTCATCTGTAACAATGAACTGGAGAATTAAATGGCAAAACACCCAAATGGGCTCATGAAAAGTCATACACAGCTGAAATGTCTGAATGACAAGTGAATGATTATATTAAATAATGCCCCCTTACCCTCTGTTAAGTTTGTATTCATTCTTTATCATGCCATTTTCATATTATGGATTCCTAAGTTGATTTGAACAAAGTTGTTCATCCCAAACAAGTTTCTTTACCAAGTCATTAAAATTGCTAGTTATGGCCCTGCTTTTCAGAGAGTAATAGAAAGGATTCCCATTCAGACAGCAGGACTAAGGGACTTCTCTCAATTCATACATTTTAATTGTCTGTGAACCAGTGAAATTTCATGTAACTCCCTACCATCAGGTTTTGAATCACAACATAAATAAAAAGTGTATAACTTTTTCAGACAAGACAACTATTTTATACATAAATAGGGAAGAGAAGCTTACAGATGAAGGCTAGCAAAACAAAAATAATCTGAAATCAAAGGAGAAGGGGCAGACATTTGATGGGGAGCATGAAAAAAAATTTGGTGGGGGACAGAATTAAATGGACAAACTGAGTATTAGGAAGCATTATCTGAGTGGTTAGAATTGCAAATAATGATTTAGAATAAAAGGGGAGCCAGAATCTAGATAAGGCATTAAAACAGAGTAAATGGCAGCCTTCATAAAAGAGATAAGGAAGCTGAAAAATCTGACAGTTGATCTGTAGTAGTAGCAATTTATTTGAGAGGAAGAAGGAACATTACACTTGCTTCTTCCAGTACCTCAGGCTATTAGGAGAAGTGGAACAAGGAAGATGGATGTCAGGGAGAGTTAGGGACTGGAAGCTGAAAAGTATCCTGCCTTCACTAGATTGAGTTTGAGGCGCCCAGTTCGACATGCCTAAAGATGATGAGAGATTTATAACTTGGTAGATAAAAAGTGACTAGTTAGAATGATAGAGATGGAAACCATGAGAGGGAAATGGCATGGCAGTCATGGAAAGAAAAAGGGAAATAGAGAAGAGGAAGAGGCCAACCCCCTTCTTTTACAGATGAAGAAACTAAAGTCCAAGGAGGGAAGGAAATTGCCCAAAGTTACAAAAGTATTTATGGCAAAGCTTGTAATAGAATCAGGGCTCCTGATTCTTGATGGAGGAAGCTCATATTGAAATGCCGCTAGGTGACTCAGTGCATAGAACACTGGGACTGTAGTTAAGAGTTCAAATCTGGCCCCAGACATTTACTAGCTGTGTGACTTTGGGCAAGTCACTTATCCTCTGTTTTCCTCAGTTTCCTCATCCATAAAATGTGAATAGTAATAGCACCTATCCACCCCCAAGTTGCTGTAAGGATCTAATGGAACAATACATCTAAATGAAGCATTTACCATAGCACCTGGAACATGGTAGACACTATTGAATACTAGCTACTACAATAATTATTTTTATATCATTATTATTGACAGTCGGCACGTGGATGGTGACATGGGTGTATACATACAAGCATACTGATGCATTCAACTCTATATATGTATATATATACATACATACATATGATGTATACTATACATATGTGATACATCAGATATATGCATATAAATTATATATTAGATATCACTCACATGTATACATATAAGTACATATACATGTGTTTATACATACATATATACATGCAAGTATGTATATATGTATATGTGTGTATATGTATATATGTACGCAGACTCATACATACTTATAAGCCAAAATTGCTTGAAGCTACATTAAGACTTTTTTTAAAATCCCGTATTTATAAAATCACATTTGCACCTCGTAACAGCTCTGTAAGGTAGGTACTATGGATATTATTGTTCCCATTCTAAAGATGAGAAAACTGAAGCTCAGAGATCTTGCCAATGTACCCCCATTGAGAAAATGTCAGGACTAAGAAACAAACCCATCTCTCACTGGTCTCTAGCATTCATTAATTTTTCTACTATATGACATTCTGTTCTTCACCTTTCTCCAACAGTAACAGGAGGAGAGTGAAGTATATTACCACAGTCTCTTACAACTCTGACATTCTAAGGGAATATTTTATAAGGATAAGCTGATGATACCTACCTGAACAGGTAGAATTTTCAAAGATAAAATGATCAGCTCTGGAACAGATGTGAAGGATAGTTGCAGAAGAAGTTGCCTCTTCCTTTTGCACTCCAGTATTGTGCCTGTCTATGTACATATTGAATTTCAAGACCGAAGAAATTTTTGGGACATACAGAGCCCTGCAAACAAGGTGCCATGACTGTCAGCTTGTAGGGAAGTGTTGCTACAGACAGACTGTGCTGACGTGCAGAACTGAAAAATGTGGGGAGAGAGCCCAAGTAGAACTAAAGCAGTATTAGAAGCAAAAGCAGCCACAACATATACAGAGTATTATTTATGGAATCAAATCAAAAGATGATCTTAACACATTCGTTGGTTGGAAAGGAAAGGTCACACAGTGATCTCTTCTAATCCCACTTATGGAGGGTCACACAGCAATCACCTTCAGTTGGTTTGGACGAAGTGCCTCGATTGTGGCAGCGTTTCTGATCTTATCTTTAACTCCTCACTTCCATCCTCTCCATGTGACACTGACTGATTTTTGTAGATTCCAAGTCGGGTGCATTACATCCATTTCTATAATTAGTGATATTTTCCATGTAACAGTCAAATTGTTTCTGCTAGGCTTCTCTTTGGGTCCAGAGCATCGCTTTAGGTAGCTTCTCTATCCCTTTCTAAACATGTAATAATATCAAGTATCATTAAATTGTTAATTATTACTATAATTGATTATGTATAATTACATAATTATACATAACTATTATATTATAAATTATAATTATAATATATTATATTATATTATTATGATGATTTATTATGTATAATTAATTATTGAAATTATTATTAAAATTATAATAATGACAGTGAATGTTTGCATACATCCTACTACGTACCAGACACTGTAAAGCACTTTAAAACCTTCTCATTTTATGCTCATGACAATACTGGGAAGTAGGTGGCATTACTATTCCCATTATATGAATGCAGATACATTCCAGGACGGTGTCATTTGTGGAACTATGGCAATGAATTCGCTAACCTATGTTTGTTCAGGGCCTCTTCTATGCCAGGCACTGTCCTCATTGCCAAGGATGCAATGCCAACATTGATATAGTTCCTGTCCTCAAGAGGATTATATACTGAAGTGTTCTACCTGTGGTCACACAGTGTCAGAGTAAGACTGACCAAGGCCCTTAACACTCTATCCAGGATGTCATATGGTGTTACTGGTGAAATAGTTTCTGTAAAACATGGTTAAATATATTGTTGCCCATTTTAGGGAGTGATTATGGGCTGCTGGTGGCTCAGTGAATAGAGTAAGACCTGAGTTCAAATATAGCCTCGGATATAGACTGTGTGACCTTGGGAAAGTCATTTAACTTCTGCCTCAGTTTCCTCAACTATAAAAATGGATATTAAAAATGCCTACTTCACAGGGTTGTTATAAGAATCAAATGAGATAATATTTTGAAAAAGCATTTAGCATGGGACCTGGAACAAAGGAGAAGCCATATAAATGCTTATTCCATTATTGTCCCTGATATAGACTCACAAACACATACACATACTTGTACAAATGTTTATTGATCTGCTTTTGTGTGTGCTTATTCGTTTTATATATATATATATATACGTAAATATACACACAAACATACATACATATACATATAGATAGATACACACACATAATATATGATAAAATGATTTCCTATACATGCATACAAATGTTATAAATACACACACATGTATGCTTTTGGCACATGTTTTTATATACAAATACTTGTGAATGAGCAGCTGAGTCAAATTGTGGCTCAGTTATCAACAGCAGGTTGCTCAGAATCCCTGGTTTTAGCCATATGTAGAGTATTTAATGCTTAATTAATTTCAGGGCCACAGAGAGGGGCCAAGAGATAGCACCTTTATATATATCAAAGATGGCATGTTAATGTAAAATGTGCAAAATTACATTTTCTGAGACACCGAAATGGCTTTGTGTTTAGTCATAGTCTTCATTTTTGCTAAATTTACTACTATTACTAAATTTATTGCTAAACCTTATATGGGCTTATTCGAGGTTATATTGGAAAAACCAAGATGCGTCCTGACTGTAATTTGAATCCTACTTTGGAGAGAGATTTTCGTGTTTCTTATTTGCATTTACTACATATAGACCTTCAATGAAATCAAATCTCTGCTGAGTCTATCGAGTAATATGATAAGGAGAAATATATGTGTCTATATGCGTGTGTGTGTGTATATTCTGCATTGTACAGTGGATAAAGTATTGGGCTTGGAATCAGGAGCTCATCTTCCTGAGTTCATACCTTGCCTCAGATATTTACAAGTTCTGTGACCCTGGGCAATCCTGTTTGCCTCAGTTTCTTCATCTGTAAAATGAATTGTAGAAGGAAAGGACAAATCATTCCAGTGTCTTTGCCAAGAAAACCCTAAAGGAGGTCTTGAAGAATCAGACATGACTGAAAATGACTGAACAAAAACACAGACACATAACACACACGCACACACACACATACACACATATGCATATATATGTATATATGTGTATATTTATATACATTTGTATGCATGTATAGGAAATCTCTTTACCAACATCATTCCAAAGGTATTTACTAGTCTGTCTCAACCAGAGACTATCACAGGAGCTGATAACTGCATGTTCTTGGATAGTCTTTTAGAAAATATAATGAATGTGCCTATGAAGTATAGGAGAAGATGCTGAAATAGGAACTCAACATTCTGTACTTGATAAGTGGATGGTAAGGACGTTGACATTGAACTAATAAGCGTCCTTGTTTAAAAAAAAACAACAACTGTTTTTAGAACTCATTTAAGATTTTTTTTTAAAATTTTTTTTCTGGTCCAGAAATGTTGCATAAAGAAATAAATTGATATAGTGTTTTATTCATAAAACTGAAAGATCCTTCTGGTTACCCTTCCTGATTTTATAGATAAGAAGTCTGAGACCCAAGAAGTAAAGTAAATGGTCCAAGTCAAACAGCTATTTTTCTAAAAGCTAGAACTAAAACACAGATCTTCCTGGATATTGGCCTAGTTTACTATACTATGGCTACTTTATTTAAGGAAGTTAGAGTTTGAAGAATTAAGAGTGATAGGTCCAAACTATATCTTCCTCTTCTTTTCTCCTTCTTTCCCTATTCCTTTAGAACCATCTCTCTTTTCTCTCATCCCATTTCCTCTATTTCTTCCTCCCTCCTTTGTCTCTCTTTTTCTTCTCTCTTTCCCCCTTTTCCTATCTTCCCTCTTCTCTTTACTTTCTCATTTCCTTTCCCCCTACCCCTTTTTCCTTCCCCCTCTTTTCCTTCCCCCCTTTTCTCCATCTTTATTTTATTTCCTCTCCCTTTCCTCCTCTTCCTCCTCCTCCTTCTCCTCTCTCTCTCTCTCTTTCTCTTTCTCTCTCTCTCTCTCTCTCTCTCTCTCTCTCTCTCTCTCTCTCTCTCTCTCTCTCTCTCTCCAAAAATGTGTTTGTTCTTTAATTATTTGATAATGGGGAGTCACTTAAGTTTCATGATTGGTAGAGCCTTGGATCTGATGTTAATGAGAACAACAAGGAATCTAGGTGGGAGACTATTTAAGTAATAAAAGTATGAATATTATAGAACTTAAGTAGGTCAACCAACAGTACTATTGTTACTATTATAATTGATTTTCAAAAATCACTTTGCAGTTTATTCATTTGTATTCTTGGAACAGGGTGAGACAATTATGGTAATATTATTCCCATTTTACAGATGATCTAGCTAAACCTCAGAAAAATTAAGTGACTTTTCCACAGTCTAACAAGTGCTCAGGCCAGGACTCACACCCAAGATATCTCACTGAAAAGCTCTTTGTTTTCTTTCCACAACATCAGAACCATTCTCATTAACCCTAATATGCTTTAAAAGACCCAAACATACAGATTTTTTAGAGTTTTATCCTGATGTTTTTTGCAATAAACTTCCCCCAACTACATTTTTGAAAATTTCAAGTGAAAGTTGCAGTCTTTTAAATATAAATGTGGCTTATTGGACATATATGCAATGTCATGCTAACACTATACGATGTACTTACTGACAGTTCCCTGTCTACTTGCATCATATTAGAATTTTCAAAGGGAAATATTCAATCTACTTGAACTTGACCTTGGGAAAAGGAATCCTATCTGAATCTTCTTGTAGAACCCTGAGGTTTACAAGAAGAGACAGATTTTCAAAGGTGATTAGAAGTAGCGACCTTGCTTCTACAGTTCCTTTCTTCCACCCAGATTTAGTTACTGTGGCTTTGTACTGTGTTATCGTACTCAAAGGTTAAGGTTAAGGCTGACACATCAGGCAGTCTCATTTTGTACAGAATGTTTTAAATATTTGTTCACTAGAAGGTGGAGATTTGCTGGAGGCAATAACTTAATGAGCTAAGCATCAGCTTTGGGATGTGTCATGGTACTGGGATGAGTATCAAATCTCTGGAAGGCTGACTCAGCCCTTCTGTATTTGGAGGTACAAAAGGAATGTCAAATAATGTCCTGTGTGCAGATCTTTGAAATCAAGACTACAGCTCATCGATAGAGACTGTAAAATTATACTGTATTACACACACACACACACACATACACACACACACACACACACACACACACACTCACACTCTCACACTCCCCCTCCCCAAAATGAATTGAGGATTTGTTGGAATCTGATACCAACTCTTGTTACTTTATATTTGAAAAGGTGTTAGACAAAACTTGGAAAAACTAATTCTACCACTGATCAGCCATTTTTAGTACATAAAGTGAAATAATGGAGTATCTATGAATTTGTTATATTTCTAGATTTATATGAAGTTCTGAGAATTGAGCAACCCTCTTCCTCAAGGAGCTTATAGTCAAGTTGCAGAGATATACATAATTGCAATAATCAATGAACAGTTAAATGTTCTACTATGTGGGATGACCTGTAAGTATGTGACAGTGGATACAGGAAGGAAGCCCACTTCATAGATTTCCTCCGGTAATAATATAATGCTACATGTGCAACTATATCTTGTACCCAATTCTATAACCTACTTTCTTCAAGCCTATAGAAAAACAGGCCATCACTATAATAATTAATTAACAAAGAAGGGAGACCAACACTAGCTTGGGTTCAACATAAAGATATCAATATAAAGCTATATTATAACATAGAGCCGAGGAGTAACAAATTAGCATTCACAGGCCAAATTTCACTTGTTGCCTGAGAATGGGTACATTTTTATTTCACCTGAGGGCCATATTTTGCTCATCCCTTGACTGAATATGCCACAAAAACAATGAAATGGGAAAATCTTTCATTTCAACTCCATTACATTTTGAGAATCTCACCTTCTCATTTTTGGTCCTCTATGTTCATAGTCTTACAGGGGCAATCCATACTGTGGTGACACAGATTGTACCAAATAAAATAAAATAAAATAAAATAAAATAAGTTTTTTGTTATAAGATGGTTCCTGTTCCATATAGGAAAAATCATTTATAGCAGCACTTTTTGCAGCAAAAAAGAATTGGAAATCTAGTTGATATACATCAATTGGGAAATAGCCAAACAAATTGTGATATGCTAGTAGAATAGAATCTTGTTGTGTTATACAAAATGGCAAACATGGTAAATTTAGAAAAGTATGGAAAGATTTCTATGAACTGATACAAAACTAAGCAAGCAGAGCCAATGAAACAATATAACTACAATATAAACAACAAAGTAATAAATGGAAAGAAAAAGCACAAGAAAATAGAAAATGCATGTTACAGAATTATAAGGGATAAGCTTGCTTCCCCTGGGAGGAAATATTAAGAGACACCATCTCCAATTTTCTGCAAAAATGAGGGTGGGTGGGACATGGAGGTGGAATACAGCATGTAATATCAGCTTTTTTTAGTGAACAGATTTTGATGTGACAGTAACTTGTGCTGAAATTATTTTCCTCTTCTTCCTCTTTTTCTTTTATATTTTTATGTTTGAGTTCCAAATTCTCACCCTTCCTCCCTCCCTTCCCATCTTCATTGAGAAGACAAAGTAATTTGATATAGATTGTATGTGTGTATCATGAAAAACACTTTCATAATTTTTTCTTATATTTTTTATAAAGTATTCATTATAACAGATGGCTGTCACAGAGGGGGAGAGGAAAGAATGGAGTGGAAATTAAGTGATACAAAAACAAAAGATGTCAATAAAGTTTTATTAGGGAAAAACCACTCTTTTGGATACTCATACCAATCACAGCAAATTGCCAATTTTTCATTTCCGAAGCAGTGAAAGGAATAAAGAAAGGACATG
>CM053581.1:362175381-362195261 GCA_028627135.1 Pseudochirops cupreus | reverse complement strand
AAAAAAAGGGAATGACATGGTTGTAACAGAATGAATTCAAGGAGTGAGAGACATGATTATAAGGGAAGTCAATAGGAAGATGTTTCAAAATCCATTTACAAATTAATAAGGTTTTGGACAAGGATGATCACTAGCAATGGAACAGAAATGCTGAATCTAAAACATACTTGAAGGAAGAAATACAGATATAGAGATAGGGGATGACAAAGAAGAAAGGATCTATAATATTTTCTGGGAAGTATTTTGAATCTTGAAACAATTTTTAGTATACACACATGTACTATGTACACATGTACATATAAATGTGCACATATACATATAGCATGGAAATATAGAGTATATGTCACATATAGCATGTATATGACACATGTGGTGTGTGCATATATGTAGACATATACAGCACACATGTGTGTGTATACATGTCTGTTGTGTGTGTGTACACACACATATGGAGATGGTGGAGAAGATACCAGAGAGAAGATGCCCACACGATGGTTGGTAGTACAGGACCAGATCACAAGTAAAAGGTTGGAGACTAGGATGCAGATTTGGAAGTTATTCTTAGAAATAATAATTGCAAACAGGATAGAGAATATTGAAAGATAGCCTAGAATATAAACTCAGAGAACATCAGTGGAGTAAAAAAACAAAAGATGAAATGAGACAGCAAAAGAGACAGAGAAATAGCAAATGAATATAGAAATAAGCCTGGAGTATAGACTTTGGGCACACCGACAGTTTGGGGATAAGGATGAGGCAGAAAAGGAGACAGTGAAGAAGGTGGTGAGGTATGAATGCTACCAGAACAGTTCAGTGAATTGACATAGAAGAGAAAAGAGAATTTCAAGTGGTCAAGTGTGTCAGATGCCAGCAGAAGGTCAAAGAGGTTGAGCAAAGGCAATTGAACTTGCTAAAAAGAAATTTGAATCTAAGGTTCCAGTCATTTCAGAGGAATATAATGGAATCAAGATTATAAACTCTCAAGAAGAATGAAAGACAGTGGGTAGAGGAAGTCCTTGGAATTAGCATGATCTGTTTGACTCAAGTCAAGATGATTAAAGTCATATATTTTAGCAGGTAGACCTCTTAGGCAATTCATTCAATTTTTCCATGCCCCAAGCACCAGAACAAGATACAGAATAGTTGATTATCTACATTGGCCATGAAAGAAGATCCCTTAGCACAGTGCATAGCTCATAGTTAGTGATTAATCAAACTTTATTTATTGTTTCATTGATATGTATGACCTATATGTTTTGGAGCATTTAAGAAAAATGCAGGACAGTTCCTGACATGAGAGAGACAGACAGACAGACAGACAGACACAGAGAAACAGAGACAGAGTCAGAGAGAGATCAAGTTAGAGCTAAAATGATCTTGTATACTTAGCTTTATAACAAAAGAAATTTAACCATCCTTGATAAGAATGGTATCTGTACATTACCTTAGAATAAATAAAATCATAGCTTTTTACCCTCTTCTACTGATTGAGAAGCAATTAATCCCATTTAAGCAGAGGTGCTATGGGTTTCATTATTGATTATTAAATCTTCCAACATTTTGCAGTTTCAGATAAGATATTGATGTTTTGATTTCTTTGCCCCTTTCTTCCATCCCCAAATCAAATCTATCTAGACAGTATGTTCTTTGTCTTAAATTCCAATGGTGTTAAATATTCTATATCTTCCAGTGCATAGACATGGTTGACAAACAATAATGATATATGATGTGAGCTTGAATAAACCTACATTACTATTAACCTCTCACAAGTGTGCAGTGCCTAGATGCTTCCTGTGAATAAACATGGACAAATCACATAAAATATTTATTTGCTAAACCTTCTTTTCAAGATTTATTTTTATATCTGGAGGAAACTGTAGTAATATTAATGTGGCAGTAAGGGTTGCATTATCATCAAAATGTCTCATGGCTTGTCTATGATAGTTTTCATATTATGAAACATATTCAAAGAGAAAGATATTGTAATACTTTCAGAATTTATTTAAAGACTGTAACTTTGCAGTTTATAACCAGTTACCAGATGACTTTTTTTTTTCTTCACATTTTGGGATAATGATATTCAACCCAACCTTTCATTGAATTTTTTCATAAAATCACATCTGCATCCTAAGTCTTTGTGCTCTTATATTTCTTAACAGCAAACATTTTTGTGCAAGTAATGGAATCTTCTAGAAGTGAAAGGGACTCCTGTGGCCATCTTATACAAACCCTTTAATTTAGGGATGAGTAAACTAAACCCTAGGGAGTTAAAGAATTTACCAAAGGTTGCCTATGTAGTAAGTATCAGAGACCCATTGGAAGCTAGGTCCCCCGAGTCTACCATATCATTTTGCCTTCATCATCATTGGTGCTTTCAGTAATGCACAATTATTTCATATAAAAATAATTCTCTACAGAACCCAACTTTGTAAGTTCCATGAAGGTCAAGATTCTTGTCTCAAACAAAGTGCGTCAGTATTAGGTGCTATGAAATATTTGTTTAATACAGAATGAACACATGTACAAACATAGGATAAATTACATATATTGGCATTGAATAGTAGTTGAGTAGCTAATAGATCTAATAGGAGAGAAAGACTTTAAAACTGCCTTATTTTTTCAAATAAATTGGCTTTGATTTGTTCATCTTGAATATCCAATTGTAAACACATTTTTCCTTTAAAAAGCCCAGTGAATTTGAGTCTGAGGTATTATTTTCCCAGAGCTTACATTTTGGATGAACTACAGAATTTAAAGTTTATTGTTCATACTTTATGTTTAAAACGTTGATCTTAGTTATCACCTACTATCTGGTATCAGTTAACTTAAATATTAGTTGATATTACTATGCTGTATATGTTCTTTGTATTTGTAGGATAATGAAGTGATCTTGGGAGGCAGGTTTGTAAGATAACTTTGCAGATTGGCTTTGTTTTTATATGCTCAGAGAGCATGAATATTTATGGCTGCCTGAAAAATACATACCATTCAAAGATACTCTGAAGTTAGATTGAGATTCATCTATGACATTCTGAATCTGTTCAGTAACCGTGTTTATTATTAATGCTATTTTTGAGTCACTGTCTCCTGTATTATTAGAGAGAATGGGAAACTTACAGAAATCCAAATTTGTCTTTTGCCAGCATATCAGATTTTAGCATTAGGGTGATAGCAAACAAGAGACTAAGTTGAAGAATGATAAACTGAGAGCTTTGGCACTGAATGTCAACAGTATAAGCAGTCATGATTATTTTTAAAATCTCATATGTAAATGGAAGTGTATTGTAACAAACTACTTTCTCAGTTTTGTTTCATTAACAGGCACTACAAGGTAAGGCAATATTACAAAACTGAAACTCTCTGATTCTATATGGGTTTGTATTGTGAAGTGTTGAATAGAAGCTTAGGAGGCACAGCAGAGTACTGAAACTAGAGTCTGGAAGACCTGAGTTCAAATCCTGTCTCAGATACTTCCTTCCTGTGTGACCCTGGGCAAGTCACCAGCATGTCTGGCTCAGTTTTTCCCATCTGTAAAATTGGCATAATAGTAGTTCCTATCTCCCAGGTTTTTGTGAGGATCAAATGAGATAATGTTTATAAAACTCTTTGCAAATATCACATAATTATAAAATTCTTCTTCTTATTATTATTCTTAACACTCTCTGTTGTTTTTTTTTTCAGTTGTTTCAGTCATGTCCGACTGTGATTCCCATTGAGGATTTTCTTGGCAAAGATGCTGGAGTTATTTGCCATTTCATTCTTCTGCTCATTGTACAGATTAGGAATTGAGGCAAACAGGGTTAAGTGACTTTCCTGGGGTACAGTTAGTATCTGAGACTGGATTTGAACTCAGGTCTTTCCTGACTCCAGTCCCAGCACTCTGTGTTATTAATCTCTCTATTATTTTACAGATGAGGTAATTGAAACTTGATAAAGTTAAGTAACTTGCCAAAGTTACCCAGTTATTGATTGAGAACTTTAGACCATGACCCCAGGTTGTCTGATGGGAAAGATCCTGTCATCTTTCAGCTTCCTTATGAACAATCATTTGTTAAGCACAGTATAAAAAGATATGTTCTGGTATTAAAAGAGATACACAATCAAATAATATATGGTTTCCTCCCCTCATAGTGCTACAATCTATTGGGTAGATAGGCATGAGTAGAAATGGTTATAAAACATAATATTACATATATTTGATTTTAACTCACTGTCAAAAAGCTACAAAACAAAACAAAATGATATGGGAGATCGATAAGAATTAGGCAGAGGATTTGAGGGTTTTCTAGATATAGTGAATAGCCTATATAATCATTCTTACCTTCAAGGAATGTATAGTCTACTGGGAAGGAGAAGATACCAACAGAAATAGTCACAGATGAGCTGTGAAAGAGAAAATCTCAAAATAAAGAACTTTATCAGGACCTAGATTAAGGTTGGAATGACTATGGGTGAGCTATGGTGAAGAATCAGATCATTATAGTATAAACTGCCTTAGTCCATATTTGTGTAGGGGTTTAAAATGATTAACACACTTTCCATAGCAGCTCTGTAAAATAAAGAGTAGAATTTTGTGGGTTGGGTTTGTTCCTATTTCTTTTTTATTGGTATATGTGTAGGAAGGATTTAGGTGTATGTTGGGACTGGGCTTGTTATTTCATTAGGGTAGGGAGCTCCCATAAAAAGAAGTAAGTTAATCATATACTTTTCAACTTACTATCAAAAAGTTGCCTGTAGTACCAAGAGTAACCTCTTGGACCATACAATAAGTGGTCCAAGGTGAGACTTGAATCCAGGTCATGCTACCTACAAAGACCTGTTCTTGTTTGTGTACTACATCCCTTGCCTCTAAGTACATGGATTGATTCTGTGTTTGTTTGCTTGCCCCTCCCCCTTCCCCAATTGAGAAGGGGAAACTCGGGCACAAAGTCATTTAATGACTTCCTCATGGTCTCCTAGTTGTTCCACTGCTGCCTTGAAAAGATGAAATAATGAATTCTAGTCTTCCACCATTTTCATTTTTTTAAAGTTCTGTTGCCACTAAACTAAATGTCTTTAGCTCATTTATTCAGTAAGTGTTAGAAGCTTGAAAGAGTGTATCACCTTTAAAGTGCTCCGTAATAGGGAGAATTTAGTGTAATGTGTGGTCATATCCTTAAGCTTAGAAATCTGGTCTCCTGTGCAGCATTTAGTTTATTGTCAGAAATGAGTATCTAAAAGCCACTAAAATTTTCATAGAAGAAAAAAATTCAAGCATACTCAATCTACAGCCTAAATTTGTGTAACAGTGAATATTCATGTCTACTGCTGGTGCTTGAACACATGTATTTCCACAATTCACCAAATAATGAAAACAGAGGATGAGTCAAAAGGTAATGGTGGGCAAAAGTGAATTAGCGGACGTGGCCAAAGATAGCCAGCAAGCAAGAGGGGGACTATTTTTTTTTTACTAGAAAATGCAAGATCAGGAAAGGGGACATGGGATGATTACACAGTAGAAGTCAGTGATAAGAGGATTCTACAATCCAAGAGATGGAAGAGATTGAAGGGACCATTCAATCAGTCAAAAGTTGTTATGTACTTTTTATGTGCCAGATACTGTACTAAGTGCTGGGTATACACAAACAAAACATACTTATGCAGTGCATGTATGTGCATGTGTATGTATATGCACATGCATATATGTATATGTGTGTATCTATAAATATACATGCCTATATATATATATATATAGTTAGTATCTGAAGCCAGATTTCCTTCTATGCTATTTCATTTGGCAATCTCACACACATATACATACATACACATGTATATACATATATGTGTACACATGTATTTGTATAATATATGCATATGTGTATACACATGTGTGTGTGCATGTGTGTGTACATAAAACAAATTTTAAAAGCCAGTCTCTGCCTTCAAGGATGTGATAGTCTAATGGGGAAGGTAACATGAAACAACTAAGTACAATTAAGATAAATGCAGTATAAATTGGCACAGGTCTTAGAGGGCAGGCATGAAGATGGAGAACTGAGAAAGGCTCCTTGAGATGGGCAGAATGTTAGCTGAGATTTGAAAGAAGTCAGGCAATGAAGGACGCAGACATGAGGAAGCAAAGAGTTCCTGGCATAGGGGGACTGCCAGTGGAAATGCTCTAAGTCAGAGGATGGAGTCTTGCATGTGAGGAAGAGCAAGGAGGCCAGTGTCTTTGAACTACAGAGTACATGATGAGGAGAAAGGTGCAAGGAGACCAAGAAGGCAGGAAGGGGTCAGATTATGAAGGCTTTTGAAAGCCTAGGAGAATATTTAAGTATGGAAGTTATAGGGAGCCACTGGAGTTTATTGAATTGGGATGGGAGGAGATGATGATGGTGGTGGTGATCTAATCAAAACTGTACTGTAGGAAGATCAGCTTGGCAGCTGAGTGGAAGATGAGCTGGGATGAGGAGAAATTTATATATAACCGGCAGGTTATTGCACTAGTCCAGATATGAGGTGATGAGAGCCTGTGCTCAGGGTGGTTGCAGGGTCAGAAGAGAGAAGGGGACATATATAGAATCTTAAAAAGTTAGGAACAACAGGAATTGGCAGTTGATTCCATATAGGGGATGGTGAGAGTAAAGAGTCAAGGATGTCTGCTATATTGTGATCCTCTGTACCTGAGAGGGTAGCAGGACCTTCAGTGGTAATAGGGAAATTAGGAAGAAGGAAGATTGTGGAGGGAAAAATAATGAGTTTGGTTTTAGAAAGGTTGAGTTTAAGATGTCAGGACGTCCAGTTTGGGATGTCTAACAGACAGATACAGATGTGAGGCTGGAGATCAGGAGAGAGGTTAGCAGCAGACAAGTAAATGTGAGAGTCATCGGCATAAAGACAGTAATTGAACTATGGAAGCTTATGAGAGTGCCAAATGAAGTAGCATAGAAGGAAAGAAGAAGAGTGCCCAGCACAGAGGCTGGAGACCTCCACAATTTTCATGCATGGCATAGAAAGAGATCCAGTAGAGGTTAGAGAAGGGGTAATCTGGTAGGAGAACCAAGAGAGATTTGTATTAGGAACATCTAGAGTGAAGACACTACAAAGGACAAGAGGGTAATCAACATCGTCAGAGGCTACAGAGATGCCAGGGAGGAGAATAGGTTGAGAAAAGGTCATTAGATTTATTAACTATGAGATAGTTAGTGACTTTGAAATGTGCAGATTTAGTTGAATATTGAGGTTGGAAGCCAGACTGAAAAGAATTAAGAAGTGTGTGTGTGTGTGTGTGTGTGTGTGTGTGTGTGTGTGTGTGAGAGAGAGAGAGAGAGAGACAGAGACAGAGAGAGAGAGACAGAGAGAGGGGGGGAGAGGGAGGGAGAGCAAGGGAGGGAGAGAGAGGGAGAGAGTATAGATAGTAAGGATGTATATATCAAGTAAGGTTTATTTGTTTGTTTTTTTTTTTTTAAGATGGGGACACATGGGTATGTTTGTAGATAGTATGGAAGCAGTCAGAAGACAAGGGGCAATTAAATATTAGTGCAAGAGTTGGGATAATAGAGGATACATTGTTGGAGGAGGTGGGATGGAATGGGATCACTGGTATATGCCTTAAAAAAGACAAGGACTAACTCTTTTGCTGCATTTGAACCAGGGATGAAGGAGGAGATAGTGACAAAAGTCATCTAAATGATGTAAGATTAGGAACAGGCTAGAAGATGGAGCTCTCTGGGAAAAGGCCCAGTTTTTTTTTTCAATGAAATATGAGGTTAGATTCTCACTCAATTTCACATATGAATAAGAATCTTCATTACAATGTAGCAATGAGTGAGCATCTAGATTTTGCTTGAAGAACTCTAGATCATTACCTTCTGAAATCATTTAACACTTTTATAAAGATTTAAATATTAGGAATATTTTTCCTACATCAAGTCATTGGTTGCCTCCTAACAACTTCCATTCACTGCTTCACTCTGGAGGTGTGGTGTTGATGGAAAGCATAAGTATAAATCCTTCTGCACATATTTTAAAACACTTATGCTTTAAAACATCTTCTGTTCCTCATGATCAGCATCTCCATCTGCTTCAACCAGATATCAGATGGTATGATCTCAAGCCACCTCACCATCCTGATCAAGTACTTCTTTATGCATATCAGCTGCTTAGATATGACACCTGAAACTGACCTCGGTAACTCTACATGTGATCTCTTTTACCCTGGTTAGACCAGGGTAAATACAGAGAGACTATCACCTCCCTACTTCTGGGTACTATGTCTTTCTTTATTCATTACCTTTCATATAGTCTATATCACAGTGTTGATTCAGATTGCACATGCAGTCCACAGGAACACCCAGGAACCCTCAGATCTTGTATGGATAAGAACCCATCTAATCACAAGTCATCAGTCTTAAATTTTGGAGGTTGATTTTTCAACCTAAGAGTAAAACTTCAAGTTTACCCTTATTAAATTTCATTGTATTTGATTTAGACCAGGATTCTTGTTAACCAGTGTTTTTCAAGATTTTCACTCTCCCTCACTCCCTTTTTCTCCCCTCTTTTATTGGTGAAATGGACAGCCTATCATGGGAACTGGTACCCATGAGATGTGTGTGTGTGTGTGTGTGTGTATGTGTCTGTATAAATTACAATGAAATACATTAAGGATAAATTTGAAGTTTTATTCTTGTGTTGAAAAATCATGTGTGTGTATATATATATATATACCTGTGTATATACACATGCACACATATACACACATAGATGCATGTGCAAACACATATATACATATAAATGTGGGCATATACACATGAGTTTAAGCATGTTCATGGGTACTAATATATTTGGGTGTATATGCACCCACATATATACCTGTGTCTATGCACATATGTATGCATATATAACTTCATATCATATTATAGCAGATATGTAAATATGATAGTTATATGTCATTTACATATGACTCTATTATATTAGATAAATATTGTGGAAGAACACAGAGAATTTTGGGGAAGGCATGAAGAAAAAGACATACTATATGATAAGAAATAAATGAGTGGCAAGTGTATCTTTGAAGTGGGCACCCACAATGATGAAATCAGAAATTCATTCAATTATTGAAGCAACCTGTTTGAAAATTAAACATGTGCCTTTCAAAATTTGAAACTCAGGGAAATCACTTTTAAAGAACCATTGATTTCTTTTATATGATGCTAAACATCATGATATTTTTACATATACACACATGTATATGTTTGTATTACCCTTCCTTATTTTTTCATGTGTCCACTTTAAATTTTACTAAACCTTCCTTAATTAATATGAAAGAAACAATGGAACTCATATATGTTTCTATTATTACAGTCAAGAGAAATAAATTTGACCCATTCCTCATCAGAAATATAGCAAATTCTTTAAAAGTTGCTGTTTTTATCAAAAAAAATTTTTTTTTCAAATTAGATCTAAGCATCATTATTATATGTTCATTACATCAAGCCCATATTAAGTATATAAGTGAAGGTTAATTATGTTTGATTTTGATTTCAAAGAACAGCCTGTTTCCAGGGAGTTTCTAGCCATAGTGACCCCTCCCCTGCTTTCTTGATTCTATAGTAAAACAAAGTCAATTTTTTTTTATCCTCTTTAAATTACAGTCTTACTTCCACGAAGTGGCAAGCTTGATAGACATAGACATGGGTAGTTTGGTTATATTCAGTGCATGTTCATATGATATGTTTGGTTTTATTTAGTCTTGGATGTGAGACTACTCTTGTTCTCACAACAGAGAGGGTAAAGGCACTGGATCTCCCATTTCCAAGATTATGGGTTAGGGTCAAATTGACATTTCAAGTTAAGTAAATTTGATGGTATAAACCTGTATCATGAAACCATCCCACACCATTGACAATGAACTATCTTTGCCACAAAACTGAAATGAGAAAAAGAAGCTTTACCATAACTATATCCCGCACAATTGGGAAGAAATGTTATTCTTTCATGATGACAGGCCTCATGAAAGACAACTTTATGTGGATGATATTTCTTACAAGAGTACGGTTTCCACATCTAAAGCTAAAGGATAAGAAACAGGCAGCTAAGGAAATAGCTCAGAGTTTAACCTCAATTCAATTTCACCAGTATGGGGCAGAAAATGACTTAATCTTCTTGTCACAAAACCTCCATATCTTAGTTGATGAATTTATGACTCAGTTACTCTGCCTCATTCCACAAAAAAATAAAAAATAAAAAAAAATAAATTACATGGTGGCCAACCTCCTAATGAGTTCATCTTCAATAAATACATGATGTCAGATAAGTAATCCATTATTGTATTCATATTGGAAGTATGTCTATCTTGCTATCACTTGCCAAGAAATATGCTTCTTTGTTACAACCTTCTGGAAAAATAGCTACCTCCACAACACAATAAAGTGTCAGAATAGAAACTTGGTAGAAAGAGGGGTGGGTACAAATCAGGTCAATCAAAAATTGAACTGGAAGACAAAATCTACTTTGCCATTTTGCCTCAAGATGGTACCAATTACAAATTACAATAATGATGATGATAGCTTATATTTTATAATAATTTACACAGATTGTTACATATGGTCCTCACAGCAAATATGTATCAGAAAGGTTGGGTGAGTTGCCCATGATCACATGGCTAATAAAATTGAATTTGAAACTTAGTTCCCCAGATTCAAAGTTCAATGTAATTTAAAGAAAGCAAAATTGAATCCCAATGTTTTTTTTTTTCTTTCTCTTTCCCCCCCTTCAGGATGTGGGGGTTGGGAAGCAAGGATAAAAGAAAGATTAATATTAAATAAATGTCATAAGATATTTAAGCTTATCAGGGTTAATGTGAGAAATCTGGACATGCTGGGGAGACGTTATGAAGAAAGTATTGCCTCTTTAAGAGCATAGTATGAATAATGTATTGTCATTCAACTCAGATAGGCTTTCCTCCTACAAGTGAGTCTGCAATCTTTTGTTCTGTGACATTAACACATTGACATTATTCTTAGTTTGTTTTGTAAGAAAATATTGGAAATATTAAACATCTTTCCAGAAATATTTTTGATGTATTACCAGATGGGTGACCATTTCTCCAATCCAAGAATATAAAATTTATGACTCATTTTTATCTCTGGTTTTCCACTGTAAAGAATGGGTGTCAGCTTCCTATGTAATTTTGATTTGTTTATCCAGCAGTTTTGTTTGTCCATGCTGTTTTCCCCGTGCCAGTTGTGGTCAATATTTGGTTTCCATAAAAGGTATGAGTTTTCTTTGAGGCTATCTTTTCTTGCCATTGCCAAACCCACAACTGATGCACCATTACTTGGACTTTTGTTCCTAATTTAAACTTGGCATGGGCCCCCCTTTGGTGTAAAACATGAAACAAACTCCATTTTTACATGGAAGCTGAGGAGGAAGCTATTTCCTTGTTGTTTTTTTTTGAATCTATAGGAAGGTTCTTTGTGTTGCATTTAGGGGAAAACTGTACCACCCAACTGCCATATAATCCTATGTATTTTATTTTGTTGCATTTCAGAACATTATTCCAGAAAGGAATTTATAGTTTTTCTTCAGAATGCTAAGGGGTCCATTAAAAAACTTAAGAACAACTGAGTAGATGAATTGTGGCATCCCTTTCAACTCTGAGGTTCTCATTTAATCTTATTAAATGGTTTATGAATGGTAAATTAGCAGTCTGACACATTCCCAAAGTGAATTTTCCTCAACCTTTCTTGGACTCAGTTTCCTCATCTATAAAATGATGAAATGACCTCTAAAGTCTCTTGTAGTAGTACTATTAGTTGTGATGGAATGATAGGTATCTTCTTGCCTGTAGGTTTATGCCTAGTTTTTGCTAATTTGAGTTTTCACTAGTTTGAGGACCCTAATTTGGAAGCATGTGTAAAGTCTGTGCTAGAAGTATGTTTTGAGACCAGGTTCTTAAAACAAATAGAAAGCACTGCAGAACCCTCGATTCTGTTCTATGCACAGGTAACTCTACCTTTTGTCTCCCCAGATCCTGACTATCCAGGGTCCCCTCTGGCCTCCACTCTGTATCAATTAAAATTTACAGGCTCTTTTAATTATGGGATATTTAAGTTTATGAGTCAATGAGTTAAGGCTAATTCTTTTATTGTAATGTTTCTATTAGATCCATGCCCTACCCCCTCTAGGTTATATAATATCACCAAAAAAAAAAGAGCCTAGCAAATCAGATTTTGACGAGTATGAGGGGTGAAGAAGTATCAATGACTGAGTTCAGCAATAGCAAACTGTGTTCAGCTGCAGTTGTGTTGACAGAATTTTGGAAGAGGTATATTCTCATGTGTGTGTGGGTGCGTGTGTGTGTGTGTGTGTGTGTGTGTGTGTGTGTGTATTCCTTTTACTTTAATGGCTCTTTTTAAGGAAATTCTCTAGGTCTCAACATTGCCTACGTTGGCAATTTTTGCTGATTAGGTCATGATGTTGGGAATGATGATAGCATTACAAAGGCGCACTCCTTCTGCTCTCTACTTCTATCCCCTAGCCACAGTTGTGAGTCTAGGGAAGGAGGAGAAAGTCATGTACTTCTTGTCATGTACCATTGGACCTATTGTTTCTTTAAGAAAAAGAAGCAGTGTAAGGTTGTAAACATTTTGGAAACAAATTCCACATCTTATAAGAAATAGCTTTATGATGGAAGGTAATTCATTTTTATTAGGTAATAAAAATGCATGGGATCATTTTCAAAGGAGAACTGATGAAAGAAAGTGGTATTATTATTCTCCCTAGAAAGGCCATGGTGATATAGTAAGGTAATTCAGTCTTTTGGGAAGCCAAATTGCTTCACATCAGTCAGAGGATAAACCAAGGACAGCTTTTGAAGCTATGAGTCACCTTAGGTGAATTATGAATACTGGATTAGAATGATCTACAATTTCCATCCTTCACTTAGGAAAGTAGATCTGTAGGAATGCCCACCCCTAATTCCAATTGCAATTCATTTCTGACAGGATCAAGGATAAGGTGCAATGGTCAGTGTATACCCCATGTGAAAACCCACTCTACCAACTTCTTTCTAATTTATAATCTTAGCTAGTTATCTAGGAGCATGCCAGAATTTATGTGACTCGTCCAAATGACTAGTTTGTATCAGAGACAGGAGGCACCCCCAACATTTCTTGGCTTTTAGGTGAGCTCTCTAAATATTATGTCAAACTGTCTCTTCAAAATCGAGCTGTTTATTTCTGCACAGGTATGATGTTTGAATTAAATTATGGTTCTGGTAGTCTTACATGCCAAAACTTGATTAATGGTTCTCCGTCAGAGTTCTGAATTTTACACTGGCGCAAAAACTGGTATGAAGGTAAGACTGCAGCCTTTTTGAACAATGCTAGTGAAATTAGGAGGAGATGCTTAGATTTGAAAGTTCATTTTGGCATGAGTTCTAAAAGTTTTGACTTTATTTGCCTAAAAATTTCAGACACTAGTCTTTCTCCTCTCACCCCTTTCCCCTCATTTCTCTCTCTCTCTCTCTCTCTCTCTGTCTCTTTCTGTCTCTGTCTCTGTCTGTCTATCTCTCTCTATCTCTGTCTCTTTCTTGCTCTCCTCTCTTTCTGACTAATGAAAGAAGAAAAAGAAGTTGATAGTACTTGTCATTGGCATGGAATCTTTTCATCTAATGACTTTTTATATTCCAAATGATTTTATTTGAGTCTGGGAAGATTTTTTCTGAGGGGAAATCCTTAATATTGAAATATTCAGATTCTCACTGATAATGACTACTACATCTTCAAATTTATCTTTATATGTAATTGTGACTCTCATTATCTTACTCTCAGGAGGCCCAAAATCTGTGCTTTACTATTAGTTTGTGACTTGCTCAGGCCCATTAGTAGCTGCTTTGTCTTTTTACAAATGGACTCTTCTAATAGTGACCCAATTCCTTGCTAAGTCTTTCCTAATTACATTTTAATCTTATTGGGCTTGCACTAGGGATCCCGTATGGGCTGCTTAGGCTCTCAAGCAGAGACAATGAAGAATTCTATGGTAACTGTGACAAATTACCAACCAAGAGAATTTCTCACAAGAGAAATTACATGAAGGACATGTCCTAAACATGTATATGTTCTGTGTTAATGATGACCAATTGACACGTCATTTTTTTCCCATTGTTTTCTATACAATGTCAGAAGAATTAAAAGGAGGCCCTGAGTACGTTGGGTGGATCCCTGTAAAGGATTTATGGAGTGACATAGATCAGAGTTACATAGAATAGTAATGAGTGGGTCATGATCCTCATCATTGGAAGGTGTCCCGATGTTGATGGCATCACAAATTAATCAAAGTAAATGAATTTTGTGGAAATGTCAAGATTTAAAAAAAGTCCTTTATTAATTCATTCACTAGATATCTATGCTCTAGACACTGTCATAAGCAATGTAAGAAATAGAAATACAAGCAAACACAAGAAGATACAGTTCCTTTGCTCAAGAAGTCTACATTTTTTTGAGAAAAATACACCTCACGCATAAGTTGTGATACGGTGCAAAATGTTTTTTGACGTGAGAGAAATCCAAAGTGCTCTAAGAAAATGTAAGAAGGGAGAACATGTTTTCATGTGTACCTTGAAAGGAGAGAAAGATTCCAAATTCGGAGATAAGGAAGAAGTACATTTGAGGACTGTATGAATATATAAATGCCAGAGGCATATATATGTCTAGCTTAAAGAATAGCTATTTGTCAATTTATGAGCAGTATAGAATGCATGAAGAGGAATAATGTGAAATACTCTGAGTGAAAGGTTGATTTTGATTATTATGGAGGGCCCTAAATGAGAGGCCAAAGAATTTGTATATTATTCTGGAAGTCACAGCAGTTTTGAGAGCAGGGGAGTGATATAGTTAGACCTGCCTTGGAAACGTTTCTTTTGACTGCTGTGTGAAGACTCTGTAACAGAAAAGGAGAGATAGCAAGTTATACATTTTTTTAAATAGAAGATAAGAGTAATAAATATTTTTTTAAAAACAGTAGATACATTTGCAGAGCATATCTTTTAGTATAATTCTTAAGCATGTATAGTTGTTTCTGAAAATTCTGACATTGTGAGTTTTCTGGTCAATATCAAGGAAATAAGTAGTAATATATTGATATAGATATTACACATATATAACATATAACATGCTAAGTATGATGCATAATATATAATGTATGTCTTTATACATTATATATGTATATATGTGTTGATATGTTTACCCACAAATCTTTTCCACTTTGCTCATATTTTTGGTCTGAACGTTTCATAAAATAGAGGAATGCATAGCAATTCAAAAGTTACTGATGTCCCTGAATTTCTATGCTCAGTGATTCCAGAAAGACTAGTTTACTTCAGAGACTTTGTGGTTCATTAGTGTGAAGCTTCATATAGGAAAAATATCTCTCTACATCCCATCAGTATGTCAACCCTGAAGAATATGTAAAGTTCCTCTGTGGCCTTTCCTTTGAGATGAAATATTTCAGGAATGATTTATTATGATATTCCAACAGTGGTAGGATTATTTTTATTTTTTACTTTCCAGATATGTTTTTTTTTTGAGGTATCTAAAGTCTAGCTGCAACTTGAAAACCAAGTGGCAGTTGAATGACAAATTGCTTGTTGAGAACGTGTTAAAAGGAAAGATCAGTGAGGTATGGGTTGTACTAGATGGTCTTTGAGGTTCCTTTTATAACTTAGATTCCAGGATTCTTTAAGGATATTTCACAAAGGGATGAATGGAGAGATGACATTTCAAAAAGTTGGAATTTTTTTTAGTATATGTTCCTCAGTAGAATTTAAATTCTCTGACGAGAGGATATTTCTCATTTTAAAATTCAGATCTCTTACACTTAACATGATGCTGGGGAAATAATGGACACAATAAATAAATACTCATTGATTTATTAATTGACTTTTTATATTGGTCAAGAAAAGAAATAAAAAAGGAAAAAAAAAAGATTAAAATCAAGAGAGTGCTATGAGATAATCTTTAGGTTAAAAATTCAGAGAAAAGAGAGTTTAGAATGGAGACAAAAATGAGAAATATAAAATTATGATTATGCAAATGTACTGGCACAGTTTATGTATGCTGGTACGTATATGAAGAAAATAGTTTATTTTAAAATGTGCCCAGTTTTTTTTTTTTTACTTTTTTACTTTTCCAGTTAAAACTAGCACAAAGGGAATATTTTATGTAGGAATTACAAAATATAACTAATTTACAAAAAAGATGAACAACATTGTTTGAATTTTAAAATCAGTTCATTAGCAATTACACCAATGAATAGTTTCACAAATGTTTGAACTCAAAGCTTTTAAGTCAGTAGCTATTTACAAATTTAACTTAATTGTTTCTGAATTTAAAAAAAACTATTAAACAATTATGTAGCTGGAAAACATGCAAGCCAAGAGGAAGGTATGTTCAGAGGAACAACAGAAATAGGCTCTGTAGAAAATAAAGGTGCATTCTTTCTGAAGAGTGATCCTGTATTTGTGTACAAGCACAAGAAACACAATGAAAGAAATATAAAATAACTGCCTTGTGTTGGACATTGGAAAACAACAACACAATGATTAATGTAATGTTTGGCCTCATGGCAGGCAATGCACAAAAGAACAGACTTCAAAGGTGAAATTAAGGGCAGTCTGTAGGAATTTTCCGTTATTTTGTAATTCAGTTTAAAGTTTCTATCAGAAATATAGAAATACAGCCTGAAATGGAAAGACATAGACAATCATTTTCAGAATTGGGAAAATTGACTCTGAACAACTCTCATGCTATAAAATGGAAATAGAAATGCAGGTCCAAGAAGGAGAAAAAAGAATGTTCACATTTAATAAACCACTGAAGAACAAATGAAACAGAAAACGATGGGCAGGCATGACCAAGGCTGCATGCTACTAATTGCTGTCTTTTCTTTGGAATACGATTTTACCAATGATGCTGTATATAGGAAGGACAGTTTGAATGAGAGACAGTATGGTACAATGGTCAGAGAGAGGGTCATAGAATCATAGAACTAAAGGTGGGAGAGTTCTTGGAGACCATACAGTCCAACCCGCCCCCACTCCTACCCACTGCCATTTTATAGATGAGAAAAGTGAGACCCAGGAATATTAAGTGATGTGCCTGAAGCCACAGAGATAGTGACAGAAGTTTGTCTTTGACATGTATATATTTTTTCATCTCTCCACTGAAATTCACTGCCTCTAGGTAGATAGAGAGCTGAATGAGGAGTCAGTGCAACCGAGGTTCATATCTCTCTCTGACACAGGCTTACTAGCTATGCCAGCATGGATGGATTGCCTAAACTCTCAGTATCTGTTTCCCTATTTTAATAGAGAGGGAAATAAGCATTTATCAAGCACAAGGCAAATCTCATTTGCTCCTCAGAACAACTTTGGGAGGCAGATGTTATTAAGTTCCCCATTTTACTGCTAAGAAAACTGAGTCAAACAGATGTTGTGACTTGCCTAGGGTTATACAGCTGTGTGACACAGTAACTGTCTGAGGAAGGTTTTGAACTCAGTTCTTACAGACTTCAAGCTTGATGTTCTATGCATTGTGCCAACTAGCTGCTCCATGATGGTGATAAAAACATTCATAGCACTTAATTCACAGGGTTGCTGGAGGCTCAAATGAGAAAGCTCATGAAATGTGCATCACAAAATTTATAGCATTGTATAAACATTAATGATTATTACTGATGAGATTCCATGAGAATACACTTACAAATATTGCTGTGAAGTCAATGGAAATATTCCTACCAGTACCTCTCCTTACAATAATGGCCCTTTTCTAACAATAATGTTCCTACTGTGATGCTAGAAGATTTAAAGCAATGGGATATACCATTTCAAAATGGAAAAAAAGGGGAGAGCGTTTCACAATAAAAATGATGAAACAGTATAACACTAAATGAGAGGGCTGAAATAAACTAAAAGAGAAATCAGAAAACATTTTAAAATGTTTCTGTTTTTATTTTTTTTAAAGAGAAGCCAAAAGCATAACTCTCAAATCCAAGAGTTTCTTTGAAAGTTACCACTGTCATTGAAAGCCCCATAATTAATAAAAGATGTTTACAGAATTTGGGTTAAAAAATGATTATACTTAAGCCTTTCTCCCTTACAATCTACAATGAATAAATTGGCCAGAAACTGACTTGAGAGAACAGTAGTATTAAACTTCACCATTAATGTATAGTAGGTCTCCAAATGAGAAGTATCAACATCTATTTCACTTTAGGGTCTGATTTGGTTTATTCTCTTGGAAGCATTCTGGGGTTTCTTTTAGCCTTTCTATAATCCATCCACATTTTCCATTTATGCTTAATGTTTACTAAGAGATTACCATGTATATTTAGCTGTCTTGAACAATGAGGATACAAAGATGGCCCAGTATATGACACTCACCTCAAGGAGCTCATAAACTAGCTAACTCCTCATTTGCCTTGAATCTTTTTATCTGGAATACAGTAAATTAAGGGGCTACTCAAAAAGTGCTGAAACAATTTAAGCACTCCCTTAAGCCCTCTCTGATATCATCAAATGCTAGTGTCTTTCCCCTCAAAATGTGTCTTTACAGGGTGTCCCAAAAGTCTTAGTGTAATTCTAAACTTTAATTGCTTAAACCTGCACTAAGACTTTCAGAACACCCTGTATTTAATGACTTTGTATTTATTTGTATGTATTTACAAATACATGGAATTATGAACTTGATGTCTTCTTAGAAACAAGTGCTGACTCAATGGATAGACTACTGGGCTTGGATTCAGGAAGATCTGAGTTCCAATATGGATTTATACACTTACTAGCTCTGTGACCCTGGACAAGCAACTTAACTACTGTCTGCATCAGTTGCTTTAAATGCAAAAGGGAGATAACAGCACCCTTCTCCCAAGGTCATTGTGAGGATGAAATGAGATAATATTTATAAAAGCACTTAGAGCTGTTTCTGGTGCATAGCTAATGTTTAATAAGTACTTATTTTAATTTTCACAGTCTGTGTCTCTGACAAAGGCCTCATTTCTAAAATATATAGAGAACAGAGTAAATCTATAAGAATACAAATCATTTCCCAATTGATAAATGATCAAAGGATATGACCACACAGTTTTTGGAAGAGGAAATTAAAGCTATTTATAATCATATGAAAAAATGCTCTAAGTCACTATTGATTAGACAAATGCAAATTAAAACAATTCTGAGATACCACCTTACACCTATCAGATTTGTTAACATGTCAAAATAGGAAAATGCTAAATGTTGGAGAAGATGTGGGAAAGTTGGAACAACAATGCATTGCTGGTAGAGTTGGAAACTGATTCAACCATTTTGGAAAACAATTTGGAACTATACCCAAAGGGCTATAAAACTGCATACCCTTTGATCCAGCTATACCACTACTAGATGTGTATTCCAGAGAGATCATGAACAAGGGAAAATGACCCAAATGTACAAAAATATTTAGAGCAGCTCTTTTTGTGGTGACAAAGAATTGGAAACGAGGAGATGCCCATCCATTGGGGAATGGCTGAACAAGTTGTGGTATATGAATGTAATGGAATACAATTGTCCCATAAGAAATGGTAAGTAGGTGGACTTCAGAAAAACCTAGAAAGTCTTGTGTGAACTGATGCTGAGTGGAGTGAGCAGAACCAGGGCAACACTGTACACAGTAACCACAACATTGTATGATGACCAGCCTTGTTAGATTTAACTCTTCTGTGTATCTCAAGTTCCAGTTGGATGTAGTCAATAATAATAATAATAATTGCATATCTATATCTATGTCTATATCTATATATACAAAGATAGATAGATAGATACACATTCATAACATTTGATTATGGAACTCCAGATTCCAGATTCT
>CM053581.1:362157913-362174881 GCA_028627135.1 Pseudochirops cupreus | reverse complement strand
CTAAGAATCACCTACCCAGCAAAACTGAATATAATGCTTCAGGGAAAAATATGGTAATTATATGAAATAGAGGATTTTCAAGCATTCTTCTTGATGAAAAAAAACAGAGCTGAACAGAAAACTTGACTTTAAAATGCAAGAAGCAAGAAAATCATGAGAAGGTAAACAGGAAAAAGAAATTATAAGGAACTTATTAAAGTTGAACTAGTTACATTCCTACATGGAAAATGGAAAAATGATAATTGTAACTCATAAGTCTTTTCTCAGTATGAGAATAGTTGAAGGGAATATATGTGTGTGTATGTATATACATACATACATATACATATAGACATATATACACATACGTATATATATGTGTGTATACACATATATGTGTGTATGTATATATATATATATATGAATATATACATACATATATATGCATGTATAGGAGGGTGTATATGTATATAAATATACATGTGAGTATGTGCTTATGTATGTACATGTATACACAGAAAGCGGGCACAGGTTAGGTTGAATATGAAGGGATGATTTAAAAAAGAATTAAAAGATGAGAGGGTAACCCATTGGGAGAAGGAGAAAGGGAGAGATAGATTAGGGTAAATTATCCCACATAAAAGAAGAGAAAACTGTTACAATGGAGGGGAAGAAGAGGAAGGTGAAAGAGAGTGGGCCAACTTTACTCTCATTGAATTTGGCTTAAGGAGGGAATTACACACTCAATAAGGTTTCTTACCCTACAGGAAAAGAGGGGGGAAGGGGATAAAAGGTGGGGGGATAATAAAAGGGAGGGCAGCCTCAGGGAGAGCGTAGTCAGAATTAAACACTTTTGAAAAGGGACAGGGTCAAAGGAGAAAATGAGAATAAGTGGGGGGAGGGCAGGATAGGATGGAGGGAATTATAGTTAGTCTTTCAAAATATAACTACTATGGAAATGTTTTGCATAACAACACATGTAAAATGTATATTGAATTGCTTATCTTCCCAGTGGGTTTGGATGAGGAGGAAAGAAGGGAAAAAACCTGGAACTCAAAGTTTTAAAAACCAATGTTTAAAAAAAAAAAGATTTTTATATGTAACTGGGAAATAAGACACACAGTCACTGGGGTATAAAAATCCATCTTACCCTACTAGAACGTTAGGTGGGGGGAATGTGGGAGGACATAAGAGAGAACAAATTTGGAGAAGGGATGTTGAGTAGGCTCTCTGTCTTGGGGTGGGGGATAGGGGAAATATGTGGGAAAAAATTGTAACTCAAAATTTTGTGGAAATGAATGTTGAAAAATAAAAATAAATAGAAGATGATGGCATAGAAGCAGGAGAACTCCATGAGACCCCCATAACTATGACTCTAAACAAATTTTAGAGCTCCAGAACCTATGGAGTGACAGAGAAACAAATGTCCCACTGAAGGCAGCCTGGCAGGCAGACAGGAAGGGCTCATCACAGCATGCTGGGTTCCAAGCCCAGCTGAGCCTCGGTTTTAGCCCCAGGGCAGCCCGCATTAGCTGTGGCTGGAATATTTGGGAGAGTGGATCACTGGCAGCTCTGGCAGTTTCCAGAATTATCAACCCATAAATGCCAAAGACAAAGTGAAAGGTCAGTGGAACTTGGCTGAATTTGGGGGCGACAGAAGAGCGGGTCCTGCCCTCTGCCCTCAGAGCCATAATTGGCAGAAGAAGTGGCCCTGCAGCTGCCTCCACATGGCTCCTTCAGAGCTCCCAGTCTGCAGATTGCAGGGGGGCCAAGCAAACTTTCAGAGGCTAAGTGCTCTTGCCTTAACCTGCCTGATTGGGATCACAGTCTTGGGTGGTGGTCCTGAGGTACATGACCAGTAACCCAGAGCTGGTGAGAGCTGTAGAGATGGTGGCCTCCTAATAGCTCCAGAAGCTGCAAAACCCCCAGTAATTTGGGACAAAGCTCTCCCCTCTGGAAGCAGAGATTACTGTGGCAAAGAGCTCAGAAGTCAAGCTAATTGACTGGCAACATGAGCAGGCAAAGGAAGCAAAGCAAGCACAGCAATCCAACTTTAGATTCCTTTTTTGGGAACAAAAAGGATCTAAGCATGGAATGGGAGGAACACAACACAGTCAGAACTCCTGTACCAAAAGCTTCCAAGAAAAATATGAACTGATTACAGGCCATAGAGGAGCTTAAGAATAATTTTGAAAATCAAATAAGAAAAGTGGAGAAAAAATTGGGAAGAGAAATGAGAATGATACAAGAAAATCATGAAAAGAGAGTCAACAACCTGACTGAAGAAAATAACACCTTAAAAAATAGACAACTCAAATGGCAAAAGAAGCCCAAAAAGCCAATGAGAAGAAGAACGCCTTAAAAAGTTGAATTTGCTAGATGGAAAAAGGATCTCAAAAGCTCACTGAAGAGAATAATTCCTTCAGAATTTAAGTGGAGCAAATGGAAGCTAATGACTTTATAAGAAATCAAGATACTATAAAACAGATCCAAACAAATGAAAAAACATAAGGCAATGTGAAATATCTCCTTGAAAAAACCACTGACCTGGAGAATAGATCCAGGAGAGACAATTTAAAAATTATTTGACTACCTGAAAGCCATGATCCCAAAAAGAACCTAGAAATCATCCTTCAAGAAATCCTCAAGGAACATTGCCCTGATATCTTAGAACCATAGGGTAAAATAGAAATTGAAAGAATTCACTAATCACCTCTTGAAAAAGATCCCAAAAAGAAAACTCCAAGGAATGTTATAGCCAGGTTCTGAGTTCCCAGATCAAGGAGAAAATATTACAAGCTGCCAAGAAGAGACAATTTGAATATTATGGAAACACAATCAGGATAACACAGGATCTAGCAGCTTCTACATTAAGGAATCGAAGGGCTGGGAGTATGATATTCCAGATTTCAAAAGAGCAAGGATTAAAACCAAGAATCACCTACCCAGCAAAACTGAATATAATGTATCAGGGGAAAATATGGTCATTCAATGAGGTGGAGGACTTTCAAGCATTCTTGATGAAAAAACCAGAGCCGAATAGAAAGTTTAGCATTCAAATACAAGAAGCATGAGAAGGTAAATAGGGAAAAGAAATCATAAGGAACTTATCAAAGTTGGACTATTTACATACCTACATGCAAAAACAATAATTGTAACCTATGAAACTTTTCTCAGTATGAGGATAGTTGAAGGGAATATAAATATATGCATATATATATGTATATATGTATGTATGTGTATACACACATATGTTGATATAGGAGGATATATATGTGTATGAATACATATGTAAGTGTGTGTATATGTGTACACAGGTATACATAGAGAGCACAGAATCAATTGAATAGGAAGAGGTGATATTTAAAAGATAAAATTGAGAGGTGGGAGAGGAATATAATGAGAGGAGACAGGGAGAGACAGAATGGGGTTAATTATCTCAAATAGAAGAGGCAAAGGATGACTGTTAAATGGAGGGGAAGAACAGGAAGGCAAAAGGGAATGGTTCAACCTTACTGTCATTGAATTTGGCTTAGGGAGGGAATGACATATACTCTAAATTGAGTATCTTGCCCTACAGGAGAGTAGGGAGAAAGGGGATAAGAGGGGGAATGATGGAGGGGAGGGGAGGTTGGGGGAGGAGGTTTTAGAAGCACATACTTTTGTAAAGTGATGGACAAAGGAGAGAATTGAACAAGTTGGGGGTGGGATAGGATGGAGGGAAAAATAGTCAGTCTTTCACAACATATCTGTTATGGAGATATCTTGCATAACTACCCATATATGGCCTGTATTGAATTGCTTGTCTTCCCAGTGGGGGCAGGGGATAAGGGAGGAAGAGAAAGAATCTAGAATTTAAATTTTAAAATCAAATGTTTAAAAATAAATAAATAAATTGGAAAGGAAATAAAAGAATAACAATTTACAGAGTAGCCAAGTGGTGCAGTGAATAGAGAATTGGCCCTGGGATCAGGAGTACTTAAGTTCAAATCTGGGCTCAGACATTACTATCTGTGTGACCTTGGCAAGTCACTTAACCCCAATTACCCTACCTTCCCTCCTCAAAAAAAAAAGAATAACATTTCACATAATTGGAGGAAATATCCAATTTTAGCTAGAGATTAATCAAAATAATGATTCCCTCCCTCCCCCCCCCCCAAAAAATCCACTGAACTTCATAAATCTCTCCATGGACAATTTATTGTTTGGCTACATAGGTGACATAGTGAATAGAGATCAGAGCCTGAACTCAGTTCTTGAGTTCTTATTCAGCCTCAGAAACTTACTAGATATGTGGCCCTGGTCAAATTATTTAACCCTGTTTGATTCCATTTCCTCATGTATAAAATGAAATGGGGAAGAAAATGGTAAACCACTCTAGTATCTTTGCCAAGGAAACCCTAAATTGGGTCACAAAGAGTTGAACATAACCAGACAACAACAACTGGACAACAAGAACCACACAGTCTAAGAATCTTCAATTCAGATGATATCTGTTTTGCCCTCTAATTCTGAGAATCTGTGTGTCTGTGATATATATTAAGGATTAGGGAGATGTCAGGACAAAGTGCTACTGTAGACATGGGAATGTGAAGATCACTTCTAGGAGAGAGAATGAACCAAAGCTTCATGGAGTAGATACTATGAGAAGTAGATAGTGAAGAATTGGAAGGATTTCAACAGACAGAGGCAGGGAAGGAGGTGGAATGGAAATGAGGGAGTGCATTTTCAATGTGAAGGGAAGTTAGATTTGACAGGTAAATTCAAAGAATGGTCAGTAGTCTGACTCAGCAGGAAAATGGAGTTTTTCAAGGGGGTTTTATCAAGGATTTGTCTCTCTCCTAACTTTAGTCCTTCATAGCTCTGCAGTAGTCTTCTGGACCTCTTTACCTACATGTCTTGGACACATCCTAAACTCAATCTGTGCAAATATTGAGAAAAATATGTTATTGAGAATAAGGGAATTATTGAGACAAATCGTACGAGTATAGAGAAAAATACAAAGAACATCTTCAATGAAAATATAATGGGGAAAAGGTAGTTTTTTTAATTCAAATTATTTTCTTTGGCAGACCAAATTTTTAAGAAGCATAATTGAACTAAATGTGCTAAGAATACAATAATCCACTCTATATCATCATCATCATCATCATCATCATCAAAATAAAACTTTTAGAAAGAAAGAATGGACTTAGAGACTCTCCTCCAACAAAGTCATTCAATTATATATTAAGATCTTGTGAAGTTCCTCAAGAAATGGAACCACAGCAAACCTTGTTCTGTGACCTTCCATTAACATCATATGAGACATGAAACCAGAAAGTATGTATTGATCTAGGACTAGAACGTGCAGGAAGAAATAAAAGAGAGATTCCTTTGTGGATGGTGAAGTCCTTTAGATATTTATGTTTGTTGTTTATTTTGTTCTGAGTACAATAAACCTCAGTCCATTTGTGGGTCTTTCCAATTCCATAAATGCCTAAAAATAAACAATTTTACAATCCACAGGTGAAAAACTAAATGGATGAAAAAGATTTACTACATAGATCATGAGGACATATTTTTAAAGTTTAGTAAATTGAATTAGTTCATCATTACTCCTTTCCAAGAGAATAACTATGATGAGTGATGAATGGGATCCAAAATTAAATAAAATGAAGAGAGGGTGTTAGAACACATTTGGGAAGTCATGTAGGGCTTCAAATGACCCTAAGCTTTTCTTTAAAAAAAAAAGTTAACTCTTTTGAAAATTGAATACTGAACATCAGTACAGTCATTGAAAACTCATTAGTGACTACTTAAAATTAAATTAATTTATATTAAAGAATACAATTTTTAGTGTTTTTTCATTACTATTCAGTAGCCACAAAATTTCCCACCACCTGCCAAAGCTGAGTAGAAGTATTTTCTTGTTACTGATCTACTTAGTCAAGTTAAACCATCTGAGAACGCTGACTTGCTTCTAGACCTCTATTCTAACATCTTTCTTCCAAGGGGTGAAAGATATGTTTCACCTTCAGGCTTGTGAATTCATGATTAATCACTACTTTGGTCAGAATTCTGAAATCTTATGGATTGGTTTTCCTTCACATTGTTGTCCTGACAAAATTGTCCTCCTGATTCTACTAAATTCACTCTGTATCATTTTATACAAGACATGACATATTTTTTTCCTGAAGTCACATTTTCTTTATTTCCATTCCATTGTTAATTCTATGCATTCACATAACATATTTCCTTCAGCTATCCTCTAGTAGATACCTATTTTGTTTCTATATCTTTTCTACAACAAAAAGTTCCTCTAAATATTTTAGTTTTTCCTCTATTGCTGGATCAAAGAATATGCAAAATTCTATTACTTTTTTGGTGTAGTTCCAAACTGTCCCCCTTCCCCCTCAACAGAGTAATTGCTTGTGTATAAGAAGTGGAAAAAGGAATTGTTGAGGAAATGAATGATGAGAAAAGGACGTGGATTTGTCAAGTAGTGAG
Source organism: Pseudochirops cupreus (assembly GCA_028627135.1). Lineage (NCBI taxonomy): Eukaryota > Metazoa > Chordata > Mammalia > Diprotodontia > Pseudocheiridae > Pseudochirops > Pseudochirops cupreus. The sequence continues at coordinate 362,168,413 of CM053581.1, read as the reverse complement.
AACCAGGGACAACAGATGGACACCCTGAAAGCTATGCTATACATACAACAAAATGTAAAAAGGCCTAGAGGAAGGTGTCTCAAGGGGGAGGATCTAATGGAAGAACATGAAGTACAATCATACAAAATGATTTGATAAAAATAGGTCAGCAGTTTTTCCTTATTGAAGGTATATCACTGTTGAAGAGATCTCAGTCATTGAAATATTAAAATGAATCATACAGAAGATTAGAGGTTAGATTAGAATTAAGCATATTTGAAATGCTTATTATGTATGTACCAAGCATTGTACTAAGCACTGGAGATACTTAGCTTTATGTATCTAACCTGTACTCTCTTTTGTTCTTTAAAAATTTATTTCTTTTTAGTTTTCAACATTCATTTTTTTGGGTGGGGGAAGGCGAGGCAATTGGGGTTAAGTAACTTGCCCAAGGTCACACAGCTAGTTAAGTGTCAAGTGTTTGAATCTGGATTTGAACTCAGGTCCTCCTGACTTCAGGGCCAGTTCTCTATTCACTGCACCACCTAGCTGCCCCTCAACATTCATTTTTATAAGATTTTGACTTCCAAATTTTCCCCTGCCCTGCCCTGCCCTGCCCTCTCCCCAAGATAGCATGCAATCTGATATAAACTCTAGCTATACAATCATATTAAACATATTTCTGCATTGTTCATATTATGAAAGAAGAATCAAAACAAAAGGGAAAAGATAGAAGTAAGAAAAAAAACAAACAAAGAAAGAAAGAGAAAGTACTATATTTTGATCTGAATCCAGACTCCATAGCTCTTTCTCTGGATGTGGATAGCATTATCCATCATGAATCTTTTGGAATTATCTTAGATCATTGTGTTGCTGAGAATAGCTAAGTCTATCAGAGCTGGCCATTCCACAATGTGGCTGTTACTATATACAATTTTCTGCTGATTCTGCTCACTTCACTCAGCATCAGTTCATATAAGTCTTTCAAGGTTTTCCTGAAATCTGACACCTCATGATTTCTTATAACACAATAATATTCCACAAGTTGTTCAGCCATTCCCAAATTGATAGGCATCCCCTCAATTTCCAATTTTGGGTCACAGAAAGAGCCAGTATAAATATTTTTGTACACATTGGTCCTTTCCCTCCCCCCCCCCCCTTTTTATGATCTCTTTGGAATACAGACCTAATAATGGTATAGACAGATCAAATATAATATACAATATTATAGTCCTTTTGGCATAGTTCCAAATTGTTCTCCAGAATGATTGGATCAGTTCACAACTTCACTAATAATGAATTAGTATTCCAGTTTCCCCACATATTCTCCAAATTTTATCATTTTCCTTTTTGTCGTATTAGCCAATCAGATAGCTATGAGGTAGTATCTCAGAGTTGTTTTAATTTGCATTTCTATAATCAATAGTGTCTAGTGGAGTGGGAGGGCACATACTTACAGGCACCAGGATAGCCAGTGCAGATTTGGAAAAGGTCAGAGACTGAATTGGAAGAAAACTGGGTGGTATAGGTGAGTCTTTGGATAGTATTGTAGATTTTGCAATTACTAAATTTTATTATTTTGTTCATCCTTAGTGCAGCAAAATAACTAATGTGGATCTGGAACATGTTGGAAAGTAAGAAAAAGAGCTTAAAGGGGTTAACTTATTCCTCTCAAGAGAAGCAGTAAAACCAAACAATTCAGGATATAGGAGAAAATATTTTATATAGAAAACTTAATTCTTAAATACTCAAAGATCAATTTCCCCAAAATTAAGATAGTCCAACAGTTGAACCAGTCTCTCATTGTGGGAAAAGTTTCAATATAACCTTGAATAGAATGTTGAATAGAGCATTTGGAATATTATTGAGGAGACTCTATTTGGTGGGAGCTGGAAATAGATGATATTTCATTTCCTTCCAAATTTGAATCAAATGCAATGGTGCCACTGAAGTTCATTTCAAATTTTATTTCATGGATCCCTAGAATTCTGTGAGGTGGCTCTTAGAATTTCTCTAAAGAAAGACTGATTATGAAAAACACATTTAATTTATTTGATTCATCAACTCCATATCTATTCCCAATACCAAACAAGAGCTTGTGATGACAAGTAATGGAAAAAAAAAACAATTACATAAATTACAAGTTTCTATAGCAATTGGTGCACATACTAATACTCATATGTAGAAACCAGACCTTTTGTACCAGCCCAGCAAATATGTAAATTATTAGGGTTGATGGGTCCTTCTTGAAGAAGAAGAAAAAAAGATTCACAACTTTAAAAATAATAATAATTCAAAATCAACAACAAACATCATAAAGTCCTTTTTTTTATCAAGTTCCAGGACCAATTAAGTTTTTAAAAATTACTTTTATTGACTTAGTCATTGAATCAAAGACATGAGATGAATAACAAGAAACAACCCTTTAGTTGAATAAAACACAGTGAGTTTTTATTAACTTGTTTTTGAACTTACTGGTTAACTCAATAAAAATGTTTCTTTGTTGTTCACTTCATTGTTTTTAATCTTCTTTAAAGTTTTCATTGTCCTTCAGGAATATTGTGCCTGCCAACTTGCTGATGAGCTTCCCGTATGCAAATGATACATTTTCTGCATGTAGACCTTTGCATATATACTATTACTGCTTTATGGATCAAAAGCCATGCACATGGTTTTTATTATTAATTTTGTTTAAAAATTTATAATCATGCCCATAAGCAAGGCCTATATAAACTAGCCTAGGGACAAAGAACAATGTACCAGAGTTAGCAAGAGACCTACATTAAAGGACTCACATTGCCCCCCACTAGCTGTGTAACTTTGAGGAAATCAATGGATATGGATCATAGCCTCCTTGTTTGCAAAATGATGGGGTTGAATTAAAACAGAGTTTCATTAATAGAGTCCCTTGAACTTCTTTTTTTTTAAGTTTCAGTAATATATTTCAATGTGATTTTTTCTTTATAAGCTTATGCTTTTTTATTTGATGCATTTAAAAGCAATATTGTGAGAAGGAGCCCATAGAATTGATCAAATATCTAGAAGAGTCCATGACACAAAGAGAAGTCAAGAATCTCTAGGCTCAAAGACACTTAGGGTCCTCTGCAGTTCGAATAGTCCTTGTTTCTCTAAGAACAGACAAGGCAAACTTTTAAGAAAAATTTAAAAAATGGATAAAAATCAATGAAATGGTGCTCCTTTTTGTCTTGGATGCAGGTCACCTTATGTTGCTGTATGTTATAAGGACTTGGATAGTGGTTTTTGTCTTTGTTTTTAACTTAGTGCAAAATTGATTTTTAAGATGGAATCTTCAAACACTGTTTCTTTTCAAAGAACATTTGACAAAAGACTTCTGTTATGTTGATATTCTACATTTCAAATATATTTTTTGAATCTAGTCTTGATGAATCTATAAATTACCTTTTTTTCACCAGTAAAAACTAGTGGAGTATGTAAGTCAGCCCTATATGATCTGTCTCAAGTAATTTCTAATATTATAGTTACAATATTTGAATACAGGAACGTTGATTTTATTTCATATATCTGACCAAATAATTACTTAGAAACTGGATAATTTTCTCCACATGTATCTTCCCATCTGAAATACAGGCATTAATTTCATACAAGTAAAATAACATTAACTTGTGCTTATATAAGTCTTTTTAAAGTTTTCAAAACACTTTTACAATCACTTCATTTTCACCCTTCACAACAATACTGGGAGGCAGATTTTATCATCCCATTCTCATTTTGCAGAAGAAGAAATTAAGGCAGACAAGATAAGTGAGTTGCCCAGGTCCATACAGCTAGTAATTGTCTGAAGCAGGATTTGAAATTGCATTTTCCTCACACCAGGTCCAGTAGTCCATTATTGCACCACCTAGCTGCTTATCCTAGTACACTAAAACAGAGAAATTTCACAGAAAAACAAAACCTTAGACCACTTCCATTCAGAGTCTATGAATATAATATGAATCAATTATTCAAGCACATATTAAGTACCAAAGATGTGTCTTGCTCTGTTAAGTCCTGGGGATAGCAAGACAAGAATAAGACATTCCTTGCCCTCAAGGAACTTATATTGTATTAGTAACCATTTAAGTATATAAGTAGATAGAAAATATACACAAAGTAAATGTGATTAATATTGTGGGGGAGCACCAGCAATATGTGTGGTAGCATCAGGAAAGTTTTCTTAAAATGTAGCACTTGAGCTGAGCTTTGAAAGAGGTTAAAGATTCTGAGAGGTAGAGAAAGGGAGGAAGGACACTCCAGATATCAGTGACAAAGCCACAGAGTTAGGGCATCAAAGATCTTGTGTGAGATAAAATAAGGAGTCCAGTTTGGCAGTAAAAGAAAAGGAGCAATGTGTAATAAGTTGGGGAAGGAGAGTCAGACCCAGATTGAGATGACAATTTTTGCCTTGCTAAGAATTGATTCCTAAAGGAGAAACATTAATAATCACTTAAACTCATACATAGTACTAAGCACAATTTAAATGCCTTCACTTTTTCAGCAGTTAATATTTCTGAATGCAGAGCTTTAAAGCAAATTGTTACTGTAAAAATAAGTTATTAAAGAATTTTTCTGATGATGAAGACTACTCTAATTATGTCATTAAGACTAAGTGATGTATGTTGCTTGAGATCTTCATTGACATCATAATAGTTGTAGGTTCTCAAAGACCAATGTAGTACACATTCTACCAATAAAGAAATGTCTGTCTATTGTCTCAGCTGTGCCTATGTTATCTACATATCAGCTTGATCCAAAAGGTTTCATCACTAGAAATTTGGCCAGTGGCTGATGACTGTTATTGACTGTGGAAATTCATAAAATACAAAATGATCTTCAGGTTTATGATACTACTCTCTGCTTCCAGTGATACCATTCTAATGAAGTAACAACTCACAAGTTCTGTCCAGATTGGTAAACAAAGACAGAAATGGTTTCTTTGTGGATCTGAAGCAATGAGAAACATAATTTCTCAAAAAATTTAATCACTTGGTCTTGTACTCTTTACTTTATTAGTTTTCTATAATTGACCACAGCTTTATAGAAACCACCTTACTGATAGATGGAGAACAGAACATGACCTTGAAGCCTGTTCTCATATTATCTCCCACATATTTATGAAAAACACACATGAATCTATGGCAGATATGACCACAAAGAACTATTTTGGTAGTCTGATGAATATTGACATCAAACAATATACTCAGTAACTAGATATCTTCCTGACATTTTCAGTCCTGTTGCAGAAGATAATTAAATAGACCATAAGTAAAAATAAGAAGATAAGAAATATAAAAGCTTTCCTTGTTAATAGCAAGTCTTTTTTACCCCCTTTACTACCTCCTTCTCCTATTTTCAGGTGACATTGTACTAATTGCATTATGTTAAGAAACACTTATAGACCCTCTTGCTGAAATCCACAATAACGCTAGAGAGACCTTGAAAACCATCCACATTACAAAACCAAAGCAGATGAAATGTTCACATTGCGGAATGTTATGCATAATATGACATGATGCAGTTGAATGAGTCGTCTACTTACATAATTCACCAAAAATTAACATTGTGCCAAGACATTATACTAGTAACTAGAGGCTATTAAGACGGAATTAGACTTACCCTGTCCTCAGTGGGCTGACATAAAATTGCTGATAAAACATACACTGTTTACTGTGAAATAAGACAGAATATGACAAGTACAAAAGAGAGGATGAGATGAAATGCTAAAAATAAATTAAAGAATAATTAATTCAGTGGACAGCATCATGGTGCAGTAAATAGAGTGCTGAACTTAGAATCAGGAAGTTTTTTTAATGAATTCAAATCTGGCCTCAGACACTTAACTGCTATGTGACCTTGGCCAAGCCACTTAACCCTGTTTGCCTCAATTTTCTCATCTGTAAAATGAACTGAAGAAGGAAATGACAAACCACTCCAGTATCTGCATTAAAAAAAAAAACAACCCAAATGGGTGTTAACAAAGAGTTGGTCATGACTAAAATGACTAATGAAAGACAAAAATTATTATTTCAGTTGGAGGAATTATTTCAGTTGAAGGTAATAAAATAATTATTTCTGGAGAAGGTATATCCTAAGCTACAAGAATGGGTTTTTAATAGATGATTGGAATCAGAGAATCCATAGGAAATATCTTGAATCTTATTATGGACATAAAAAGGCAAGATAAGAAGGGAAGACAATTAATAGTTTATAGAATACAGTAAGCCTTACCTTGATCTCATAGTCAGCAGTACTCTCTCCCTACTTTACTCTCACAGTATTTTGCGTTTCTCTTATTTTCTTCATGATATACCTTGAATGATACCTTTGAATGTTCATGCCATTTTTCTTTTTATTAGATTACTAGAAACTTGGACTTTTTCTGACTCCTTTGCTGACTCACCATCAATGTAGCACCCTCTAATTGTGGATGTTCTCAAAGGCTGAGCTCTCTTGTTCTCCTGATAAGTTCATCAATACCCATAGACCTATTTCTATTATTTCTATGCTGATGACTCCTAGATTTCTGTATCCAGCCCTACAATCTTTTCCATGAGTTTCCAATGATGCAACACCAACTGGCTATTTAAATCTTCAAGCTGAATATCATGGAGCCATCTCAAAATAGACACACTTTCTTTTCCCCCAAGACTCATCTAAACTTAAAAACTTCTCTGTTTTTATCAAAGATGTCACCATTATTTAATTTTCTACTTGACATTATTTTCAACTCTTCATTCTGCCTCACCCCACATAAGCAATCACTTGTCAGATCTTGTCATTTTTCCTCTCTTATATTCTTGGCATTAAATTTTTCTCTCTGTTCATAAAGCCAATGTGAATTCAGGCCCATATTGCCTTTATTTATATCTTTGCAATGTCCTTCTAATTTTTCTCCTTACCTTAAATCTTTGCTGCAGAGAACACAGCTCCAGTGGACTGATAACATCATTTGAATGACAAATGTACACTTACCTAAATTACTATTTTATGGAGAACTCACATAGGGCAAGTGCTCATATCATGGTCAGAAAAAAAAATGATACAAGGGCACGCTCAAGGTCTCTCTTAAGAACTTTGGAGTTGATTGTGTGAAAGGGGAGTCACTGTCACTGGCCTGCCTAGCATGGATGGCTTGCCCTCATCAGAGAAGGTGCTGTGCTTGATAAGCGAAGTAGAATTGAAATAACTCAAAAGAAACATGAGATGCAGAAATTTAGAGAATCCACCTTTGTTCACATGGACTAATTTGTGGTAGACCTGTGGTAGAGCATTCCAAGCTTGTACTGGTCTGATCAGCCACAGTAGGACTCACTGTACCTTGACTCTAACATAGTGATGTCATTTTGGTATTCTTGGAGAATGAAGGACAACAACCATACGTCTCTCACCACTCTATTCCATCCTACGTACCTGTACCAAACTGATCATCCTTAAATATATCAGGCCATGTTATTTCCATACTATATAAATCCATTATGACTCTAGAATAAAATATAGATTCTTCTCAAATCTTTAAAGCTGTTCATTGCCTCACCCCAATGTATCTTCCCAAAATTATTGAGCATCATCTGTCTTCCTTAACTTTATCAGCCAGTCAAACTGACTTTTTCTTTGTTAGTGACACTGTCTCTGCCTTACACTGGCTCCACCACATGCCTGGAATTATTCCCTCCTTATGTCTAGCTCATCGACTCCATCTTTTTCTTCAAAATACCACGTTCCAGACAGAGGAAGTCTTTCCTGGTCTCACCAACTGATAATGTCCTCCCTCCCAGACTAGCTGGAAGTTAACTACTTTGTCTTTATTATATTCAAATCTCTCCTGAGAGGTGGTTTTTCATAATGGATGGAAATTTAGCTAAATCAGGAAAACCTGGGTGTAAATCTTACCCCTAGCATGTACTGGCTGTGATGCTTGGCAACTCATGCAAACTCTCAGTGCTTCAGTAACTATGACCTGCAAAAAACTGCTGTGCTACATTGGTAAAAAGGAGTTTCTGCATGCAGGATTTCACCAATAAAATCTCATGTTCATTCCTTGGCTTTAGCCCTATTTACTCTGTACATATTTATACATGTACTTGTTTCTCCTATACTAATATTTTCATATTTATAATATAGTTCTATTTGTATGTATACTAATTTCCTCCCCTATTAGAATATGAGTTCCTTGACAATATGTATTGTTTCTTTCTTGGTACTTATATCCCTAGCACAGTCACTGGAACAGTATAGCCACTCAATAAATGTTGATTAATTAATTGGTCTTCAAGAAAGAATGGAAGCAGTCTATGAGCTAGGTCTAGATATGAGGAGAGTTGGGTATTACTTGAGGTAATTTTTTTTGCCACTATAGGGCTTTTAGTGATACTGTATTGCTCTTTTCCATGAAAGTCCATCTCTTTAATCTCTATATTTTCCCCATGATATGAAATGTCTATAGATCATGAAACACTATGATCTCAGAAGAATGAAATGAGAAATCATAGGGTCATAGATTTAGAGTTGGAAGAAATTGTAGATGCCAGCAATCCCAATTCCTTCATTTTCCAGAGGAGGAAACTTGGGGCCAGAGAAGTTGAGTGGTTTACCCAGGGTCACATAGCTAATTAAGGGTCTGAAGCAAGATTTAAATTCAGGCCTTTCTGGGTTCAAGTTCAATGTCCTTTGCCAGGGTCTGCAAATTATGGCCTAAGGTTTAGGGTTTTTGTGGAAAGGCTTAAAAGTTATGAATAATTTTTACATTATAGAATAAAATTTTATTTTATTTTAAAATGGAAAAAAAACATCCTTAGTTCTCAAGTGGTACAAAAGCAGGAGATGGACTGATTTAAACTTAGGGTCATTGTATGTGGTACTCCTCTGTGGTACAGAATACTGGCCTCTATAATACTGTTAAGTCCAAATAATGGATCCTATGAAATGTCTACATATATTTAACTTCACACTATTTGTAGTTTAATTATGTAAAAATGGTAACTGGTACAATTCTAATGGTAATATAAAATGCGAATTTAAATAATATGACCACTTCAGAGTAATCATTCATTGCCACTTGGATATAATTCAAATGATTGAGGATTAACACATAGTCTGTGTAAACAGGACTTAGTACATTGCCAATTAACTTGACTCTGAGATGTGGTTCAAATGATCTTATAAAGGGTGTATAATTGGGGAAAAATATTGGTTTTATCATGAGAATGAGAAAACACAAATTATATTCCAAATATATTTTTGTAATTTCTAAGATATTAAAATAATAGAAAAATTGGTCTCTAGCGCATAGGATAGATTTTTCTATATAGGATTTAAGGGGTAATATGGACAGGAGTTATACTCTGATAAGTAACACTGATAGGGTTGTCCTCTGTAACAATGGAAAACACATCCATTTAAATAGAAGATAAAAGTATATACAAAATATCCCTATAACAGGAGATCTTGCTCTGGGGACCATGAACTTGATTTAAAAAAAAAATTATAATTGCATCTCAATGCAATCATTTTTTTCTTTGCATTTCATTCTATTTTATTTTATGCATATCTTTAGGCTTTACCAGACAGGAAAGGGGTCTATGTCTCTAAGAATCCCTGTATTAGATACTGTAGTCTAAAAATAATCCAAGAAACTAAAAGATGGGTTCCTTGAAACTGAAAGGACTGAAGTAGTCTAAAATAATTGTTAAGGTCATGATGATCTTGGTTCCATGGCATCCAGAACTATACCAGATCTGCCTCACTACTTTCAGGTCCAAGGTTTGTTTAAATGTGTCAACTTTGGTTGTAGACAATAGGATAGCTAGTGGCTAATAAGAGAACCAAATTCTAATATCTATTAATATCTGTATCTATATATGTATATACATGCATACAAACATACATATATACACACATATATAAAATGTTTTGGACAGTTTGGATCAAAATTACTCTGTAGGAGTTTTCTAAATTTAAAAAAGGAAGCATTTTGGAAGCATTTATACATAATGGTATGTCTCAATGATTTAAGATTATTTCAAATAGAAATGTGAATTTTTGAAGTCAAGCTTATCATTCATATTGGGCAGATGTACTTCAGCAAAAGAAATTGTATCTGTCATTCAGTATCAGATCTTTCCAGGATGGTAAAACTGAGTACTATTACTGATTATGCATTTTCTATAAAAGAAATCACTGAGAATATTGCTTACATGTAAATTTTGGTCAACATGACTCGAAAGATAAATACTACTTTCTAAACTATGATCCTTTTGTCAACTGATCTTAGCACTTAGGATCATGGGGTCTATAGATAGAAGGGATTTCAGAAGTCACCTAGTCCCAACTATCTCCATATAATGCTGCTACCATGCTGGCCATCATCACTCTCTCCCTACCTACCTACAATAAACTTAGACTCTCTTCCTATGATGTTAGGTTCTGATTGGCGAGTTTTTACTGTATCTTGCCTAGAATCAGGCCTTCAATGCCAGCCTTCTCCATACCATGTTGATCTCTCTC
>CM053581.1:362123159-362153159 GCA_028627135.1 Pseudochirops cupreus | reverse complement strand
ACTGGCCTAGGTTTGCGCAGCCAATACATGTCTAAGACCAGATATGAATGCAGGAAGATGAGTCTTTCAAGTCTGGCACTCCATTCACTGTACCACCAACTGCCCTCTACAGTGGTGCAGCCTGTAAGAATTCTGGATCATGACTCATTAGGGGCATTAAAAGGTTAAGAGGAAAGCATAAAACTGGGCAGATTCTTGGGTAGATATTTTATGAAAAATCATGGACAAGATTGGTCCAGGTGTAGTGATTAAAAGAGAGAGATAGTGTGGACACAGTGCAAAATCATGGTTTAAATCCCACCTTCGATATTTACTATGTGACTCTGGGCAAGTCACAGCCTCTGTGGGCATCAGTTTCCTCATTTGTAAAATAAGAAGTTTGGACTCAATAATTCTTAAAGGCCCCTTCAACTCTAAATATATGATCCTATGAATATGTCCCTTTAACTCATCTAAAGGTATATATCTTGTTTCCTCAACTAGATTGTTCTTTGGAGAACAGAACTATGCTTTTCTAAGTCTCCTTAGACCAAGCACAGAGCATGATCCTTCCATATAAATGTCTTGATAATAGCAACGTTCCCTATCACTTTCACTTTTTCTTTACAAATATAAAGAAGCCAAAGGACTATTTCCTCAAAAGTTCACATGCTATGTAAATAGATTGATTTCATGATGATAACATTTAGGACATTTTGAAAAGTTAACTAGATTCTCATTCCAGTTATTTCAAAGGGTTTTTTATCTGATAACTGACATGATGAAAATATTCTGATAAATACAACACTGCTTGCCACAGAGTCTTTTCAGTATAGCATATGTTTGATTAACATGCTTTCTAACCACGGAGAGCAACCAAAATTCTCTTTAAAGTAGTACTCAGAGTGGTCAAATCTTGGGCCAGTCATCAGTAAAATGGAATTCTGAGTGAACCTTGAGGGACATTACCCTTAGTCACTCCAAGAAAATGTGTATTTATCTATTCTTTCTTGTTAATGTAGACATGTCATTGTGGGCACATAGAAAGTAAGGACAATGATGCCTGGCAATCGCCCTCAACATTTTGAGCAAACAAATCATTTTTAATTTTCAGTTTGTTGAGAATGTTGATTTCTCTTCTAGTCTTACCCTAAATTTCCTAAGCCAGCTGACCACAGGCTGAACTAAAAAATGATTTAAAGCCATCAAACTCAAAGAAAATGCATAATTGTTTTTTTTCACTTAAAGACCATGTTTTTAAATAAATAGGGTTGCAGCATCATAGAATTCTAGAAGTGGTAGTGACCACAGGAGTCTTAAGGGAGTGATCACATTGTTTTATGAGGAAAAAGAAAGTCTAAATGCAAAGGGCTCATTGTATGGAGCATGATGAAATATTTTAATAATCAGTAGAGATGATACAAGTTTTCCTGGCTATGTAAAGTAATGATTGTGTATACACAACAAAGAAATAAATCAAACATTTTAAAATAACTTTTATGTACCCAGCACTGCACCATACATTGGGATGCACAGTTCAAGGAACTTACACTTCATTGGAAGTAGACATGTACATATTTACAAAATAAATGCAAGGCAATTAGTTGGGGAAACTCATGAACCACTCAAAACCTCAAACAGAAGATAACGCTTGAGTGTAGTTGTAAGGGAAACAAGATATACTGAGAGGTAAAGGTAAGACGGCATGAATACTATTCATGTTGGATAGGTCAGTCAAAAGCTGAAAGATGGAAAATGGAATCTTCATTCATTTATGTATATGGATCACCAAGAAAGTCATTTTGGCTAAATCACAGTGTCAGAGTAATGTGTAATACAATGTGAAAGATACCCTGGGGCCAGATAGTGCATGATAAAATCCTAAGTAAAGGAGAAAAGAAAAGGCTTGAAGAATGTCTTCCTATTCTCAAAGTTACTAGAAGAATGCAAGAATAGAGTATTCCTTTTAAATTGTGTGTGTGTGTGCGCATGTATAAAACACATATACATACACAAATATATAATATTAATTAATTAATTTATTTGCTCATGGTCCCATTTAGCAATCTGATAAATCTGTGTAGGTGTCCCTTCTAAGAATAAAGTCTTTTAATGCATAAGATAAAATACAAAGTATTAAAAAGGAAACAACTTATATGAACGTACTGGTCTGTATATATGCATACATGCAGGTATGTATGTATGTATGTGCATGGTGCAGCTAGATGGAATAGTGGATAGAGTGCCAGTCCTGGAGTCAAGAAGATTCATCCTCCTCAGACGCTTCCTAGTTGTGTGACTCTGGACAAATCACTTAACCCTTTTTGCCTTAATTCTCTCATCTATCAAATGAACATGAGAAGGAAATGACAAACTACTCCAGTATTTTTGCCAGGAAAACCCAAAAAATGGTCACTCAGAGTCAGATATGACCAGTAATAACAATAACAAAATGTACATCTCTCTCTCTCTCTCTCTCTCTCTCTCTCTCTCTCTCTCTCTCTCTCTCTCTAACAAACACACACAAGCACACACACATCCATTCATTCATTCATAGGTCCTAGGTTAGGAATTCCTGTTTTAAAGAATTGGAGTAACTTCAAAAGTGATGATAAAAGAAGGGAAATAAGAATCAGAAGGGGCAGGAGGCAATTCAGAATGATGTCAAGAAGTCAGCGGATGGCAGAATGTGGCCCAGAACACTTAGACATGATCCACTGAATATTTGGAGCTCCTTAACAGGTTTGAAGTTCTTCCCATAGAGGGCAGAATGGAGGTGGAATAGAAGAGGCAGCTTCTCAATTCATGAAGCATAATGAGGGTCTGTAAATGACCCCCAGGAAAGAGAATGTCCAGTATCCATCACAGACAGAAAAGAAGGATTGCAGTGGTCAGAGCCTCCCTGCTGGGAGGTACCATATGCCAAACTGACATGAACAATTAGGAGGTAGGTTATCTTTCTGAGGCATGTCAGACCACATCTGGAGCCCTGTATTATAATCTGAGTGCCACATTTGAGAAAGGACATGGGTGAGTTGGAATGTGTCCAAAGGAGGTTGGGCTGGTAGGAAAATCAAAATGATGCCATCAGAGCATTGGTTGTAGGAACTAGGGGTCTTTAATACAGAGAAGAAAAGATGTAAAGTGGTCAGGGTAGACATTTCCAAGTTTTAAAAGGGTTTAGATGTGTTATGCTTGGTCCCAGGGGGTGGAGAATTGGGGAAGAAATAGGAGACATTGCAGAGAGCAAATCTGAGGCTAGATATACAAGGAATTTTGTTGTTGTCCAGTCATTTCAGCCATATCTAACTCTTCGTTACCCCATTTGGGGGTTTCTCAGTAAAGATACTAGAGTAGTTTTTCATTTCCTTCTCCAGATCATTTTACAGATGAGGAAACTGAGGCAAACAGGGTTAATTGACTTGCCCAGGACCACATACCTACTATGTGTCCGAGGCTAAATTTGAAGAGTTTTCCTGACTCCATGTCTGGTTTTTCTGCACACTTTGGCGCCACCTTCCTGCCCACATAGAAGGGAAATCTTCCTAACAATTAAGAGCAGTCTACAAGTAGAACAGACTGTCCATAGAAGTGAGGAGCTCCACACTACTGGAAACCTTCCAGGAGTGTCTGGGATCACTTTCTGACAAGTCAGATCCAGGGAAGGGGAATACCTCCATATGCAGAAAGTAATAAACTTTCTAGGGTGTAGAGAACAGACCTGGAGTCAGGAAGACCTGTGTTCAAATCTAACCTCAGATATTTACTGGCTATGTGACCTTGGATAAGTCACTTGACACTTTTTGTCTCAGTTTTTCCATCTGAGCTGAAGAAGGGAATGACAAATCACTCCAGTATCTCTGCCAAGAAAACCACAAAAGCGGTCCTGAAGAGTCAGACATGACTGAAACAACTGATCAACAAGAACAATAATCCTATTTACTACAACTGCATATATATATGGTTTTGATGTCCTTGTCATTGTTCTCCTTCAGTTGTTTTAGTCATATCTGACTCTTCAGGACCGCTTTTGTGGTTTTCTTGGCAGAGATACTACAGTCGTTTTCCATTTCCTTATCCATCTAATTTTTACAGTTGAGGAAACTGAGGTGAAGAAGTTTAAGTGTCTTGTCTGGGGTCACACAACTAGTAAATGTCAGATTTGAAGTCAGGAAGAAGAGTCTTCTTGATTCCACTCTACCCACTGCACCACCTAGTCACCCCATTTGGTGTCCTACCAATGTCAAAATATGTTACAATGAGGTTTATCTGAGATTAGAAGTTTCATCTATCAAGAGATGTGGGAAACAAGGCCTTGCAACCTATACAGTGCTTCTCTGTGACCATAGAATTATTGATGGAGCATACTAGTGCACAGCAGAAATCAGCACAAACAAACAGGAATGAAGGACTACCATGTACAAGCTCTAATTTACCAAATGACTGGAAGTCAGATGAGTGATCAGGAGAACTACAAGAGTTAAAAAATGTGAAAGTTCAGAAAAATCTCCTGGGGACAGACCTATAGCATCAAAACAAAGAATGTTTAACTTTCCCTTAATCACAAGGAACCCATCTATCCAAGTTAAAATTATTTAAACTTAATTAAAAAATGTTTTGTTGACATAACATTAATTTCCAATGATATTCCAATACCACTACCCCTGTAATCCTGGACCAGAAAGCTCCCCTGCCCCCCAAAGCAAAGAATAAAAAGAAGTGGGAAAGCAATTCAACCTAACTAACCAATTAATTAATCAAGTTTGACAGTATATGCCATGTTCTGTACCTCTAGTCCCCCATCTCAGCAAAGAAGAGAGGGAGGTAAAACTTCTCATCTACTGTTTAGGAACAAGGTTGGGTATTATAAACACACACATCTTCACTTAGAGAATTAAAATAGCTTTTGGACCAGAGGCACATCTTTTGTTTTTGAGGGTTATCTGAGATACGGACCTTTTTCTGTAAAAGAACTGAATAGTGAGAAGTCTTTGGCTATCTCACCTGCAGCAACAATCAGGAGCAGATCATTCTCCCAACCTCACTCTCATTCCTTGATTTCACAGGATGCCCAGTCACTTCTTTCAATGATCGCTCAGGGAACCATTACAAAAGATGCAAGTTAATAGAATTCCATTCACAACTTTCTCAAGAAATCCCCTTTGTTAGTATATGGTCTGTCTGGGGTTCTTCCTCAACTTGTCAAATATCCAATAAGCCTTCTTTCTTATACACGTGCTCCCTAATTCCTCTTCTCCCCATTTCTCAACACTCCAGACAAATGAATTCACAGTTTAACTATTGAAGGCTATAAGCAACATTCAGCACTGACCTTGCTGTCTTCAGTCTCCTTGGTTTTTCCTGGTAGAGTTCTGTTCTCCCCAAAATCACAGGTTGAGTTTAATGTGAGCTGACATGCAAGCATGGAACTTTCAGCTCCAGTAAGTTCCAAAGATCTTGAAGAATACTGATGTGATCCAGCAGTGCCAAGATTTGGTATCGGAAGGGCAGTATGAACAGGCTTTGACCCAACAGCTGGCTGTCTTAGCTTTGAGGCAACCCCAAGAACAGGCATGGCTTCTATAAAAATAGAGTTTTGCTGCCAAAGAAAATGCTTCTAACCTCAGTCTGGTAGACTCCAACTTTAGTATTTCCAGAAAAAAAAGGATTCCTTAAATCAAAGTAGTAGTCATCTTGAAATTTTTTTTTGAAGCTAATAATATTACAAGTTGCAGGAAGAGGCAAATCTTTCCTTCATCTTAAAGTAAGTATCTCTCTTTCTTTCCCTCCTTTTTCTTCCTTCTCTCTCTCTCTCTCTCTCTCTTTCTCTCTCTCTCTCTCTCTCTCTCTCTCTCTCTCTCTCTCTCTCTGTCTCTCTCTCTCTCTCTCTCTCTGTCTCAGCACAGTGAGTCAGTGGCTATATAAGACTAAACGCTCCTTTGGGGCGTGAACTTCTCTCAAAGGTAACTACCACCAGGCTGCATGTCTGGGATTAAAGAACTCAGAAGTTTGCCTTTTTTTTTCCCCCTTCCTGCTCCAGCAGCCCCAGTTCTGTGAATTAACACAGTGAAACAGGGAGGGGGAGAACAGAAAGGAAAGTCCTCTCCCCCAACTGTCAAAACAGCAAAAAGCCAACAACGCTGCAAGGACAAGACCTCTTCCTGACTTCAGAAATAACCAGCCCACATTTTTAAAAAGAAAATCTTTTTTTTTTGGCTTAAAAAAATGGACAGGAATAATAGCCAAAGCAAACAGCTGCTGGAAGAGTTTTTAGCCTGAAACAATCTCAGCGATGAAACTGTTTGTTTGATTCTCAGCTATTTTTCACTGCTGACAGCCATGAGCCACGGTGTTTCAGCCCCTTTTCTGTCCCATGAAATCAGGTTAAATTCATGTAAGACTGAAGCTGGCTACAGATGCTAAAATTGTTCTGTGAACAAAGTTTGTCTCTTCTATGTAAACAACAACAACAACAACAACAAAACAACAAATGAGAACAATTATTGTTTCTGGATTTACTCAATAAGACTTTTTTTTTTAATTTTGGAAAGAAGTATTTATTCAGTCTCTCTCAGCAAGCTCCTCTTCACGATTTTTCATTCTAAACATCCTAAGGCTACATTTCCTGACAAGATCCCAAGACCCTATTCATAAAAAGGCATTATTGTGAAGCAGTCATATCCTTTTCCTTTTAAAATGTGTGCTAGGTATGAATACAAAGAGTAAAAGCTCATTTGTTAAGAAGAATGTATAGTCAAATTCCTTTTCTGACACAAATATGGTGCTAATACCTAAACCAGTAAGAGCCAAAATAGAGAAAGAAAATTGTAGGCCACTTTCCCTAAGGAATATTAATGCAAAATTCATAAATAAAATATTAGCAAATTTATCACCAGGATAATACACTAATGACCAGGTGGAATAGATAGATAGATACATAGATAGATAGACAGACAGACAGATAGATAGATCTACATATAAATAGGAATGTTGGGCAGTCCAATATTTGGAAAACTATTAACGTAATTGATTACATCAGTAACAAAGCCAACAGAAATTGTGATTATCTTAACAGACACAATAGAGCTTTTGACGAAATTCAGTACCCATTCTTATTCAAGCCATGAAAGAAAATAGGAATAAATTGAAGTTTCCTTAAAATGATAAGTAGTGTCTATCTACAACCGTTAGCAAGTATTATCTGTAATGGGGATAAGCTAGAAGCCTTTCCAATAAGATCACGGATGAAACTAGGATGCCCATTATCACCACTATTATTTAATATTCTACTAAAAATGTTAGCTTCAGCAATAGGAGAAGAAAAAGAAACTTAAGGAATTAGAATAGGCAATGAATTAATAAAAGTATCATTCTTTATAGATGATATGGTGGTATACTTAGAAAATCCTAAAGAATCAACTAAAAAACTACTTGAAATAATTAGCAATCTTAACAGTCACAGGATATTAAATAAACCCCCCAAATCATCAGCACTTCCATGTATTACCAACAAAGCTCAGTAGCAAGAAATAGAAAGAGAAATTATATTTAAAATAACTATACAATATAAAATATTTGAGTCTTCTTGTCAATACAAACTGAGGAACTATATAAACACAATTACAAAACACTTCTCACACAAATAAAGTAAGATCTAAACAATTGGGAAAATATCAATTGCTTATGACTAGGTTGAGCTAATATAATAAAAAAGACAATTCTCCCTAAATTAATTTACTTATTCAGTGCCATACCAATCAAATTACCAACAAATTTGTTTTATAGAACTAGAAAAAATTTTTAAAAAAGATTCATCTGGAAGATTGAAAGGTCCAGAATATCCAGGGAATTAATCAAAAGAAATGTTAGGGAAGGTGTCCTACCCATACCAGATCTTAAATTGTATTGTAAAGTAGCAATCATCAAAACTATTTGGCACTGGCTGAAAAACATTGCGATGGATCAATGGAATAGGTTAAGTACATAAGACATAGTAGTCAATGACTGTAGTAATCTAGTGTTTGATAAACCCAAGGACCCCACCTTCTGGAATAAGAACTCACTATTGAAAAAAAAAACTGCTGGAAAAACCAGAAAATAGTTTGGCAGAAATTGGTCATAGACCAGTATCTTACATCATATAACAAAATAAAGTCTGATCCTGTAAGGAAATTGGGACAGCAATAGTTTCCTGTCAGATTTATGGAGAATGGAGGAATTTATGATCAAACAAGAGATAGAGAATATTATGAAATTCAAAAGTGATAATTTTTATTATATTAAGTTGATGTTTTTGCACAAACAAAGCCAACGAAACCAAGATTAGGAGGGGAGCAGAAAACTGGGAAAGAATTTTTATCAACGTGTCAGGTGTCCCTGATAAAGGCATAATTTCTAAAATATATAGACAACTGAGACAAATTTATAAGAATATAAGTCACTCCCTAATTGATAAATGTTTAAGGATATGAACAGGAGGTTTTCAAATGAATAAATTAAAGTTATCTATAGTCATATGAAAAAAAATTTCTAAATCTCTATTGATTAGAGAAATGCAAATCAAAACAGCTCATAGGTACCACATCACACATAGCAGATTGATTTGCATAAAAAAGGAAAATGTTAAATTCATTAAAATTATAAATGGGAACATGTGGGAAAATTGGAACACTAATGCAGTGTTTGTGGAGTTCTGAATTGATCTAACCATTTTGAAGAGCAATTTGGAACTATGTCCAAAGGGCTATGAAAATATGCATATGACCCAGAAATACCACTTCTAGGGCTGTGTATCCCACAGAGATCATAAAAATGGGAAAAGGACCAACCTGTACAAAAATATTTATAATAGCTATTTTTTTTGTGGAGGCAAAGAACTAAAAATTGAGGGGATGCCCACCAATTGGGGAATGGCTGAACAAGTTGTGGTATATGAATGTAATGGAATACTATTGTGCTATAAGAAATGATGAGCAGGTGGACTTCAGAAAAACCTGGAAAGACTTACATGAACTGATGCTGAGTGAGATGAGCAGAACCAGGAGAATACTGTACACAGTTGCAGTCACATTGCATGTTGACTAACTTTGATAGACTTAGCTCTTCTCAGCAATGCAAAGATCTAAAACAACCCCAAAAGGCTCATGATGGAAAATCATATCCACATCCATAGAAAGAACTATAAAGTCTGAATGCAGATTGAAACATTCTATTCTCTCTCTCTCTCTCTCTCTCTCTCTCTCTCTCTCTCTCTCTCTCTCTCTCTCTTTCTCTCTCTTTCTCCCCCTATACCCCCCTCCCCCTCCTCCTCTTTCTTTCTCCTCCTCCTCCTCCTGGTTCATCCCATTGGTTCTAATTCTTCTTTACAACGTAACTAATGTGGAAATGTTTAATATGAATGTATATCTAAAACCTATATTCTACTGCACTCCATAGTGGGGATAGGAAAGGGATTGGAAGTGGAGAAAATTTAAAACTCACTAAATTAAAAATAATATCTCTGTCCTCTTAGTTTGGCCCCACCCCCAACACCTTCTCCTTGAGTTTCTCTGACATTGCTACCCCATCCATGATCAACCAGTGAAGTACCCATTCTCTGAATTCCCACTGAACTTGGTTTTTACTTCCCTTATGACATTATGAAGAGTCTCCTAAATGGGATCCACAATTATTCATAAGAATTTGGTTTAATTACACACATAGGAAAAAACAAGAGGATACAGATTGCTAATGTCCAGGTTGTGATTTGCATTGGTTAGATAATCCATACAACTGGTCCATCAGTCCACAATTATTTGAAAATAAACTAAAGAGGTAAATGGAAAATGAACTTAGAAAAGAAATGAATAGAAATGGCTCAGTTGCATTTCAGAGGCTGGAAAGTCCTCAAGTATCTCCTTGAAATAAATGTTCAAATTTTTATCATCGATATTTTTCCATAATGTCACATGGCTACCAGTCATGGAATACTACAGTTTTTTTTTAAAGAGTTAAAGTTGTGGGTCACCTAAAGGGCACTAGAGAATTGACCAGTAGGCATGAGTAGATTATTGCACCAACTTGAAAGAAAAAATACACAGATGCAATATGAAGACAGACATGTGGCTAGAAAAAGGAGTGGGTTGGTTTTATGGAGGGAACAAGGAATAAATAAGTATACTACATTCTTTACTGGTATGTACACAATATCAAAGATCTAAAGAAAGGTTCCCAAAAGTTGAGTAATCCCCTGTAGAAGATTTGGCGGGGAAATAGATAGAAGTCACACAGAAGATTAAAATCTGGGCCATTGGAGACATCATCTTCATCACATTTATGTGTTTCCCTACCCTTAACAGAATCATTCATTTCATTTGAGTACAGGTATTATAGACATTTACCATTGAAATCTGATTAATTCAGGAATGTTTACGTTCTACTAAGGAGCCAGAAAGAATACAAGCTCTGATTTTATCACAAATCAAGATAAAGCAAGCAAGAGAACTCAACCCCTTGTCTGTGTGGATCTGATTAACACTCAGGAATCTAATCCTTGGTGCCTTGGATCGTCTATTCAGTTCTAGACTTTCTATTAAATATAGCTTTTGAATCTTTAGGAAACCATTTTTTAATTAATTTATTTTAGATTACAACATTTGGTTCCACAAACTCTTGAGTTCCAAATTTTCTCCCCCTCCCTCCCTTCTCCCTTTACCCCCTTCCTAAAATGGCATGTAAACTGATACAGGCTTTACATCTTTCATTCACATAAAACATATTTTCACATTAGTCATGTTACAAAGAATAATTATAAGCAATGGAATGAAGCATGAGAAAGAAGAAAAACAAAAAAACAAAAGAGAGAGTAAATAGTAGAAAGCATTTGTTCTTGAGTGCAGTTTGCTCCTTACAGTTCTTGTAATAGGCAAGCTGTGAATTTCTTTGAATTGAGGGAAAGATGGAAAATACATACAACAGCTAGTTGAAAGGTGAAAAAAAAAAACAACAATAACAAAGAGAAAATTTACCCAAAGAAGTTAAAGTTCAGCAAAGTGAAGAAAGTTTGGGGAGAAGTGAAAAGTCTAGTTAAATTTACATCATGGCATATATTGGCTGTCTTGCAGGCTTCCTGGTAATTCACTACTGATGTAGTTAATTGAGCTAATAAAATTTCACAAATATAGAAAGACTCTTTGCCATAAACTAAAATGCAGATCACATGTGCTAAGCTTTCAAATGATGCTGCTTTCGATGACGTCCTTTTTTGGGCCTCAGCACCCAGAATGCAAGATCCACACATCTGGAAGAAGGTACATATTTGATTAAAAAGAAAAATAAATTAAATAAATATTTCACTTGGACAGCTTCGTGGGGAAGACTTAGTGTTCGAACTTATACAATGGGACTCATTTTTTGAAAAGGAAACTCAAAAAAGTACGAGTAATACCAAGAAGCCACCAATCCATTTCCTTTTATAGTGACAAAGTTTATTTTGGTATGCGTAAGTACAATTTGTAATCAATGTGCAGGCAAATGATGCAGTTTGAGTGTGTGAGTGGGCATATGTGAGTCGTGTGTGTGAATGTTTTTATGTGTGTGTTCTTGTGTGAATGTGTATAGGGGTGTGTGTGTGACTTATATATGTGTGAGTATATATGTGTTTGTGTGTAGGTGTTTATTTGAGCAAGGCTAAGAATATCTTCCTCTTGTTCAGTTTTTGATCATGCCCAACTCTTTGTGAGCCAATTTGGGGTTTTCTTGGCAAAGATACTGGAGTGGTTTGTCATTTTACAAATGAGAAAACTTAGGCAAACAGGGTTAAGTGATTTGTTGAATATGATCACAAACTTCCTAAGGTATCATACTTAACATCCACCACAATCTTTTCATTATTTTAGATGGCCAATGACATGCTCTCCCTACCCTGCTTCAGTTGTATCCAAGGTGGTTCTAGCTTCCTGAAGGAAATAAGAGTGAAAATTGCAAATGAAAATTTTCATCTGGGGGAAGAATATAATCAGATAACCATCAATTTCTTCCACAATGACTTTAAAGGAAGGATCAAGTTCCTTCTGGATAAAAAGGACCACTCCTTTGTCCCATTAAATAAATCACATCAAGTTTCAGATAGAACTGGTGCTCCTGTCCATTCTAAAAGACCACCCATGAAAAGAACCCAAACCCCTGGCCTCACAGAGGTGGTCCTTGCAAGGTCATGCAATATTTTACTAGACACCTTGGGGATCTTTAAAAGCAGCTGCAAAAGAGAGAGAAAAGTATAGTCAAGGTGGTCCATCATTTAACTTTGGGGAATTAGAACACGCCATCGAAGATTGCAAAAAGCTGTACAGGGAAAGCAATCCCATCCCTGATATTTCTTACTCAGCAAAAGCCCTCACTGCTTGCTTGAAGCTTATCATGCCTATATGCACAGTGCAATTAGGAGAACACTTTTAGGAGAAACAAATTAAAAGCTCCATCTACTTAACTGAGACCAACAGACATGACCTAGCCATTTATTTATCACGTACTGGATAAACATATCAACCCACTGAGCAGATCATATGGACAGCTGGTAAAGCTCAATGAAAGCAGAAAGTTTCCTATTGTAGCAGAGAAAAGGAAACTTTTTTACAGAGAGAAATAAGAGGAAAAACTGGAAGAAAAAAATCATTCTCTCCCTAACAGATGGCAAACTCATGAGCCTCATAACCTTGTATTTTGCAAACAAGAAAGCCTCCAAAATGGCGATAGACATCCTTTAAAAATCTGAGTGACCTTCTATGTACTTGAAATCCTCATCTTCCTTTGTCTCTGTCTCCCCCTGGAACAACATGCTTCTTTCCTATTTCCCTCTCCCATATCCTATATTTAATTTTCCCTTGTAAATGATCTCTCCGTCTCTCTCTCTCTCTGTCTCTCTGTCTCTCTGTCCCTGTCTCTCTCTCTCTGTCTCTTTCTCCCTGTCTCCCTCTTCTTCTCCCTCTCCCTCTTTCCTTTCCTCCACCCCTCTCTCTTCTCTCTCCTTGCTTGAAGACTGACTCCCTTAACCTAAAGCTCCAAAAGTCTAAAAGCCAAGAATTCTCTCCCTTTCTCTTCCTTGCTATCTGTCTGTCCCAAAGAACCCACTTTCAAAATGACATGCAGACAATGAGTTCTACCAGGAGAGGTTGGGATCCCAGGTGGCATATCTGACATTTTCTTTAATTATTGTTTTTCCAATCCATATATTGCTTTAAGTGCATCTTTTCCCTTTCTTTCTACTGAGAATTTATGGAATCTGAAAGCAGCTGGACCAACAGACGTCCTGCTGAAAGAACAAGATGGAGTTCTTCAAAGTTAAAGTGAATGTTAATCATTGGAAATAGTTTAAGGAGGTTGTCTTCAATTTATTCCTATTACAGAATGGACATCAACGGCTTCTTCTGTTTAATATTGCTTAAGATTCACACTGAGATGAAAGCTTCTCCCATTCCTGCTCCAATATTATGAGATTAAATATCAGAATAGAAGTCCTACTTTTATTTATTGTGTTAAAAATGTGAGAGACATTCAGGCATAAGGGAGAAAGTTTGAGTCTTAGAACCAGAAAGACCCAGGTTAAAATTCTTCCTCTGGGATAGCCTAGCACTGTGACCTTGGGTCAGTCATCTCAACTCTCAGTACCTCCAGTAACCATCCCAGCCCAGAAGTTATAGGCAAATTTAAAATCTGCATCACTGAGGGGAGTACCCACATCCCAATACAGTGGATTTGACCTACCAACCCCCACCCCCCAAAAAAGTAAGCTTAATGTATTTGCTTTGTAAAAAAAAACAATTTATCTTATCCTTCTACCACATTTCCCCAAAGAGTTTCTGCTCTTTGTATTTGAAGTGGCGTAGGATAGAGAAAGAAATTAGAGAGTTTTATTTAGATACAATATCTAAAATATTAGTCTGTTTTCTTTGAGAAATAGTGCATTACAACTTTTTTTCTATTTTTGGAAATGAACTGGAAAGATAACTTAACCACCTTGAAGGAAATGAGACTAAAGAGGAATTTGCTGATAAACGGCCATCGTGTAGCTGGCAAAGTGGCAAACCAGTGTTTTCATGTCAAGGAAGAGGAACTCTGGTTCAAAGGAATGAACCTTGGCTAATTCTCCTCACTGTTGTTCAACTGTCAGTCCTAGAACTGGGAAGAGTGTTTAGAGCTGAAAATTATACTGGTATTTACTTCAGACTTAATGTGGAAGGGAGAAAAAGAAAACACCACTAAACATCTCCATAAGGTTTCTATTCAACTTATAAAATAATAATAAAACAAAACCACCCAGAAACATCTGTTGCAGTCATGAGTAGTTTTAGCTATTTCCAGCAGCAGTAGCAAAACAAAGGAAAAAAATATAAAATAAAAACAAAACTTTGAGGTCAATCACCTCTACTATCTCTAAACAGTATCCCAGACAATAGAAATTACTGTGGCAAATTTCAGAGCTACAGGGACAATCTGCATAACCAAAACTGAGAAAGAAAGACTAAAATTCCATTAGATTTCTTCAAAGGGGGATGGGTGGAGACATACCAAAGAAAAAATATGTGATACATATTATAAATGACCTTAGAATGTAAACTTGAGAAAGGCATTTGGGCGTAATGGAAAGGCTACTTAATTTGGAGACAAAGTGTGGGTTTGAATCATGAATTTACTAGGTATGGTGTTGCCCTCTCCAGACTTTATTTTCTTCCTCTAAAAAATAAATATATTGGATTAGATAACCTTTTTAAGTTTCTTCCTATTCATAATCCCTTGATACCCTTATCTGTGATTGTCAGCTCTCTAATTTTGAAATTATTATATCATTTATGATTGAACACATTTCGTTTTTAGTTAACAGGATCTAAGCTTGAGAGCATGGAAGGATCTTAGAACTCCTGTAGAAGAGGCAATCCTGTTATTTTAAGAAACAAGCCTAGAGAAATTTAATTGACTTACCCAAAGTCCCATAAAAAGGAAATGACAAAGCCAAGATTCAAACTCAGCTCCTATGTCTCTAAATTCAGCATAGTTAAATTCCTTGTTCCTCCAAATCTCTGCATTTCATAACTTCTGTAGGAAGGTCTTGCTGATCCCCCTAGCTAGTAGGGCTCCTTGCACCCCCAAAAGATTTCCCAAGTTTAATTTTGCATGTATCTTGTATAACCCTATTTATGGGCAAATGTTCTAACTTACCTAATAGAATGCAAGCTCTGTGAGGGCTGAGTTTTTGGTGTTGTTAGTCTGTCTTCCTAATACTAGCAGAGTGAGTTCCTACCATAGAGTGAGCCTCACTGGCGGGAATGAGAGTGCAATTATCTAGCTGAGTGCTTTACAACCACTATTTCAAAAAAGGGGAGGAAGGAAGAAGTAAGACTCAAGGTTCCTTAAAGCAGCTGTTCTGGCTACAGGGCGTGGAGTATGTCAATCTGAATGGAAAAAAGGCAGACTTATTTTACCAATGGGGCAGACAAGCTACAAAACATTCCCACTTACCCATCCAGTCAACCAAATCTTCCCTTGCTGGAAGGCTGCTCATGCCTCCATGTGCAACTGGAGATTGGTGCACTGATTAAACTTTCCACTCATACATAGCTTTTCATGGTGTCTGTATCTTTAGTGCTCTCTCTCTCTCTCTCTCTTACACACACATACACACACACACACACACACACACACTGACAAATTTCTAGTTCTATAGCAAAGCATCCTGCACATAGTAGATATCTTAAAAGAATTTACTGTATTAAATTGCTGGATTTTCTCTTTTTACTACATTTGAAAACATTCTCTAAACACAGTACTTTCCTCTTGATATTTAATAGAAGAGTTTATGCCTATCAGAATCAGGTAAGAAGTCAAAATCTGAAAAAATGAAAATGTAATGAACTGTTTGTCTCATTCTGTCCTCCACATGTTTTCCTCTTTAGAGACCAACAGCTTGATAATAATGTGAATGCCTGCAAAGTCTCTGCTGCTGCTGCACACCAGGTGCAAAAGGGCTGTCCTGAACAGCAGGATTAACATTTAAATGAAGTCATTGAAGCCACAGGATTCTAGCATTCACATACACTTAGTCTCTGGGATTACACTGTCCAATAGCCTCTCTTTCTGGAAAGACAGTAAAAAAAAATCAAGAAATGCTAGGAAGGATAGAAGGGAGGAAAGGAGAAAGGGAGGAAGGGAGGGAGAAAGGGAGGAAGAAAGGGAGGGAGGCAGAGAGGGGAGGAAGGAAAAGAAAAATCCTGTGTATTTTAAATAAACTCAACAAATCATATGGTTTTCTAGTTCTAAAGATAAGGGATGGACTTTTCTCCTACTAGAGATTAAAATAAATACATAAATCTATATAAAATATTACAATTTTTATATAAGCAAAAATTTGGTAAGAAAGTAGATATTTTTTGACAAGGGAATGGCTGAATAAATTTTGATACCTGAATATAGATAAACATTCCTGCTCTATAAGAAAATATGAACAATTTCAGAGAGATTTAGAAAATCTTACGTGAAGTGACACAAAAAGCACCAACAAAACAATATATAAAAGTATTAGGCAATATAAATGAAAGGAACAAGAACAATTAACGAAACTGTCCCCCAAGTTACAGTCCTTGGTGCTCCATTCCTCTCCCACTATATTATTTTATTAGTGATCTCCTAACCACCTATGGATTTGATTATTGTTTTTATGCTAATGATTCTCAGGTTATTTATCCAACCCTAACATCTCCACAGATTTCAGATCTCACATTGCTTACTACCTATTGAACATATCCAATTAGATGTCCTATACATATTGTAAACTCAACATTTCTAAAATTGTATTTATTCTCTATCCCCATCCAACCCTCTCTTCTTCCTAACTTTCCAGTTACTGCCAAGACCACCACCATCTTCCCAGTCACCTACATTAACTGAAGTGTCACCTTTGACTCACTATTGCTCACCCCCCCCTCATTCTAAGGTGTCAGTTTGAATTGTTGGATATCTCTTCTATATACCTCTCCTCTCTTCTGACACTGCTTAAATCACCTTATCCTTAGATTATTGCATAGTCTTTTTCTTGGTCTCCTGTCTCAAGATTATCCCCATTCCAGTCCATTCTCTTCTTGTTAAATTTATCTTCCTAAAGCAGAGGAACTATATTGCCCACTACCCCCATTCAGTAAGCCTATTTTGATTCCCTATCACCACCATGATTGAATATAAGATCTTTTTTTATACATGTTTAGAGCCCATTTCTAACCAAGAGTCTACTTCATACACATCTTTTTACACCTTTACTCACTGACATATACTCTGTAAAGTAACATTATAACATACTTGGTGCCACTGAAACTGGTCTCTTGGCTCTTCTATGCACAAGACACTCCATCTCCTGATTCCATTCACTGTCTATTAAGGTTGTATTAATGTTTGCTATTTCTCATATCATCATGGCTTTTCCCCAACTTCCTTCCCTCTCCCTCTCCAAATAGCCATCTCATAAGGCAAATAGTATTTTAATAGGAAAAAAAATCAAGATAGTTCACTGATACATTGAAAAAATCTGAAAACATTAAATGTGTAACCTATGTTGACCTCCCACCTCCATAAAGGGTACACACATGAGCACACGCGCACACACACACACACACACACACACACACACACACACACACACTCAACTACTAATAAGAGGTAGCATTTAAATAGTGCTTTAAGATTTGTACTATAGGGGTGGCTAGGTAGTGCAGTGAAAAGAGCACTGGCCCTTGAGTCAGGAGGACCTGAGTTGAAATCCAGACACTTAACACTTACTAGCCATGTGACCTTGGGCAAGTCACTTAACCCCAATTGCCCTGCTTTCGCCCCTCCAAAAAGAAAAAAAAAAGGATTTGCAATATATTTTACAAATATTATCTCATTTGATCCTCAAAACAGCCTTGGGAGGTAGAGGCTATTATCGTCCCCATTTTACATATGAAGAAACTGAGTCAGACAAAAGTCAAGTTACTCATCCAGGGTCACACATCTACCAAATATATGGGGTTGATTTTGGCTCTTCCTGTCTCCAGGTTCTGTGAGCGATTATCCATTGTGCCACCTACCTGCCTCCATAAATTTCTTTATAGATGCTTATTCAATTTCTTTATTTTGCTGGGGTGAAGGCACTTATATTATTGTTACTTTCCTAGCAATTCACCTCATTTGCTTTATCTTTTCACACATACCCCCCACCACCTACCCCCAATGCTATCTTAACAGCTCTTAAAGGTAGACTCAGATCTCACCTCTTCAGGCTGCTAAGTGCTTTACTCTGAACAATAAACTTGCAGATGAAACAATAGCATGTCTCCCACTCACACCCATCCCACTCCAACAGCTCACTGACATAACATATGGTAACCATAATGGATAGAGAAAATCAACAAGAAAACAAAAGTCTAAATAAACTTAAGTTTCACCTATGGGAGGAAATACAGAGAATGAACCAATGTATCATGAAAACACTAATAAAGGTGAAAGTTGATCATTTAACAGCACATCTGGGAACACTAACAGCTGAAAAGTAGACAGTGCTTTTAGGAAGAGAAATCTCAGGAGTGGTGAACTCTGTTATTGGATATGCTCTTAGAAGTAGGGCAAGTTCTAGTTGATTGAATAACATCAAGATTTTTGAAAAGCATCCTAATTACCAAGGAAATGACATCATTAATATGCTAACTACCAACTTTAGTAGCAAGAAAGGGGATGGGGAAAGGTACAGAGAAAAGGACAACAACAGAAAGAGAGGAATAAAGAAAGAGTATAATAGAGAAACAGGGAGAGGAAAGAAGCAGAGAAGAGGGGAGGGAAGATGAGGCAAGAGGAGGAGAAGGAAGCAGAGGTGAGGGTAAGAAAGCAGAGGGAAAAAGAGAAGAAACATTATTGGTTTTAGAATCTAAAAACCTGATTTCAGATCCCTTCTCTGACATTTACTAGCTTTATGACTATAGATAATTAATTTACCCCATCCAAGTCTCAGCTTTCTCATTGACAAAACAGTGATAATAAAATCTACACTATTTCATATGACTGTGGAGAAGAATGATTTATAAATCCCATGTAGATTGAAATAATTATTTAGAAAAATTTTTCAAAATTATCATTTTCAACATTCATTTAAAAAATAGTTCTGAAAAAAATAGTTCTGAACTCTCTCCCTCTGTACCAACCTCCCCTCATTTTTTGAGAAGGCAAGGAATATATCAATTATAGATATGAAATCATGTAAAACATTTCCATATTAGCCATCTTGAAAAACAAGCAAGAAAAAGAAGATGAAAAAGGATGTTTCAATCTCCACTTAATCTCCATCAGTTTTCTCTCTGGAGGTAGATAGCATTTTAAATCATGAGTCCTTTGGAATTATCTTGCATCATTTGTATTCCCAAGAATAGTTAAGTCATTCATAGTTGATCATCATATCATATTGCTGTTATGGTGCACAATGTTCTCCTAGTTCTTATTCATTGTACTTTGCATCAGTTCGTATAAGTCTTCCCAGTATTTTCTAAAACCATCCTGCTCATCATAGGTTGAAATACTTATTAAATGGTATTTCTAGGACTGGAAGGCAGATAGTCTGAATATAAGTTCAATATTCATTCTATGACACTCAGCTGCCTCTCTGTGACTATTATTTCTTTGAACAGAACATTTTTAAGGGACAATGAAATACTACTTAATTTTGTAGCTTAAACTTTTTGGAAAGCCAAAACTTATAACATACAACAATGTAGAATAAATGTTAATATTATCTATGTCTGACTGTGTCCCTCCCCATTATACAGTTGAGGAAACTGTCTGAAAAAGGTAAAGTGACTTCTACAAGGTCACACAGGTAGTAGAAATCAAAGCTGGGATTTGAAAGGAAATCCTCCAACATCAAATGCAGGTCTCTTTTAAGATCTTTTAAGAGGCTTGCAGCTCTAAAGGCAGAAGGTATCCTAGAAGTCACTTGCTCCAACTCCTTCTTTTTACAGAAGTTGAAATGGAGGACTGGGAAGGTGAAGTAACTTTCCTAAAGTTACATGGGTAATAAGGGCCAGAAGTGGGATTTGACTCCAGGTTCTTGGTCTCCAGGACGGGTGCCCTTTCCATCATAGCATGGCCCATACTACGCCTTTATAGGGAGTACTGCCTGGAAAACTGGACAAAGGCATTTGAAGGCATTCAGTGAAGCGAGACAAAAATAATTCTACAATTAATTTGAATTATAATGCTTTTTAACAACACTCCTTCCACAAGACATATATTGAGATAAATATCAATATAAGGTAGGATTCAGATTTATTTAGCAATGAATCAATCCAGAAGGAATAAAGCACACTTGTCTACAGTCAGAATGAAGATTTATCAAGTTCAAATGGAAAGAATGAGATGAATTGCGAAAGACAATGAAGAAATTGCAAAGGAAGTATAGTTATCCCTTCTATATCATGGGGTTAGGATCACAGTTCCCCACCATGGCCTGGAAAATTCTACCTAAAATTTTTTGTCCCTCTCTCCATACCAGGGAAGTCTGATTTCTTTTCTTTTTCTTTTATGGTATGTTTACCATACCTTATTATAAAATTTGGGTTAAGTATTTGGTCATAGATATATGTTGGTTGATGTTAAATAAAAATATTATTTTCTGTGTCATCTGTTGGCCTTCACATTTCTTCTGTGGCTTCAGCAAAACTCCCCCCAAATTCCAATTTAATTTCTTATGACAAGTCACATAAATCAGAACTGGGATTGGGAAAGTCATGATGTGAAAGGGAAAACTAGCTGGAACAGTCATGGTAGATAATGAGTGGTCAGATATTCCTTTACATTTAGCCCAAACTAGAGAAATAAAGAATTGAATGTTTTCTGCATACAGAATGCTGTATCAAACCCTATGTGATACTTAGCAGTAACGACTACACCAGCAATTCATTAGTTTAAGGAATTTCTAGACCAGGAAAATCCATCTACCAGTGGAAGAAAGCAACGTCTTTGTTAATAACAGCCTCAGCGCACTGCCTAGAACTCCAAGTGGTTAAGGGACTTGCCTAGGCTCACACAGACAGTATATAGAGAACTTGAACCCAAGTTTTTCTGAATTCAAATCTGACTGTCTATGCACTAAATTATTTATCTCTACTTGAAGTAATTTCAAATCAAAATTAAAGACAAGAAAGTTGAAAGATAAATGCAATAATAGGGCACAGAGCCCAGAACAAAGAACATTTATTTTTCTTTCAACAAATCTTTTTCTATTTCCTTTGTAGAAACTCAGTTTGTATAAGGAATTATAGTAAATGTTAATTAAAAGTAAACAACAAAATAGTACGATCTATACTCTCAATTTAAGTCTAATGGGTATAGCTGGGATAGAGTAGAATGGGCACTTGATTTGCTTTCAGAGTTCTGGGTTCAAGTCTAAGTTTTACCACTTCTTTGGTGGTGGGGAGTCTTGAGGGTGCAGGGGTTGGAGCTTTAAGCAGAATCTTGATGACCACTTGTCAGGTATAGCAATGGGAATTTATGTATTTGGGTTGGACCAGATGGTTGCTGAGGTTCCTTTTGACCTTCAAATTCTGTTACTCATTAGCTATATGACCCTGTTTGAGTCAATTACTCTCTGAAAGTGTCAATTTTTTTTTTATGTATAAAAGTGAAATAAGGTTTTTTCCACTATCTTTCTTACACAGGTCCCAAGAAGAGCAAAAAAGATAATTTGTGTAAAAAACACTATAAATGCTAAGAGCTAGATGAATGATAGAACTTACTGAAAAAATGCCACCATGTTTCTAGCTTTATGCCCAAGATTTTAAAACATTTCAAAAATTATTGATTTTACAAATGACTTTCTACTACTAAAGTACTAATCTAATGATCTAGCATCTCATTTTCTTTTTGTGGAGAGATAACTCAGTGATATTTTTGTCTTCTGAGGACTAACCTAGATAAGTGTGCAGAAGGCTATCACTTCTTGGAGTTAACCATAAATGGGATCTACCTATGTGTGCATCTCTCTCTCTCTCTCTCTCTCTTTCTCTCTCTCTCTCTCTCTCTCTCTCTCTCTCTCTCTCTCTCTCTCTCTTTCTCTCTCTCTCTCTCTCTCTCCCCATCTCTTTCTCTCTCTCTCCATCTCTCTGTTTTGTTATTTATTAATTTACTGTCATAAGAACTCTCAAACACTATCTATGTGAAAGGCTTGTGATGTACAATGGTGGAAAGCAAAAAAAAAGTCACAGATACTTGGACTATTAAAGGATGGATAAGTTTTGGGGAAAACACACTAAATACCACACCCATGTTCTAGTTTTGACAGATCATACTTGGCAACTTACAAATGACAGTATGCAATTTTGAAGGGATGTGGAGATGAGATGTAGGGGAAAAAAGGATTTGATGAATTATGACATTGGGACAGGCCATAACCGCTGAGCCGAACTAAGATGTTCTAATAGAAAGCGGTAATTACATGAGACTATGATATAATTTTGAAAGTTGGACTTAGAGAAGATGATGGACTGTACTAGATTACTTGGAAAGTCATATCTTGGAGAAGATATATCAAGAATCTTATATTCAATTTAACCAAGTTGGTCATTATAGGGGCTATTAAACTTATCCCAAATGTTTACAAGAAAAAGGCAATGCTCCATATATCATCTATTTTTGTTGAATATGCTACTAAAATCCATATACTATAATTCTCATAATAAGAAAGTCATGTAAAAATGTAGATATTCAAGTTACACCACTCAGATTTAAAGTAATTTTACTGCTACTCATTCAGTTCTCCTGATCACCAGAGGCTCGACTTCCCAGCAATGTTACTGGGCATACCCCATGATTTTTTTTTTTTCCCTCATCAAGACACTATGACTAAAGCTATTTTCTAATCCACTCCAATCCTTTAATTTTATGGGATATAAAACATCCCATAAAAAGTACAAACTATGAGAAAAACAATACTTGCTTTTATATATGTATTTTTCAATCTAATTTTTTTGGTAATATCAAAGAACTGTAGACAAAACAGATGCCCACTGATGGAAGAACAACTAAACACATTGTGGTACGGTAGTTTAATGGAATGTTACTGCTCCAGAAGAAACAGTGAATGTGAAGTCTATTGAGCTATGAAGGAGGTCTTCTCTGAACTGATGCAAAATGAAATAAGAGCAAACAGGAAAACAAAGCCTACATTGATGTGAATGAAAATGCATGTGGGTGAACACACAACTGAATGTTGTATAATTATCATAAAAACTATAGTCTTGAAGAGATTTTCTTTCTTTGTAGATATTTGGGATATACTACTTTTACTGCAATGTTTCTCTCTCTCTCTCATTCTCTGTAACTTCTCCCCCCCTCCCCACCACTGATTTTTCTGGGAAAGGGAGAGAAATATTTGGAAAATAAAAATGATGCAAAACCGAACTATATTAATAAACATTCAAAATTCTGTTTAAAATTTTTACTTCTGAATTTCTTTTTTATATTCTACTTTCAATAATAAAACAAGATGTTTTCCCCTTCAGGAATAATTAATGATAAGTGATAAGAGTAATGAACAGGGAATCAACATTTCAAGGTGCCTCCTCTGGCACTCAGAATCCTCAAGAATTTGATGAAAGCAAGAATTCCAGTTTGGGGAATTGTGGGATGATAACCATGGAATCAGGATGCCCTGCCTCCCTTGAGAACAGACTCTATGCATCAAGCGATCAAAGACTTTGCCATTAGAATGCCTTCCTAGATGTTCGTTCCAACTATTGATGCTGCTATGCTTAGTGATTCTATATATTTAAGAAATGACAGAATAGGTCTTCTCCCAGGAAGGAAGGAAGGAAGGAAGGAAGGAAGGAAGGAAGGAAGGGAGAACCAGAGGAAGGAAAAAGGAAGGAGGAAGGGGAATCCAAAAGTTTGGAGACCCCATCAGCTTTATGATCTAAGCCAGGGGTGGGGAATCTACAGCTTTGAGGCCACATGTGGCCTTCTAGGACCTTGGGTGCAGCTTTTTGACAACTCAAATTTTACAGAACAAATTATTTTATTAATGGGATTTATTCTGTGAAGTTTGGATTCAGTCAAAGGACTGCACTTGAGGACATAGAAAGCCACATGTGGCCTTGAGGCTGCAGGTTCCCTACTTCTGATCTAGGCTGAGCCACTTGAACTCATTTCCCATTCTCCATCTTAACCTCATGAACTAACAGTTCCTAAGTGCTCACAATTTAAGACACCCATGAGACATTCTGCTTGCTCTTAAATACCCTTAGATGGTCTTTAAGAGTGGTTAATGCCAAAATACTCACTATCCTATGACTGAATGTTTGGCTTTTCTGAACTCGCCTAGGTGAGTATTATTCACTTCTGTTTCTATTCGACACCATTGTTCTGGAAGGATGTTGGTGCCCTCAACAATAAAAGAAAAACAAGGAGAGGTAAGGAATAATAGTAACATGTTGAGTTTTAGATACTTATAGGTCATGTAAATGAGATGGTCACACTCACACTTAGGAATATCACTCTGGCAGCTGAGTGAATAGGGAGAGACCAGCAAAATATGGGAAATGCTTTCTGATGAATGCTCAATTTGCAAACTGCTGAAATACTGTTCCTTCCATTGATCAACTTTTTTTTCCTTCCTGTCTCTCTAGTCACCTCTGTCTCACTACCAAGCTGTTTATCTTGGTCTGCTTCCAGTTCCTCCCCTTGAATTCAGTGATTTCTTGTTGTTGTTTTTAACTAGTGGAAAATTTCAAAGCAAGATCTGCTTTGGAACTTGGTGTGGCTTTATTTATTTCTCTTTCCCTTTCTAGGGCTTAGAGGGAGAATTAGTATTTGGGGAACCAAATTAAGCCAGGTCTCTCCTACAGGGAAAGCTAAGTGTTTATAGAAGGGGAAAGGTGATGTTCCATAGTCAATGAAAAGTTGAGTTCAGGGGAATCCCCAGGAAACTGAAGCATGGAGAACCACAAATGTCCAGAGACCTCAAAAAGGGTCAGGGCACACTGCCATCATCAGATGTTTCCCAAAGCATGTGAGGGGGCAGTAAGTCTTCTCAGCACCTCTCCAGCACTGGGAGATACATCTCTCAGTGAATTCTGGGTGCTTGGCCAAGCCCTGGAAACTTTCCAGGTGAATCTGCCAACAAGAGAACAGGTTACTTGGTTTATTTATAATACAAAAGAGTGAAGAGGCCACCAGTAAAATTAATAAAGAGCTTGAGGGCCTGGGATTAACTACCAGTACATGAAAGGTCCTGGGCTAGTTTCAAATAAGTGCAATTAATTATCTAGCCTCATTAGCTTTTGCCTTTGTAGTTACTAACCCTCTCTCTCCTTTCCTGTTTCACCTTTTTCCCTCCCCCTCATTACATCTGTTTTCTTCATTTTTGCTGGGTGAGTTCACTTGGACATTTGTATTCTGTTCTCCTTTAGAAAGAACTTTTCATGAGCATATCCCATCATAGGCACACCTGCCAATAGCTGGATGTGTTGAGGTCAAAGAGGGATATTCTCTTGACTTCTCTTCTGCAGATGATATGAGTCTTGAGTAGGGTAAGGAAAGCTGGAAGTGGGAGTATTATCCAAGCTTTGGTGTCTAGGTAGTTTGACATTTGGCAACAAGACACAGGCTATTTCATGTTACTGACAATAAGGATTGCCATGAAAGAAAAAGAAAAAAGGGTATCCAAGAAGCACAGATGAATAGCATCCAAGAGTGTTCACAAGCTACAAGAGATCAGAAGCATAATTACAAATTATGTAACTTGAGACAAAACCTCATGAAAAAGTTGGTTTGGATGGTGATCACAAAAGACAGTATGACCATGCATAGTCATGCCAGAAAAGGATGCAGCCTGTCTCCCATTCTTAACTGTCCTTTGGCTCTGATATCACTCCCTAGGGGTAGTGATCAGTGAAGGATGACAAGGCATGAGACATAGGAAAAGACTACAGTCTCCTCACAAGGAATAAGTTCACACACAGACACATACCCCAGGGAATTGTGCTGGCTTTCTTGCAATAATTATGGCTATGAAAATGATGAAATTTATTCATAGATAAGAAGAGAGAAGAGATACTAGAGAAAGGGACCAAGAGTTGCAAAACCAAAAAGAAACTAATGACTAACATGAAAAATATGATGTCTGTTATGAATAAATTAATGGCCCTGGACTAATATAATATCCTGCAATGGAAGGGTGAATAATTTAGGAGTCAGTATCAAAGCTCTAACTGAAACTGGGATGCAGTAGTGTATAATTATAAACAAATGAAATTATAAATGAAACATTCACAGAACTCAAAAATAATGTTTATAGTTAATATTCTTAAAAAGTCATTGAGATATCTATTATTTTATTTAAGAGACCAAGTGGATACTAATCAACTTAGAAGAAAAACCATTACATAAAAAAACAATCATGAGGAAGTACATATTCTTTTTTTCCCTTATGATGATAGCTTTACTTAGTTTGAAGGGTGGATATGAAAACTAAGTTTAAACAAAAGACCTGTTTGTTGATTTGTTATTCCCTGTACGGTTTTCGATTCGATCTCCATTTGTTTTCTAATTTCTTCCTCAATAGCTACTGTTAATAATACTAGAATAAAATTGAATAATAAAAATAATAATTGCTAAGTGGGAATCTTTGATTGAGAGACGTGTTGACTTTCCACCAAGGTTTCTCTCTGATGACTCACTTTGAGATTTTCTTGACCCAATAGTGCATGTCTGGGCTTAATTTCATCCCTCTGGTTTATTACTTGGCCTATGGAGGTGAACATTCTAGAAGCATAGACCTTATATCTTAGACCAGTCTCTGGACACTTGTAAAAAATTGCAATTAGGAATAGTAATTTGCAGATTAATGAAACTGGTATAAATGCTCCACAATGTGTATAGAAATCATATTTATATTGATTTTAATAACATCCCTGGATAATTTTATTTCCTAGCTCTCAAGTCATATTAGAAGAAATATATCATTAGGGGCAGGTACAGGGTTTCAGAGTCAGATGTCCTAGGTTTAATCCTGATTCTACTATAGAGAAAGTCCCTTTGTTTTCCTGGTCCTCAGTTGCCTCCTACATCAAATTAACCCATTGGGTTAGATGATTTCTTTTCTTTTCTTTCTTTCTTTTCTTTTTTGCTTTTTGGAAGGGGGAAGGTGGGGTTAAGTGACTTGCCTAAGGTCACACAGCTAGTTTATTTTTTGTTTGTTTGTGTCTGTTAAGTGTCTGAGGTCGTATTTGAACTCAGGTCCTTCTGACTACAAGGCTGGTGCTCTATTCACTGCACCACCTAGCCGCCCACTAGATGATTTCTAAGGGACCTTTCAGCTCTACATTTTTTATGCATTTCCTTTAGAAATGCCTATAAACATACAATCTATTTATGATGATTCACTTCCATTTATAAGGATATATATATATTTTGACTTTAATTATTAGAATATAATTATTACATATTCATGTAGGTTAGAATAACCATAGGCTTTGTCTCAATCCATTGAAGAGGGGAAAAAAAGAATATAGGAAGAAAAGGCAAGACCAAGAAATTACGAGTAGCCTGATTTAGCTAGAATGCTGAGTGTGAGGGGGAAAATGATACTTAAAAGAGAAGAAAGAGAGGTAGAAGCCAGGTAAAGAAAGGTCTTGAAATTCAAGCAAAAGAATGTTTTATTCAGTGAGCAATGAGGAAGCAATGTAGTTTGTTTTTAAGAATTTTTAAGAATATTTTACAAGATTTTTTTTGCAGGGTTCAATGCAAATTTGGTATTCATTCACTCAGTCACTCATTCATTCATTCAGTTAGTTATTAGCCTTGTCTGGCTTGATCTGGTAAGGAATCATCTCTATTCAAATTGGTACCTATTGTCTAACTCATGGTCTTGGAAAAGCTGCGTGAGGTATGAAATATTAACTGACTTTCTCAGAGTCACACACTCCATGTAGGAAGTGGAATTTGAACTCAAGACTCCTGACTTAGAAGCTAGCTATAATACAGTAATACTGTAACAGTAGGATCAAACTCAAACAGAAAAAAAAAAGGGGGGTGGGCCACTGAAGTATATATCAGGGCTGAAAGTTGACTTAGAAAACCACACATCAGTATATATTTCAATTTTGGAATGAATACACCAACATGTTAAAATCAGATAAAATCAGAAACTAAATCTGATTTTGACCCCAGATTGGGGAGTATTGTGGATCTCATTCAGCCTGTAACCTATATGTTTGATGGCTCTGCTGCAGAGGTAAGAAAAGAGAGATTAATTACATTTCCTATACATCTGAGTCAAACTCTGGAATTATATTTTCAAAATTCTAAATCCAGTAAAAGTTTATCTTAAGATAAAAATATAAAAGTGCAAATACTTTAATGTCTATTTCAAGGTAGGTCATTAAATTTGAGGTTAGTCAGGTGGCACAGTGGAGTCTTGAGTTCACCTTCCTGAGTTCAAATCTGTCCTTAGATATTTAATTAGCTATGTGACCCTGGCAAAGTCACTGAACCTGGTTTATCTCAGTTTGTCATTTATAAAATGAGCTGGAGAAGGAAATAGCAAACCATTTCAGTATCTTCGCCAAGAAATCAACAAAAGGGGTGATGAAGAGTCAGACATGACCAAAATGAACAACAATTCAATTTGACTTGAAAATTGTATTATACTTAGCATTATAGGTTTCGAACAAGAGATGAAGAAATTAGTTCCAAACAAGTAAGGGGATTGAGTTCCTTAATGATTTCTTTAAGATCACAGAAACGAAAGGGATCAGGAGAAATATTGAGACCTAGGTTCTTTGACTATGGAATCAAAGCATTTTATGTATCACAATTGCCAAAGAAAAAAGCAGGCTGTCCAGTACAGAAACATACTATACTTCTTAAATGGTACCAGACCAAGGTTACTAAACCAACAGGCTTAGTCTCTGTTACTGACCTCATCTCTAAAGAATATTTAATGTTTCTCATCTGAGCCTTTTCCAGATAATTTAATCCTAAGGACAATCTTTCTGAATTTTTCTTTTCCTGATACTGTTTGAATGAATTCTAAAATAGATCAATCATATTATTGCTTTTTGGAAGGGGGAAGGTAGGGTGGTTGGGGTTAAGTGACTTACCTAAGGTCACACAGCTAGTTCTTTTATTTGTGTGTGTTAAGTGTCTGAGGTTGGATTTGAACTCAGGTCCTCCTGACTCCAAGGCCAGTGTTCTATTCACTGCACCACCTAGCTGCCCCGCTAGATGATTTCTAAGGGGCTGATTATAAAAGACACTAAACCATTACTGGAATCGTGTTATGTTAATTTCAAATGAATAAATCTATTTGCTTAACT
Source organism: Pseudochirops cupreus (assembly GCA_028627135.1). Taxonomy (NCBI): domain Eukaryota; kingdom Metazoa; phylum Chordata; class Mammalia; order Diprotodontia; family Pseudocheiridae; genus Pseudochirops; species Pseudochirops cupreus. The sequence continues at coordinate 362,123,820 of CM053581.1, read as the reverse complement.
GTAAAAAATGAAATATTAACATCAGACAAGTCAGAGAATTGTTTTTCAAAAAGGAACATATATAGTAACTTGAAAACACTGATAATTGACTCACTGAATTTGAAATCAAAGCGCAAAAGAAGTCCTAAGCAGATCAATTCCATACAAAAGAGTTTAAATTTTCAAGCCGTCAAGGATCTGGTTTTAATAGATACTTGATTTAATGTTTTTACAAGAGTAAAGGTGACAAGCCAATAAAAATATTTGGCAATTCAATTTTTGCTATGCTGGAACATAAGGAACCCAACCAAAGGCGGAGAAGGCGGATACAATGTGCCTCCCAAGTCCGTATCTGTCTAACTGGAAAGCCAAACTGATCTGTAATCCACCATGGAAAAAGCTACAGTACTGCGGTTTTGCTATAAAGTGGAATTTAGCATTTAAACCCAATTTGAGCAGCAGTCCAAAAATAAAGAGAAAAAAAGACACACTAGAGCAAAATAATTTTTGTTTGATTCGGATGATTTTTTTTTAATTGCTAAAGCACAGTACTTTTCCAAAGGGAAAGGGAAAGGGGAAGGGGAAGGGAATGAGAGAGGTAAGGGAGGAGAAGAGACGGGAGGGGAGGGGAGTGGGGGAGGAAAGTAGTGGCGAGGAGAGGAGAGGGGGGAAGAGGAGGGGG
>CM053581.1:362104393-362122659 GCA_028627135.1 Pseudochirops cupreus | reverse complement strand
CATTAAGATTACTCTTCTGCCAGTGACTGACATGCATTTTAGTCATGTCTTTGGTGAGCAAACCTGCTTTATAAGAAGCAGAATCCAGGTTGCATGGCTGATATATTACACCCAGAGTGAAGGAAGACCAACTTTCTTGGCTCAGACACTTATTAGCTGTGTGACCTTAGACAAGTGAGTTAGCCACTTGCAGTTTCAGTTTCAGTTTCACCATAGGAACTTACAAACTGATGGGGGATATGACATTCAAACACACACACACACACACATATACACACACATACACATGCACACATATATATATACACATATATATTATATATACACATACATATATATTATATATAATTATATATACACATATAAACACATATATGTATGTATGTGTTTATATATGTGTGTGTATGTGTATATATATATATATACACACCTATATATACATATATAACAAGCTTGAACATGCCACTTAACCTCTCAGACTCAGTTTCCTCATCTGTAATATGGAAATAAGAATAGTACCTATCTCCCAAGTTTGTTGTGAGTGTGAAATGAGACATTTGGAAAACGCTTTGTGAAAATTAAAGTGCTATATAAATTATAACTATTTTGTTATTATTGTTCATTGTTATTACTATTATTGTTAATTCCACTTAAAATGTATACTCTGTTTCTGTTTGTATAAATGAACCCTGACATTTAGAAAATATTTCAGGAAGCCTTGTCTTGATAGAGTCAGATAATTTAAAAAATCACAATCTAAACTGAAGAACTTTTCCCATTTATTCCTGAATCATGTACTGATTTTCTACTATTCATGTTGGGTGCACAGAAACAAAAATAAAACAATTTCTCCCCTCAAAATGGGGAGGGGTGGAAGAGGACAGTATAGACCCCCCCCAAAATAATACAAAATATACCCAAGTAAAATAAAGTAATTCTAGAGGAGGGGAAGGACATTAGCAACTAAGGTGATCGGGCTAGAAACTTTCTATAGAAGATGTCACCGGAACTGAACCCTGAAGGAAGCCAGAGGCATGGAGTCAAGCCTGGATAAAGGCAGGAAGAATGTCAGGAAGAAGAAAAAACCAGGAAGACCAATTTAAAAGAGAATGAACTACAACAGGCCTATAAAAGAAGACTGAAACCAGATTGTGGAAAACTTTAAAAATGGAATGAAGGAATTCTAATTTTATCCCAGGGGCAAGAGACAGTTAACGGACCTTCTAGAAAAGGGGAGTGATATGATCAGATCTATGTTTTAGGAATATTAATTTCATACCTATAGAGGTTTGGGGCTTTGAGGAGAGAAGTCACATTCTACAGAAAAGCTAAAAAAGCATGGGAGACTTAGAATCCAAAGAACTAGATTGAAATCCCACCTCAGTCACTAATTATTTGTGTGAAGTGGACCAGTCAAATGCCGGCTAGAATTTCCTTATCTGTGAAAGGAGAGGATTCATCTGGATGGCCGTTCAGGTGTTTTCTAAAGCTATCATTCTATTATCCCCCCAAGAAAAGGTTTGGAATAGTGACAGAATGGGAAATGTGATAGAGAGTCAATTGTTGGCCCAAACAGCCAATGAGGAGAAGAATGCCTTAAAAAGTCGACTTTGCCAGATGGAAAAAGAATCTCAAAAGCATTCTGAAGAGAATAATTCCTTCAAAATTAGAGTGGAGCAAACGGAAGCAAATGACTTTATGAGAGTCAATTGTTGTGTTTCAGTCATGTCTGACTTTTCATGACCCCTTTTGGAGTTTTCTTGGTAAAGATACCAGAGTGGTTTGTCATTGCCTTCTCCAGCTCATTTTACAGATGAGGAAACTGAGGCAAACTGTGCCCAGAGGCACACTGCTAGTAGGTGTCTGAGGACATGTTTGAACTCAGGAAGATGAGTCTTCCTGACTCCAAGCCTAGCACTCTACCCACAGTGCCACCTAGAGGCCAGGGAGTCAATTATGGAAAATGAATGAATTGTCTAGTACTATACTAATAATCTAGTTGAGATTACATAAAACAAATTTGTAGTAGCCACAGGCACCTTGTTTTTATGATTTCTTCCAATTATATTCAGCAACAAATGTCAGGATAGACGGTATCGAAAGCGCCCAATCTACTCCAATTTGTTCACCAACTATATGCTGTGCCAAGGTTGATACCACTTCTCCTGTGGGAAGGTTACCCAAATCAATACTACCATTCTGGAAGGATATGACAACCAGAGGCTTTAACTCCATTCACCACACCAGTGATTTCCCTGACCAAAATAATACCCCCTAACCACTCTTCCTCTCTGCATTTTCCCCCCTCTTATGATTTAAATCCTTTGAGGACAAGGCACTGATTTACTCCCTGTAGTTATATGTCCTGCACCTAACACAATACTTGTGCTTAGAGACATGATCCTTAGGAACATTGGGCAATTAACTGATATGGTGGACAGAGCTCTGTCCTTAGATTCAGGGAGACTTTTTTTTCTTATTGAGATGTGGCTCCAAGACTCTTATTAGCTGTGTGATCCTGGGCAAGTCACTAAACCCTGACTGTCTCAGTTTACTCATCTATAACATAAGCTGCAGAAAGGAATGCCAAACCACTTCAGCATATTTGCCAAGAAAACCCCACATGAGGTCACAGTCAGACATGATTGAAAAACAACTGAACAACTGTGGGACTCTTTAATTAAGTTTGCTGGTATTGTGTCTGTTAAAAGACCCAAGAATGACTACATGAAATATGCTAGTTAGAGTTTCATATTTCTTCTCTTCCCCTGCCTAACTTTCATACAAAAGCAATAGAGTAATAAGAATCAAATGATATTATACATGTAGAATGCTTTGTCAACTTTATACAAATGTTAGCTATGATTAATATGAGTATTAACATGACTAAAATATGATCCACATATGACTGCTAAGAAAAATAGGCTAGACTTCTGCCAAAACGTCTCTTTATCAGAGTCATAACATAGTATTTGGACCACAAGTAGGGTCCCCAAATTCCTAACTGTGAAAAGGAGTAGAGTAGAAGGGCTAAGGGAGGAAAGAAAACTTCAACCGCTAACATTTACTAGACTACCATAGACAACAGAAAGAACTGCTTTTCCCTTTGTTGCCACAGGGGGTCCCCACTTGGGAGTTCCATGAACCAATCTAATCCCAGGTCCAAGCCTTATCTCTCTCTCCATATCCCTTTATCCATATCCCCCATCCTCCTTTTGCTCTTCCCATACTTATCCCTGAACATGTGTGTATATATGCATGCACATATACATATATTCACATATATGTATTGGAGATATGTATGTATATATACACACAAATACAAAATATATTTGTATATGTGTGCATGCGTATATATGCAGTGCACATATATACAGACCCACACATATATGTATTGTGTATATACACACATACATTGACAGATGTGTATGCATGATATGTTTATATATGCATACATTGGTATATATGTCCATGCATATTCACTTCTAGGTACTGTGTATATGCATATGCACACATGTTCACTTATATATGTGCATGTATGTATATGTGTATGTATATATGCCACACATATCCATATTCACACACATGCATTAGATATATATGCATGCACACGTACATTTATATGTGTGCGTGTATGTACATATATATACACAAACATACATATTCACACGATGTATTTATATGCATATATGTTTAAACACAAATATGAAACATATTCACACATGTGTGTATTGTGTATGTGTATAAACATGTTGATATATCCACATATACACATTCACACGTGTGTATCTATAACATATGTATTTATGTTATTAACAAATAAATATACACATATTATATGTATATGTGTATGCATGCATGTATGTGTATGTGTATATGCATATAAACGTATGTATATGTGTGCATGTATCTATGCATGCGTATATTTGTTTTGTTTTTCATTATAGAGTGAGCAATATAATAGAGCCATTCTTGGAGTGAGGAAGATCTGTGTTTAATAATACTAACTTATTGACATTGCGCAAATCACTTAACCTCTCAATGATCTAGGAAACTCTGGAAAGTCCCTAAATTGCAGCATGGTTTCCATCCTGTATCTATGAGGGGGGGGGCCCACCTGGGAGTTCCATGAACCAATCTAAGCCAAGGTCCAACCCCTATCTCTCCCTTCATATCCCTTTATCCATATCCCCTTTCCTCTTTTTGCTCTTCCCATATTTATCCCTGAAATTGAGATTATAAGGGAAGTTCTTTAGCCAAAAAGTGTTTCAGGGGCATACACACACACACATTCATGCATGTGCACACACACACACACACACACAAACATACAAATTATTTAAGCATCTTGTGATTTGAAAACCCCTCTCCTTAAATTAGCTGAGACAATATCTCATCTGTGTGTGTGCTTTTTTAAAGATCTGCTCTAAGACAATCTCCAAGACTACCTTGCAGAGAAGATGCTGGTCTACATTAGTAGAGGAAGTTTGCCCACTTGGGAACTCTCTCTAGCAGCGAAATCCAAGGCTCAGTTCCTATCCCAATGCAATCAGCATTCCCCAAACCTTATCATCGAGTAGTCCTTAATCAAAGACTTTTCCTTCCCCAGTGGCCCTGGCAGGAACACAGACATGCTGTTCCAACTCCACAGGTCCAACATTTCCTCTTCTTTCACATTCCCCAAGTGTAGTCACATGATCCTTTCTCTGTGAAATAGATAATAGCTCTAAAGGATCAAGCAGCTTCTGCTAGGCTTAATAGCCCTGAAAAAAAAAAAACTTTCTTATTTCTTGGCTCTCACTAATGCTTGATAACAGTGGCCAAGACAGCTTACCGGTTTCTGGTTGCAGAGTCAACGCCATGAGTGTCCTAGGAAGATTTAGTAAATGATATTGCAATTGTCACATTCTCTCAAGAAGGACTTGAGCTCAGAGAAGAGGTCAACTTGTCTGTGATCACAGAGACTCATTTGTCATGCACTATTGGATGACACTTGGTCTTTTGAACCACATGGCAGTTGCTGATATGATACGTGGACTCTCATTTCTCAGTTCCATTAGCTTTGAGAGGATTATTTCACATGCCAGTTAGGTTTGGTGATAATTTTCTTTCCTAGACTCTTTCATAAATGTAAGGTGGCTTCTCCCTCACCTCATGCCTATACATTATTTGGACCAGACTTGTGACTTTAGTATATGGGGAACTCTTAGAAAGGAAACTGTTTCCATGAAGGCAGATCAGTACATTTCCCCCCTGCTGCTTCTAGTCTCAGAGAGTTCCCTGAGGCTCTGAGAAATGAAGGGACTTGCCTAGGGTCATGCATCTAATTTACAGTAATCATTTTCATCCCCTAATCAAGATGCATTGTCAAACAACTTTCACTTTCTGTTACTTACAAGAATTTGCGATTACTACAATGTGACATCTATGATAATAATATTATCATTATCACTACTGTCAGTAGTGAGGAAAAAGCGGGGGGGTGGGGGGGACAGACCTGTGGAAAGGAGAGAAAGAAGCAAGGAGAGGGAAGAAGAGAGGAAGGAGGGGGAAGATAAGATGAGGAAGGGAAAGAAAAGGCAGAGGAAAAAGAAAGAGAAGAAGAAAGGAGAGAAGAAGAAGAGGGAGAAAAAGAAAAAAGGGGGGAGGAGGAGAACAAGAAGAACTCCCAATTCTGGAAGTACCACATTCAGGTTTTCATGGAAGCTATGACTGGTACCATTTTTGATAGGTTAATTTCTCCTCCTTACATAGTCTGGTAGTAACCTTCCTGCTATCTCTTCAGATCGCCATTGTCATACTTTTAAACTTTTTTTCTCACAAATTTTTTACATAGCTAAGAGGCATATGAGTTTGTAATTGTTCTTATTCTTCTTATTCTTGCTACAGTACTTTCAATTTAGTTCATGAAAAAGGCAAAGGAAAGTCATCCATTTAAAATAATGCTGCAAGATCTATTCAGGGTAAGAAAACCTAAATCATTACTGATATGTTCTTTTCTGACCCTTCTCTGCCATTTCATTCTTCCTAGTTTGTGCATATCTATCTATAAGTAGAGGCATATTATCTCTTGTTATTAACTAGGTGTCACTTTCAACTTATGATTAAAGGTAGATTCTCGGGTAGAAAAAAACTTGTGAAATACATGGGGACATTCTCACAAAGTCCATGGTGTACATTAGGAAAAAAAAATGCCATAGGGCCTTAGGTCTGTATTTTCATGTTATCTAATAAAATTATGTCTACAGAAAAGTCCTTACAATGTTTTTGGTTATGATTGTAACATTTCAAAACAATTGTCATCTTATAGAAAATTTGGGGGAAATGATTTGTATGTCTAATATCTTTATTTTGTAATTCGATTTGATCAGTTTCATTTCTATAGTTTTAAAGTATCATTTTCTCCTTAAGCAGGGAGGTATGGAAAAAACCTGGGCTTAGAATTACCAAAACTTGAACACAAATTTTGCCAAAGATACTTATGAGCCCTGTGGTTCTGGGAAAATAGCTTAATCATTCTGTATTTCAGACCTCTCTAATACAAAACAGAGATACCAATCACACCTAACTCACAGGGTTGGAAAGATCAAATGGGAAAATGCATATAAGAGCTCTGCAAATCTTAAAAAGTCTCATGTAAATGTCAGCCATTATTTATTGTTTCATCTTTCTCATCTTGTTCAGTGGAGTCCAAATAGAAACTGTTTGGGAAGGAGTCTTCATCTTCCTATGGTTCTTTACTATTTAATGCATGATGAACTCTTTTTTAGGCTGATGGAATTTTGTTATTGAATGAAAGCTTTTGTAACTGAATAAAAATATTGGGAAAGGAGATCATCTTTTTGTAAACTCACTGAAAGCATCTTTGAGACAATTCTAATTACAGACAGGAAGGTGGTGATAATACTCTTCTTCCTAATTTCCTTGTAGTTTATAGTCATTCCATTAGGTTTCTACATTGTGAAAACATCATTTCATTTAGACTGGAAGTTACAAATGTTTAGTGTGGTGACATTTGTTCTAGGCATGGATACATGGATACGTAAATTATCTCTATGATCACTTTCCTTGGTCTCAGCTTTCTATCTGTAAAAGGAGATTATAAGACCACTAAAATCCCTTCTAGACCTAACTCTATGATTTGTCAGTGTTGTGGCTTTATCTGATGTTGGCCATCATTAAACATTCTACTGAAAAGAGTAATTACAAAGTAAGAGGTCCTTCCTACTACAACTTGGATTCTGCTGCTAGGTCACTAATGTGATATCTTGTGCCCTTGCTACAATAGTCTGAGATTTTCTTCCTCAACCGACCTTTTGTGTGAGTTTCTAGGTTGGGTATGTTCTGTCATTGTGCTCCTGGGGCATTGGTGATGCTTCACAAAGAGATGATATGGTCCTCCAAGACCGTGATTGTTTTTTTTTTTTCCTTTCTTTTGCAATCCTCAGCACTTGGCACTGTGCCTGACACATAGCATGGTGACTATTGACTGGATGGAAGTTATTGGATGGAGGTGACTGGCTGACTGACTTTAGTTGACCTATAATAGATATCACCACACCAGGCTTCTGTATATAGTGTAATGAAATATTAAATCCCCAGAATAATCTTGGGGGGATTTTCTTTCCCAGAGCAAGTAATGAACTACTTAGTTTTTTTTTTTTAATTTATGTATTTTATGTTTCATAGCAAAATTATTTCTTTAAGAGAATTAAAATGAAAAAGAACATACTCTTTCTTTCCAGTATAAATATCACATGCAGAAAATAAATCAATTATAAATATTATAAATAGCCAATTAGATCATAGTCATATATCAAACGTCTCTCAAGAAGTAGTTATTAGAAAAATTTCTCTTCTTGATTTACTGTAAATGATGCCAATGACCCAGTGTGATCATGAGACCCACGTAGTGCAAAGTATAAGGTTTTATTTTGCCTTGCTGTGTAACTTTGAGTCAGAACCCCAAGCTCTTTTCCTTAATTTCTGCATCTTTATAATGGGAATTCTATCCCTGACTAATTCTGGAACAGAACCCCATTGTTCAAATAAATGTTGCCTACTGGATTTGCCCTGATGGCAATAAGTTTATGGCTTAAGTTGTGTTTCTTAAACATAATGGTTGTTTTGTCACCTTGGTCAAGTCACAAACTCTTAGCCCTCATCGGCAACTCCCTAAAATCTTAAATTACAGATTAGTTGCTGATCTTCAGATCTCCCTGTACAAGGAGTTTCCTCACCTGGAGTGTTCATGTAGCCATGAAATTGAACATACACATGCAGTGAAAGAGACCATATGTCTCTCTGTGTGTGCAATCACCACATTTACACTATGTATATTGCTTAGCAAATACCTCCACTCACATCCATACTAAATAATAGAAAAAAAATAGAGAGGGAGGGATTTGGAAGAGAAGGAAGAAAGGGATAGAAAGGAGAAGCAAGACAACATCAGGAACATTTATGGAAGACTATGACAAGGTAGAATGCTTTCAAAAATAGTCCATATGCAAAAATCATTAAATAAAACTATTAATCTGGATTCATAGCATCAATAACATAGCTTCTTGTCACTGCCAGGAAGAGTATACCCTAGGACACCAGAAGCTAAGACCCGCAGTAGTGTTTAATTATTCATGTATGCAAGAAATCAAGGGTATAATTACCAATTAGCTAAAATCAAAAGACCCTTATAGACACACAGTATAAAAAACAAAAGAAACCATGGGCATGAGAGAATTCTAAAAATTATCCAGTTGCAACCTAAATTTTCATTAGTTTCTCCTTTCATAAGGAGTGGTTTGCCTGGGACCACAGTAAGGCAGTGTGATACAATGGAAAGATGATTGGTATAGAGTTAACAGGTTTGGGTTTGAATTTTGTCAGATCTCTGGGCCTCAACTTTCTTATCTGTAATATGACCTGGTTGAACAAGATAACCCCAAATGTTTCTTCCTGCTCTAAATCCATGATGCACCATTTTCATTAATTTATCTAATCCTGAATGATCTACCCAATGTTCATCTTTCCTGTTTACTTGAAATAACCATTAAAAGGAATGAAATGATGTTTTGATTCCCCAATTAGGTCACTTACATAGAATCTTGTACCCAAAATAATTCATCACTATAGTAGATTCTGTTATTTTTCTTCCTCAATTGACTTTTTTGGGTGAATCTTTGTGTCTCTCTCTGGGTCACAGCAAAAGATTCTGGCAAAGGGGAAGTGCATACTGTTCTTCCCCCCCACTCCAACCATTGGTATATGTCAGACAGTGTACTAATTTATGAATGGAGACTATTAAATAGGTGAATGACTGGACTTAGTTGATCCAGTTTCTAGCATTGAGACAAGGATGTGTTAGCAAATATTTAAAAATTGGCTCTCTGAAAAACAGTAAACATAACATGGTTTAGGTATCATTGACATTATTAACATTTCATTATCATTTTCTTAAGTCCAGTCCTGATTGATGTCAAATTAGCATTCGCTAATTTCTAAGATATTTTCCAAGATAGTCATACACACACATATACCTACATTCCTACATAAATACACATATATGGAATGTATATATGTGTATATATATATACATATGGAATATATATACACATACATATACCTGGAATGTATACACACATATAGAATTATCTGTATATTATATTATATCATATTATAATATTGAATTGCATTTCATTGCATTGTATTATATTAATTCCAAGATATTTCCACATGGAAAATTTAGCTATTACCTCTTGCAAGATAATTTGAGCTGTCTTCGGAACACTCCTGGTTAGGTATCATTTTTTTTGGTAGGTACCATTGTTGAGAATTCATTACACACTAAGATGATTAGGTTGTCTAACAACTGAAGAACGACTGTCTCAGATTATGACTACAAGGTCGTATTCTTCTCTATTGTCAAAGGAAAATAATGTGGGACCTTTTTACTTAGGATGGTTAAAGCCAAGTCCTTACTTTCATAGAGGAAGAAATTGAAGATTAGAAAGATTGCAACTTAACAAGTATTGCAAAAATATGGTACCTTAACTTCATAATACTGATGTACAGTCCCATACTTTTCATATATTAGTTGCATTAAATTAAAATTGGATGTGTCAGGGTGGCTAGGGGTGCAGTGCATAGAGCACTGGCCCTGGAGTCAGGAGAACCTGAGTTCAAATTCAGTCTCAGACATGTAACACTTACTAGCTGCGTGACTTTGGGCAAGTCACTTGACCCCAATTGCCCTGCCCTCCCCCCTCCAAAAAGCAAAAAAAAAAAATTGGATATGTGTGTGCATGCATTTTAATTTTAGGATCTGTAAACACTATATAATTCTAAAGAAATCAAAAGAGAGATAGCAGCCTAAACATCTGGCATGATATTTATTTAAAGATAGAAGGGACCTTTAGAAGTCATGCAGTCCAACTGCCTCATCTTACAGATGAGGAAACTGAGAGCTGAAAGGTTATTTGTTCAGGGTCACATATCTAGGAGATAGTAGAGTTGGGATTCAAACCTAATCCTTCTGAATCCAAAGCCATTATGCCACTGTAGATAACACACAAATTAATGAATTATTTCATATTTTTAGCCATTACTCATACTCAGAATGCACTCCCTGCTTTTTTCCTTTATAATACTTATCTTCCTTCAACTTTACCTCAAGTACAAACTACCCCCACTGTGAATCCTCCTCTGAACTCCCTTTCAATAAGGTTCTCTCTTCAAATTACCTTACATTTACCTATATCTGCATATCTTGTATTCTTCCAGTACAAAGTAAGTTCATTGAGGGAAGGAACTATTTCATTTTTTCTTTGTAATGAAAGTAATAACGATAGCATTATTATAAAGCTTTAAGGTTCAGAATGCTTCACAAATATCTCATTTTATCTTCACAATCAGCCTGAGAAGTAGGTACTATTGTTATCCTCATGTTACAGATGAAGAAACTGAGGCAGACAGAGGTTAAGTGACTTGTCCAGGATCACATAAATAGTAAGAATGTGAAACTGGATTTGAACTCAGGTCTTCCTGATTCTAGGTCCTGTGCTCTATCCATTGTGCCTCCTAGCCACCCAGAATCTAGTACAGTGTGTCTTGCACAAGCTAGAGGCATAATAAATGCTTGTGGGATTTAATTTCACATTGAGCAAAAGGAATGTTTTTAATATGGTATCATAACATACATAAAATAAAAATCATTGGCCATTTTATCCCCAAATATAGCACTGATCCAAAAATTATCTTGAACATTGAATATTGTTGAAATGAATACATTTCACTCATTGATTTCTTTTATAAGTAACTACAACTCATAAAAATGTTATATACTACCTTCCTTATTAGCATTCCAAACATGCATAAATTCAGCCAGCTGATTCATATTCAAGTCACAAAATATTCTGTATTTTGCTTAGAAGGTAATCTAAGATATCTTGGAGATACTTCATAAGGAAAACAGCATGGGCTGTTTCTACTAGGATGAGGTCTCATGACCCCATGTCTCCTGGATCATGAATAAGTCACACAATGAAATTTCTGCTTTACAGTGGAGTCTGTTCTTTACATTTACATCATTTTTTTCCCTAAATATTTCCCACAAAACTTTCCTAGTATAGACTGGAGAGATCCTAGTAGGGCTAGTCAAAGAGTGTGTTTCCCCCAAGACATACTCACAAAGAGAGATATACTTCTTCCTTAATAGGCAACACTGGCCATAAATCATGTCTTCCCATTACAGATACACACGAACAATAGAGCCAGGACTAGTTGCTAGATTATATTTCATTTGGAATAAGAAGCATTTGTTTAATTTCTAGTTTGCCACTTGTTAGAAGGTAATGAAAACTTTTTTAACCATTTAGGGTGTCATTATTTTAAAGAATGTCCTCATTCATTCTCTCAAGTATGACTAGCAAGAATGCTCTGACAGCAATAATGAATTTCACTTTTGGTGGTTGGCTCTGAAGGAAGGAACACTGACCACTTTGACTATTTGTGCTGACTCTGTGCTGCCCATACCTCCTTGGAAGGATCACTGTTATCATACAAGAAGGATGCACCATCTGTCTGTCTTTCTAAAAGAACTTTAATAAGATGGTACCAGAGGAGAGAACAGATAGGAAGGATTTGATAAGCTCTCTTTGTATATTTGAAAGAATCCTTTGCAGAAGAAAGATTGGGCATACACTTATATCACTTTAGCAGATAGAATTAGTCCAAGAGATGGAAATTGCATAGAAGTACATTTTGATCCAATACAATGAGATTTTCCATAGTAACAAGGGCAATCCCCAAATGAAAGCATTGCTTCATTGTGCAATCAGTTCTCTAAGAAAAGAGGTGTTGAAGCAAAGGCTGGAAAAGCATTTGTATGAGATGATTAAGACAGACTTCTGCATGAAGCAGAAGGTTGGACTAGACCAGGATATCTCAAACTTTTTGCCTTGAGGATCCCTTTATTTTCTTAAGAATGTTTAAAGGCACTCCAAAGAGTTTCTGTTCACAGGCATTATATCTATATATATTTACCAGGTTAGAAATTAAAACATCTTAGTACAACTATGAAAAGTTTTGAGAAGCACTGGGATAGTAAGTTACTAAGGCCCTGTCAAACTTATCAAATAATAAGGTACTGTGGCGCCTTTGTGTTGGCAGAAGGGGAGGATTCTCTCATTCTTCTCTCTTCTCTCCCCCTCTTCCTCTCTCCTCCTACCCCTCTCCTTCTGGCCCTTTCCCTCTCTCCCTTTCTATCTCTTTTCTCCCCCTCGCTCTCCCTTCCTCCTTTTTCCTCTCCCCCTTTCCCTCTTTGCCTTTCTCTATCTCTCTCTCTTGCTCTCCTCCTGTCTCTCCCCCTCCCTCCCTCCGATAATAATTCTCATTGGTGTTAAATGACAGTAAGATGAGGGAAAAGCTTCCTGACCCAGCTTTGTTTCTGATCCTCTAAGTTTCCAGGGCTGCGGGGAAGCAAAAAAATAATAATAATTGGATATGTGTGTGCATGCACGGTCCTCACCTTATGAGTTTTCCTATCTATATCTTTCCCATGGTAGAGGGGTACTTCAGCACATTATAATATTTCTTAAAATTAGTAGTTCCTGGAGGGCAAGAATTCCCTTGTTTTAAAATGTTAAATCTCACAAAGTGGTTACAATCACTTGGGAAGGCTTATGATGTGTGATTCTCCTTCATATTCTGTTTGGTTCTACCAAATGATTCTTCTTACTTTTCCCCATATACAACAGTTTGTCTCCCCTCTCCATGTCTGAGTAAAGTCTGTTTGACATGTTTGGAAAGCTCTCCATTCTCCTCTCTTCTACTTAAAACTACTAGTTTCCTTCAAAATTTAATTAACTCCTTATATGACAGCCTCTTCTTTATCACTCTAACTGCTAGTGTCTTCTGTCTCTTCCCATCTTGCCACAACCAAAATTACCTTATATTACTTGAAAAACTTTTATATCTCCTCATACATTCACATGCTAAATAGAAATTCAGAATAGAAATAGGTTCCCTAAATAGAAAGCAAAATTCCTTAAGACAGGGAATGTTTACCCTTTAACCTCAGTACCTAACATATTGCCTAGCAACATGGAGGATATTTCATAAAGGTTTAATAATTTTTTTGGACTGGGGAAGTCAGGGCAATTGGGGTTAAGTGACTTGTCCAAGGTCACACAGCTTAAGTGTCAAGTGTCTGAGGCTGGATTTGAACTCAAGTCCTCCTAACTCCAGGGTTGGTGCTCTATTCACTGTACCACCTAGCTGCCCCTAAATAATTTTTTTCTTGATTTTTGCCTTTATAAGCCAGCACATTGCCCAGTATCTTAGACATACTATCCTAACAATAAATGCTTGCTTTTTGACAAAATATAATAGAATTGGGGGACATAGGAGCAGATACCTGTGAGACCTTGGGAGAACCATTTTATCTTCTGGACTTTCAATTTCTTCATTTTTATATTAAGGGAGTTGTACTAGATTGCCTCAAGGATTCCTTATATTTCTAAAAAACCAGCATTCTATGATCCATTAGGAAAATATTAAACCATCAGGAAGACAAAGCATATGGAAAGTTATTTTAGCACTCTCTGACATTATAGACTAGAACTATGCAATGATGATGATGAGAATAAGGGAGGACTGAGACCATGAAGGATGAACAAGGATCCAACAGGTGGATGAGGTAGGTAAAACTCCAAACAAGGAAGACGAATGTTTTCTTTCATACTAAACATTATTCCCTTATTCTCTCTTTTCTCTCCTCTCTTCTCTATGTCTCTGTCTCTCTGTGCATATCTCTCTATTTACGTATCTCTCACTATGTCTCTCTCTCTCTTTGTCTCTGTCTCTATCTTTCTGTCTCTGTCTTTTTATCTCTATCCCTCCATCTTTCTGTCTCTCTATTGCTGTCTCTTTTTCTCTTTGTTGTCTTTCCTTCTTTCATTCTCAACACATTCCTTCAGAGACAGAGAGAGAGAGACAGAGAGAGAGAGAGAGAGAGAGAGAGAGAGAGAGAGAGAGAGAGATAAAGAGAGAGAGAGAGGGAGGGAGAGAGGGAGGGAGAGAGGGAGGGAGTGGGGAGTGTGTGGTCAGGATAAATTTCTGATGAAGTTGACCAGCACGGACCAGGACCACTGCTCACAGATAACTGTTTCTTTATCCTGCTGTTTACCTTCTCCAACTCAGCCTTTTCATTTGTAATACCTCCATTTTTCAATATCAGCCACTTCTTAGTTCTTTTCTACTGCTGGAACATCAGTTTTAATTGAGAAGTGGACGTCACCTGAATAAATTGTTCCCTTTAAAATGTTTACCCTCCACTCAGATGGCTTCCTCTGCACAGATGATTTCAAAACTTTTAAGAAATTGCCCTCATCGTTTGAACTACAGTGCTGTTGACATATTGCCCAAATGAACAAAAACATTTTATTTGGCTGACCTTACAATGGAATAAAACAATTTTCAAAAACATTCTCTTTAAATTATCCTGCTGTTACACAAAAAAGTCATTTCAGTTTTGACATATAAACAGTATTAAATAGCATATGAACAGTATTAAGCTACATGTCTAACAGTTACCATTTGGAAATGATAGCAGGCAAAGATGTATATGGGATAATCCAAGACATAAACCTTTAACTCAGGAAAACAGCCAAAATAAAACACAGTCACTAGTCTCTTATTTTACCCTCTGATAAGTATTCTCCTGTTACAAAGCAAACCAGCCCACTTTCTGAAAAGAAATAAATGGTACCACAGAGTAATACAGAGTTATTTCTCAATCATTTAAAAAAGTGACTTAAAGGAACATGTATTATATATTCATATATTTCCACATATATATATATATATATCTGTACCATGGGTATATATTTTTAGCTACATATAGTTTTTGCCCTATACTTTATGGATACACAACACATATATGCATGCATGCCTGTGTGCTTATGGAAATCTTTAGTCACATATAGCTTTAGGTACACACATATAGCTATATAGCTATGTAATATGCATATGCACACATGGCATACATTGTGCACGTGTAAATCTTTAGATACCTGTAGTTTTTAGATATGCAAATACAAACATGTATGTAATATATACACATATGCAGTATATGATGGGGCAGTTCGTTGAAACAATAGATAATCAGGCTTAGAGCTAGGAAGATGTGAGTTTAACTTTGGCCTCAGACACCTATAGCTGTGTGATCCTGGGGCAGTCACTTACCCCTATTGCCTCCATTCCTTATCTTTAAAAAAAAAAGCTGGAGAATAAAATGGCAAATAACTCCAGTATTTTTGCCAAAAACCTCTAAATTAGGTCATGAAGAGTCAGACATGGCTGAAACAAGTGAACACGGCCAAATTCCCAAGTGCCATTTTGAACTGCAGAGATATTATGGGCATCTATGAGCAAAATGGCACAGAAACTAGGCCCATAACATTTTTAATAGTTTCACACATAAAATAGTATAACCGCCTTGTTATTAAGTTTTCAGCTAAATTGGCTTCAAATGGCAAACCTTACCTTGTTTCACACATACACATTTGTTGATCATGAATGGACAAGTATTGAAGGTAATGGTGGAACTACACACATGTATAGTATTTAAAATTTTTATTTATATCATTCAACAAATTAGCACCCTTTGTCATATGCCAATGATAAAAGTCCAGCATATCAACAGTGTGGCCAGTCATTCATTCTTCCTCATCCTTTACATTGCATAAAGAGATAAAGAATGCTGAAAATAGATATCATTCTTTGTCTATTAGAAGTTGGTAGTGTTCATTTTATTAATCCCCTTATGTAATCTCTATTCTAGTAGCTATGCCCTATACCTAGCATCCTGTCTTGCAACTGCCTTCATGCCTTTGCAGAAGTGGCTTGAATGTCCTTCCTATTTACCATCACTTTAGACATGTGCTAGCTGTCGGCTCTGGCTGTATCATTTAGCCTTTCTCATCCTGTTTCTTCATTTGTAAAACGGAGAACCCTGGACTTTTGTCTCAGATGTATGGCAAATTTTTTTCTGTTCTCTCCCCTCCCCTAACCTAGTTACTAGCACTGCTCCCCTTCTTGAAATTATGACATGTTACTCTGTATATGTTTTGTACTAATTTACCTGAGAGGTAGTTTATTTTACACATAATACCTCACACTCTAGCTCTAGAAATCAAGAATATATAAAATATATGTATTTAATTTGGTACCTATTAAGAGGGTACCTGCCATGGAACAATATAAATTCCTTTAAAGCTGGGTCTTTGAGTCAACATCAGCTAGAATATGCTTTTTCTTGCACATAGTAGATACTTAATATTTTAAAATTGAAATTAACTGAATGAACCCACCAGGCAATTACATTCACCTGATAGACAAACCATACTAAGATTGTTTCTTGCCATATAAACAACAAATAAAAAAAAGGACAGAAGAAGGATATACATATATAGATACATATACACATTATAAATCACACACATACATACACACATACGCACACATACACACACACACACACACACACACACACACACCAATCCCTCATAGAGCTTCAGCTTCTCTTCTCCTACTTATGGGTAAATCATCCTTTCAATTCTACACTCTCCCTTGGTCTTGACTCTGAAATGTTTTCTGACATTGTTTTCTTGCTGTAAGGGGGCATGTTTCTGATTTCAGGCCACCCCCACTAGTCAGTTTATTGCTTCCCTGATTCTCAGAATATTTTTTTTTACCAGTTTCAGTAACTCTTCTCCTCACCATAACTGACTGAAGACCATAACTATGAAGCACTAGAACCTTATCTCCTAACCATGAAGATCCTTAGCCTGGTTCACTCAAGAATCTCAATTACTGGTTGACTCTCAGAGTTCTCTTTTCTTTCCAACAGTCCGTAAACTACCTACTTCACAGATTATTTATGAAGAAAGGATGAACTTCCCTTATGTGATGATAATAATTAAAATATGCAGCAAGGCAGGGTTTTTGTTATCCGTTCTCAAAAAAAAAAAAAACAACAACAAAATGATATCATTATGTTGGGTCAAGGTACAGTGTATTTGATTGTAGTTGACCACAAACCAGACTATATATGAGTGCCATGCCAGGAAATTGAATCCTTTCCATTTGAATTGTCTTAGGAAGATTCTGAAGATCACTTGGAAAGATAAGGTACCTCTAGACACTGAGGTTCTCTCTTGGGCTGAACTGTCAAGCATTCACACTCCACTAAAAACAGCACAACTCCTATGGCCAGGCCATGTTGGTCAAATGTGTAACATCCATTTATCTAAAAGGGAAGGCTGGGACCAGATGCATTATTCCATTGTTATCAGAAACTTAGGTTAGGAAATTTCCTCCACTAATGTATATTGGCACCTTCTATAAAACTTACATTCTGAAAGAGTTGTCTAGAGCACCAGCAAGGCAAGTGACTTGCCCAAGTTGATATAGCCAATAAATGGTGAAAATGGATTTGAAGCCTGGTTTCTTGACTTTAAGGCAAGCACTCTATCCATATTCCTTTACTAGTTATCCTAACAAAATTGAAATTATTATTGAAATTAACAATATAGAATAATTTTACATACACATGTGTATATATGTATGTGTATATACATGTATGTATATATTCATGATATATTTATGTCTAATTATAGTCATCACTAGGGTGGGGTGGAAGAGAAAAGAAATAAACAAATTTATACTATAATTTTTTTATATATTTAAAAGGAATAGCAAGTTGTACA
>CM053581.1:362086918-362099418 GCA_028627135.1 Pseudochirops cupreus | reverse complement strand
CTTTCCTTTCCTCTCTCTCCCTTTCATTCTCTCATTCTCTCTCTTACTCCCTTGCTACTTCTTTATTTGCTTTGCCTTTTATTCTCTCTCCCTTTCTCCATCTCCATCTGTCTGACTGTCTCTCTGTCTCTCTGTCTCTGTGAAAGCTATTTCTCTTCCAATGATGTTGTTATGCACAACTTCACTTCCAATCCTTCCCACCTGGCCCCTCATGCTGACGTCCGAGCCACGCTCTAGAGAACTTGGCAGTAGGTACTTCCTGTTGTGCATGAGGCTTTCATTTCCAGGCCATCTGTAAAACCACAACATAGGGAGTTAGAGTGGCAAGGGAGAGGAGGGCCTCCTGGTGAAAGGCGGGAAACTGCAGGGCACTGCTGTGAGCCAGAGGAAAGGGGCTGAGTAGGTCAGATGTGATTTAGGGTGAGTAAGGCATAAGTCAAGGGACAAGGCCTTGAATCTCCACCAAAAAAAATGAGGAGTTCCTGGCAACACATTTATGTAACGGCTGTGGTTTCTTCTTTGTGAATTGTGTCTGAGACAGAGAAGAAAAAGAAAAAAAAACTGAATTGTACAACTTAAGAAATAGCCATAGAAAAACAACAAGCAAGCTCTGGATTAAGCTGTTGTGTCTTTCCAGGGCCTCAGAGCCTGACCTCTGAATGAAGCCTCCAGCCAGCCCACTGAGCTGCTTCTGGGGACTTCTGATGGAGGCCTCAAGGGAAAGCCTGTGGGAATCCTGCCCCCGCCCTTCAGTTTCACTCTGTGTATCTTTGTCAGCATAAATCAAAACCCTATCTCTGCTGGACCTGTGCCAAGCTGCAGGCTTACAGGCTTGCCTTGTCCCCATTGGCTACTGAACAATGAGCCCATACCTTTTGTAATATGACCTGGAGCTTGTACTTGGCACACTTTCTGGTTCTACCATAAAAGATAATAGGCTTCTTTGTCCAATCATCAATGATGAAGTATAGATATCACATGTGACCTGATATCCCAACACAGCTAGATGGCATGGCAGATGGAGTGATGGGTCTGGAGTCAAGAATTCCTCTTCCTAGGCTCAAATCTAGCCTCAAATATTTACTAGCTGTGTGATCTTGATCAAGTCACTTAACCCTGTTTGCCTCAGTTCCTCATCTGTATAATAAGCTGGAGAATGAAATGGCAAGGCACTCTGGTATCTCTGCCAAGAACACCCCCAGGGGGATCACAAAGAGTTGAACATGGTTGAACAACTTCCCAGCATCTTCAGATTTCAGCCTGTCAGAGTATTTATAGCTCTAGATATAGATAGCATCAGGATACACTGGAGTTTTTATTCCAGCCCTGACACTTAATTAGCTCTGCTACCCTGGATGGGTCATTTAACCTCTATTGGTTACAAATAGAATGGTACATTGGAAAGTATGTCAGATTAAAGTCAGTGGACCTGGGGTCCTGTCCTGGCTTCACTATTTACTGACTTACTTTTTCTTTCCTTCTTTCTTTCTTTCTCTCTTTCTTTCTTTGTCTCTCTCTCTCTCTTTCCTTCTTTCTTTCTTTCTTTCTTTCCTTCTTTCTTTCTTTCCTTTTTTCCTTCTTTCCTTCTTCCTTCCTTCCTTCCTTCTTTCCTTTCTTCCTTTCTGTAGATATGTTTTTATATAGACATGTAATATCTATGATTAGAGATAATATTTCACTTTTTATTTACATACCTATAAATATTCATAAACATGTATATTTATAGATAGACATATAATAATACATAATACACCTTGTAAGGTGGCCTTGAGGAAAACAAAGCATGAACATTAAAGGATAATATGAATATGAGATTGTTTGTTTGTTTTCTTTTTAAGCTGGAATAGAGACAAATGCAGTGAATCCCCCATAATAATGGTGAAAAGCAATTCTGCCAATTTTGTTGTTGTTCTTCAGTGCTTTTGGTTGTGTCTGACTCTTCATGATCCCATTTGGGGCTTTCTTTGCAAAGAAACTACTGGAGTGGTTTGTGATTTCCTTTTCCAACTTATTTTACAGATGAGGAAACTGAGGCAAAAAGGGTTGAATGACTTATTCAAGGTTACAGAGCTAGGAACTTTCTGATGCATGAATTAAACTCAGGTCTTGTTGATTACAGATTCAGCTCTCTAGCCGCTGTACCACATGGGTGCCCAGTTCTGTCAATAGTTGGCATCTCTATAGGAAAGCATAAGGAAGAGTTTACTGTTCTTCCCTTTAGCCCTCCAATCTGAGAGGAGAGTCTACTGAAGGAGTTGAGAAGGTTTCTATTGTTGAGTCTTTCAGTGGCATCTGACTTTATGACTCTACAGACTTCTGTCCCTGGAGTTTTCTTGGCAAAGATACTAGAATGGTTTGCCATTTCCTCCTGCAGCTCATTTACAGATGAGAAAAGTGAGACAAAGAGGACAAAGTGACTTGCCCAAGGTCACACACTTAGGTAGGTTTGAACAATCCTCTTCCCGACTCCAAGCCCAGCTTTCTCTATCCACTTTAGCAGCTGTTGAAAGAAAAACAAACAGAAAGAATCAGTCTCCACCAATGGAATTTCAATTGACCAGCTTATCCTGGGAGGCATGCTATTTCCTGGGGTTGAAACTAAGCATACTCATTGAGCCACTGACAGTAAATGGAGAGTATATATTTTGAACGTATTCCCTTCCAACTCCAGGAGAATATAATCTCCTTAAGAAGATTCTTTAATTTGAGTTTCTGTGTCTCCCTCCCTCCCAGCATTGCCTGGTATATAGTAGATGCTTAACAGTAAAACTGGATTGATGCTGATGTTCATGCACTGTGCTGCTTTGCAGAGTCTGGCATCCTGGACAGTGACTCTGTCAGGGATGACCAGTGGTCCTTTGCCTTCGTAGCTTCTGTCCCAATTTGCACATCCTGTCAGCTTATTGATGTTTTTGTTTGTTTCATTTTGTTTTCTTTTTACGTCTTTCCTTAACGGAATGATTCCCTGTGACCAAAAGGCACCCCCATTTCCTCTTCACTGTGTGCTGCTCTATTCAGTTTGGTTTTGTTGTCTCATAGTCAGTATCCATGCTTTACAGCTGGGATTCATGAACTTGTTGTATGTAAGTATGTCTTGATGTACATATACATTTATATACATATATACACTTATATACATTCACCTATATACACACACTTGTATTACATATATGATGTGTGCATATTATATATATATGTGTGTGTGTGCCTGCATTTCAATCTAATTGGTTTCCTTTCTAATCTTACATAATTTTTTCTATACATTTAAAACTTCTTGCTAAGAAGGGGTTCATAGAATTCAATAGATTGCCACCAAGGACCATGATACTAAACATACATACATACATATATATATAGCACAATCAATCAATGAAGTGTGTTAATAATCTCATCCGTATTTTAGCATTGATGACCAATTTTGTATTCTATACAGGGATCTTCATAGAATCATGGGAGTTTTGAGAGTGAGAAGGAACTTATTGGGTCATTTTTTTCCAACCTTCCACAGGCCGGAGAAATATCTCTTGTGGCAATAATGATAGATGTTCATCCACCCTCTGAAAATTCAGATGCATTGAATGTCCTGGGTAGTCTACGTAAACAAGAAAGTAATGTATATTATGTAGACATGTTGGGCCACAGTTTCCTAATCTATAAAATGGCAGCATTAGATTAGATGGCACAGTGCTTAGCATAAAGCAACACTTTAAAAAATGCTTATTCTCCTCTCTGCTCCTTCCCCTCTGAGCAACCTTAAAAGCTCTAGTTGGTTGTGGAATCAGGAGACACTGGTGTTCTTATACCAGTTTTGATATTTAACTTCTCTGTGACCCAGGGTGAGTCTCTTAACATTTTTGTAATAATTGAAGGCCATGTGGTACTCTAGAAAGTGTGACAGATTTGGAGGCAGATGACCTGGATTCGAGTCATGCTTACTAGTTATGTGACTTTGAGGAAATCATTCAACTACTCTAGACTTCTGCTTCCTCATTTATAATTTGAAAGAATTGTTTTAAATGACCTCTAAGAGTCCTTCTAGTTCTTGTTCTATGACTTTCTATAAGCCTTGGTTCCCTTGGCTGTAAAATAGTTATATATAGTATCATATATAATATTTATAAATATGTAATATTCACCTAGTTGGTGCAGTGGATAGAACATTGGTTTTGGAATTAGGAAGACTCATCTTTCTGAGTTCAAATCCTGCCTCACACTTATATTAGTTGTGTGACTGTGAACAAGTCACTCAACCCAAGTTACCTCAGTTTCCTTTTCTGCAAAATAAACTGGAGAAGGAAAGGGCAAACCACTCTAGAATCTTTTCCAATAAAACCCCAAATGGGGTCATGAAGAGTCAGACATGACTGAAAAAAATGACTAAACAACAACTGAAAATAGATAATATTTATGATAAGATATCTCTTGCCTTATAGTTATTTGAAAAAAAGATGTATGATCTCTAAAACATTATATAAATGAGTTATTATTTTTAAAAGTCACCATACAGACACATTTTGATGATTCTATACCATGAGGTTGAGACAAAATGCTATAGAAACTATAATTATTGATTTTGGGTAGCAGCAGTTGTGCTTTAAGAAGGAGGAAAGAAGCAAGAATTGAAGCGCCTACTATGTGCCAGGCACTATATTAAGCACTTATTACAAATGTTGTCTCATTTGGACTTCACAAAAAACCAAGGAGGTAGTTGCTATTATAATGTCCATTTTCCATTTGAGGAAACTAAGGCAGAGATTCACACACCTAGTAAGAGTCTGAGATCAAATTTGAACTTTAGTCTTTCTGACACCAGGCTCAGTGTTCTATCTATTGTGACCCCTATCTGCTGCTAAACTAAACTAAACTAAAGATTTGGAAATGTTATTTGGAACAGATGACCAGTTTCCTAAGAGTTTTTAGCATCTAACATTTAAAAACCTAATATTTTAGCATCTAAAATGGGTAAACAGTGAATTCTATACATGTACTGTTTATCATTAAAACTGCTTATTATTCAAAGCAAGTTAAAATTGAATAACTTATTTTGTGGTTTACTTTTTTTGTCTAAGAAATGAATGTCAACTTTATACATTTATTCAATAAATATGCATTCAATTATTCATTTAATTGTGTGACTATTTCATTCACTCATTCATCCCTTCATTAATACACAAACATGTATTAAGCATTTATTATATGCAAAACAAAAAATTATACAATAACAAAAAATTACAAAGTTCCTTCCCTCAAGGGTAGTGTAGCTGATAGAATATTGAACCTGGAGTCAGGAGAACCTGAGTTCAAATGTGATTTAAGAAACTTACTAGCTGTGTGACCCTGGGCAAATCACTTAACTTCTTTTTGCCTCTGAGGCTTTCTTACCTATAAAATGAGGGTAATAATAGAATCTATCTGCCAAAGTTCTTGTAAGGATCAAACCAGATAATAATTGTACATCTTTGAGCTCAGTGTCTGGCACATAATGCAATATAAATTTTGGCTATGATGACTGATGGTTCATCCCCCTCTCAACTTTGTCCCTGACTCAGTTTCTCTCTCCCTAAAGTGAAATTGATATTGAATGCTACTTTCTTGAAAAATGTGAGAGGTAGATGATACAAAAACCCTATTGATGTCTCATCAGACCATCCTGCTTCCTAACTTATCTAATGACTGATAAAATACTCCACAAGCATAGGTGATCTCTCAAGATCCCTTTCACTCCTGGGAATCTGCAGTAGAATAGGAAGAATTTGACATGTCGGTCTTTGTGGACCTGTGAGCACCAGCACCAGCAGCAGCTGTAATGGTAATAATAGCTCATATTTTTACAGTATTTTCAGGTTGCAAGGATCTTTCATCACAATAATCCTGTCAGGCTGGTGGCATAAGGATCAGTAACTCCATTTTACAGATAAGAAAACCGAGCTTTGAGGAAACTAAGTGACTTGTTAATCATCTTGGCTTACAAGTGTTACTGTCCTGAGTCTAAATTGGTGTCTTCTGGTTGGCTCCCTGAGGGTCTTAAGCAAAAACTTTTTATTCTATTTCATTGGCTTTCCTAATTGATTTGTGGTTTTATGTTGAGTCATTTTGTGTTGTTTTTCCCTCCCTCCCAGGAAGAAAGCAGGGCTAGCGGAATAACACCCTACCCCTGGCTTTCCAAGAGAAGGTGCCATCTGGTTTTCTTTTTTGTCCTGCAAAGTGCAATTGAATAGGATTTTGCACAAATAATCCTCAAGGAAAGTGGAGCAACTGTGTGAAAAGAGGGAAGAAATGCTGAGGAATTAAGCTACTCATAAATTCCACTTGTAGGCTTTTAGAATGCCCTATGCCTCAAAGTTTGTTTATTCACATGTATGCGTTCATTAGGTTTTTTGGATTTATTGTTTGAATTATTCCTCATTGATAAGGATCAGCATCGGTATGCTCAATTTAATGGAAGGATGTAGACATTTTGTTTCTTTTAATCCTATTAGTGAAATTATTCCCACTAGGGAGACTTTTCACCAAATCAAGACTCCAGCAGAATCATCCATCTGTCCTTACCAATAGAATGGAGAGCAGCATGGATTAGTGGGTAGAGTGCTAGACTTGCAGTCAAGGAAGACGTGAGTTCAAATCCTGTTCCAGAAACTTAATAGCTATGTGATTCGTGGCAAGTCATTTACCCTTTCTGAGATGAAGGGGTTAAGGGAAGGAAATAAGCATTTTGGTAGCACCTCTTATGTGCCAGGCAGTATGGGAAGTGCTTTACAAATATTGTCACTTGATCATCACAAGAATTCTGGGAGGAAGGTGCTCCTGTTACTACCCTTTTAGGATTCAGGAAACTGGAATAAACAGAGGTTAAGTGATTCCAGGGTCACATATAGCTAGTATCTGAGGCTGGATTTGAATTCTGATCTTCTT
Organism: Pseudochirops cupreus; assembly: GCA_028627135.1. Lineage (NCBI taxonomy): Eukaryota > Metazoa > Chordata > Mammalia > Diprotodontia > Pseudocheiridae > Pseudochirops > Pseudochirops cupreus. The sequence goes on along the minus strand of CM053581.1, from coordinate 362,092,506 downwards.
GACACTAGGCTACCTGGCTACCTAGGTGAGCATCAGTTTCCTCATCTTTCAAATGGGAATAATGATATCACCTTCTCCACAAGGTGTTGTGAGAATCAAAAGAGATAAAGTGTGTCAAGCACTTTATAGCCCATAAAATGCTATATAAATGTGAGCTATTTTATATATGTGTATGTATGTATATATATATATATATATGTATACACACACATAGAGACTATATAATAATAATAATAATGTAATATATAACTATATATAATATAATGTGATATATAATATAATACATAATATAAGAGTGGCTATAAGTCTAAATGGAAGAAAATTAAAAGCAAAATTCTTTTAATTAATAGTTATTTTAAAGATTACTCTCACTATAAGTGTTTCCCTGATGCAGAAACATCCAGTCAGTGAGTAGAAAAGGCAATATTTTAGGAGAAAGAGTTCTAGGCTTACAGAGCCTTAGAGAAACATCAGATTCTTCATCTGCAAAATAATAGAGTGGGAATAGATAGCCTCTAAGGGCCTTTCCAGATCTAATGTGGAAATCTATCATTCAATCAATGAATTCAATGGAAAGAACACTAGATTGACTGAAGCAGGTGATGTGGAGCAGTTAGAGGTTGGTCAGGCATCAAAGATGCCAAAGTCACTCATTGCATCCTGGGCCATCACCAGTCATCTTGACTTCTGTCTTGCCACTCAACTTTGATAACTGTGGAAGAGAGAGTGAAGCTGATAACTTTGTGCAACCCTGCCTCATTCAAATCCATTTCACACACAAGTCAAGACATCACCCATGATGTCACTGGTCCTCTTTGAAAATGAAGAATGAACAAGATATGATATCAGAAGATCTATTTTGAATCCCAACTCTGTTATTTGCCATCAGTGTGATCTCTTTAGACCTTCATTTTCTTCACCTACAAAGATAGTACGTTGAACTAATCAGGTGTTCTTACCTGGGGTATATGAATATTTTTCCAAAAATATTTTGCTTCCTATATTTCAGGAAAATTGGTTTCCTTTGTAGTTCTCTGTATTTTATTCTCTGCATTTAAAACCATTGTTCTCAGAAGCGACTCTTGACTTTCCCCACACTGGCAAACTATGTCACATAGGTGTTTGACATGAAAAGAGTTAAGGATCTCAAAAATAACAGATCTCTATGTTCCTTTTTGGTTCTTATTTTTAAAGCATCTGATTGACTTTTCATGAATTTACTAATTTACTAATTGCATAGCTAATTTAGTACTAGTGATCCTTTACTACTAATAATTCTATAAATATGATTGACTTTTTATGAAGGTGGTTTGGTATTTTTAGGTACAACCTGTAAAAATTGAGTAATTTATCCTGAAAATATACACGTAAGAAATATTCTGTGAAGAACCTGAGATTCTTTAGAGTTTGAGGAATACTAAATTGTTAGTTATATTTAGAACAATAAAGGGATGACAGACCCCTTAATTCCTTTGGCTTCCTTTAGCTTTAATATATTGCTTTCCAAGAGCTTTATATTTCATCATATTCTCAACATTTTGGGGATAAATAAATTCCATTTGTGATTTTTTTTAAATGAGGTTCCATTATTCAAGGGAAATTTAATACAGGTACAAAGACTCTAGGAGTTGAAAGAGGGCTCAGAATGCATCCATCCCAAATCTTAGCTGAGCCAAAATTCCTTCTGTAACATCCCTTGACAAATGACTCCTTTGAAGAGCTGCAGGCTAGTAAACTTGTGACTCCCTGAAACATATTTATATTCTACTTTTGGAAAACTCTCATTATCAGGAAGCTTTTCCATTTACAATATTGAATTCTACCTCTCTTTCCCTTCTCCATAATGCTCCTAGTTTTGATGTCTGGACCTACATAACACAAATCTAATGCCTTTTCCACATGAGATCACTTCATATATTCAGGCAACTAACATGCCTTTCCCCACTGTCAGCCTTCTCTTCTCCAGCATAAACAAGTCAAGTTCTTTCATTGAGACTTGTATGATGTCATTTCAAGTCTGCTCATCATCCTTGTTATGACCCTCTGTATGTAGCTCAGGTAGTCAATAATCGACCACTAATCCAAACACGATCACATTAAATTTATTAAGAACAATCACCATACCTTGATTCTAATGGTATACTGCTGGAAATCCCTAAAGCAGTGTGCCAAGAAGAAGCAGTAGCATCTTTAATGTTACACATGTCTAGAAAGACTCTTTATTACCCTCACTCAGTATTGTCTTATTCTTTGAGATTCACTACATGTATCTTTCACCTGGTCCAAATCTTTCCTTCCTTCATCTACACAGAGGGCTAGCATATCATTACTTAAGAGAAGTGTACCATCTCCCATTCTACCAGTCTGCTCTCTGATGGGAGTGGGATGGGATGCTCTAGCTTCCCCATCCCAGTATAGAGCCAGTGCAATATTTGCAGCACTGACCATGACTATAAATAGTCCCATATAGTGCTCCATTGCAAAATATAATAGATTATCCATATAGAGGACAGAACCAAAACATTTATTTAGATACCAGAAAACTGAATCGCAAAACCAGTAAGCCTATTCTATTAAAGTAGTAAAGAAGCTAATAAACAATAATAATACAGAGAGCCGCACCATCCTTTAGCCTTCCCACAAACCAATATAAAATATTTGCTCACAAACCTCTCTATCTCCTTACCTGAGCTCTTCTCTCTCTTATCATCTCTCTAGCTCTGATTGTCAGCTTCCTATGGGCTCTGTTCCACCTTTCAGCAAACTCCTCCTACCACAGGCTCCCAATGACTACATTCAGCCTATTAGGCAACAGAGTTAATCTTCAAAGCAGGGAAGCTTCCTGTGGCCTCTGCTCCACATTTCAGCAAACTCCATTCATAACAGGTTTCATGTGACTACATTCAGCCTATTAGAGGGCAGAGTTTACTTCCGAAGCAGGGGAGGTCTTCAAACTCCCCACTAGGCTTATTAAGAGGCAGTAAAGATCTTTAAATTCCCATTCCCATCACACAAAGTTATAGCCCTGCTTGGTTTTTATTCATCTTAGCACTGGCAACATTCACTAAGACATAGGTTAAAGCAAAAAATGTAATATGATCAAAGGCTAGGAGCATGCATTTGCATTACAAGCATTTATTGTATTTGAGAAAAAGCTACTATCTGTCTACTTATCTTTTTATCTGTCTTTATGTATGAGCATATACATATACATATGTATATGTGTGTATATTTTTGTGTGTACACATACACACACACACACACACACACATATACATGCATTCTTATTTTCCCTGTGAACTAAGAACAAATTTGAGGCCATTTCTTCATTTACTTCTGAAAGAGTTCAGATGCTGGCCCTAGATTTCAGGTTCTGGCAGTGATTCAGAAATAAAGAACAATACCTCATAATATTTCTAAAAAGCTATTTATCATCTGAATCCCAAACTGCATTACTGTATTTTAAGTTCTCTGTGGCACGTAGTATTGGCTATGAGAAACTGATTATTCAGAAGCCATTATGAAGGCATCTCCAGGAAAATAAAAAAAAGGAGGACTCAAGAAATTAACTGAAACCACATTTCTTCCAGGAACGATGTTGTGGAAGATTGTCAGTGTTGATTAAGTTTTCCAAATGGGATGACAGTGCCCTAAGATCTCAGGAAATATACTATAGATAGCCACTAAGTTCCAGTTCCTATACAAAAAACTCACTGTTTACACAGACAGTCTTTAATAGAGATTTTCCAGAAAAGTTGGGTTAGAACACAGCTCTACTGCAGACAGATTGAGAACTCACAGCCACACTTTATTACCACTATCTCATTGTGGTTTTTCACACTGTGGGAATTCAACTGCCAGAAGTAAGGGGGCCTCCACTTCCATTTCTGTCTTACCACTTTTCTTCAGGGAAAGAAAAGGATCACAAATCAAAAGTCTGCTAAAAGTTTAAACCCCAGGAAGAGCTTTCAAGGAGGAAAAAATTCTGCTACACAAGCATGCTATCTCTATGACAATATCTATACCTCAAAAACTCTCGACATATTGAAGTTGTCTGCAAGGACCCTGCCTAGTTCAGAGGTGAAGGAACACCACTGGGTCCTTCTTGGATGTATGAGCATTCTGTCCCCCTTCAAAGGAATATTGCTGTTTCCTACTGCAGGTAGGTGTGATGTTGTTAGTTCTTTAGAAAGGACTTATTCACACCATCAAATGTTCATAAAACTCTTATATTGATTCATCAGTCTTAGTTATTGGCATTAATTTCCTCATTTTTAGTTTGACTCAAGAACTGAAGGACTAAACTCTCTTATAAAGAGGATCATTTAAATGAATAATGTCATGTCTTTATATAGCCCCTCACCAAAAGAAAAAAAAAATCCCATCTCTGCTCCCTCCCACCTTTACCTACTCCTGCCCAGAGTGAGAAAGTAAAATCAGTTTTGCTACTTGTTAATAACTCTTTTCAAATTTTTGGCATAAGGAAAAAAATGTTAAGTACCTAGTTCAAGTGACAATTTTGTCTTATCATGGCTTACATGATTTTCATGTAACTGTATAATTCTCAATAGGTTGCATTTTATCACACTTATAAACCTTCTAATAAGATTCAGTAATGGCCGCAATTGGTGTCTTAAAGTCAGAATTGTGAGACCCTGGATATTTGGCTTTAAATGTACATCAATAACATGCCAATGTATAATACTCCTCTTAAAATTATTATTTTTAAGTACAGTCCTTTGGGATCTGGCTTACTTCCCTCAGTCAAAGGGCCTATGTCAGACCCCTTGAATATCACAGTTAAGCAGAATCATATGTAGCTTATCCACCACCAAATCTCACATTTGGGAAGGGACTTGAGAAGAAGGTCACCTCGCCCAATACTTAGTTGAAGTACAAATCTTCTCATGGCAGATGGAGTTGATGGGTGAGAGAGAACTGGAGATCTTTATTTCAAGAACATTAAAATCATGTTCATTTTTTTAGAAATTGTTACTTATACACACCACTCTGCAACACTTGTCCCTTGTCTCCCAGAGCTTTGTGCCCTGACTACCATCGTTCCTAATCAGAAGGCAATTATGCTTTGTAGCTAAGGGCCAGATTATAGAGTTGTCACCTACTCATCTGAAAGTGAATTCTGTTTCTTCATTTGTCTTGGAAAACATGGTACAAAGGGTGGAATGCTAGCTTCAGAGTCAGAAGACCTATGTTCAGATCCTGGTTCTAAGTGTCCTCAGAGAAGTCACTTAATATTTCTAGATATTGGTGTCTTTATATAATAAAGGAATTGATTAATTTAATTTCCCCAGCTCTAACTGAATTATTTCTGTTCCTGTGTGGGCTTTGGGTCCTCCTCTATCATCACCTGCTCTTTCAAGGGTAATTGGTGTTCACTGGCAATGTTACCATCTTCCATGGCATTCGTCCATGACATTCTTCCTTTTTGTTACTATTTATAACTGTATATTTAAACTTAATAATATTAAAATCATTTACCTAAGACTTCATATTAAGTATAAGTATAAAACATATTCATTTCATATATTTTAAGACTTCAAGCAATTTCTTTGGTGGAATAAATATTA
>CM053581.1:362038652-362080806 GCA_028627135.1 Pseudochirops cupreus | reverse complement strand
TTATGTGTATAAAATTCATGTATAAGTATTATATATTTATATGTATATATAAATATGTATGCATATGCTCATAAATATATTGTAATATGTATATATGTATTCATATTTCTGACTAATGGAAGTAAACTTTTGATAGAATTCAAGAACCCATTTTCAGTTTTTACATAGTGGATAGATTACAGGGTATGAAATCAAACACACATTAGGTTTTGTGAATTCTGATACCTTTATTTACAAGTGTTATGGTTGCTGACCTTAAAGAGTCAGGTACCATCTGTATTTCCTATGAGTAGTCAGAGGCAAGTCACAGAACAGTCTCAGCTTCCTAAGATCACAGTTATACTATCTGTACTTTGAAAATTAAGTAGTAAAAACTAAAAAAAAAAAATGATGGTGACTCAGTTTCTAATATGAGATCATCCTGATAGGACTAAATTGGGCTTTAAGTAGAGCTCATCTAATCCAACCTGCTCATTTTACAAATGAGGAGCCTCAGAGAAGTTAACTAGTTTGCCCAAGGTCACACAGAAAGTAAAATGGTTGGGATTTGGACCCACGTTCTCAAAGTTTAAATTCAAGGCTCTTTCTACTAACCACAGTGCCTCTAAAGTTCTAATGGGACAAGAATCATTACCACATTTAGAGACATTTCTTTACTGCTTAGCAACACCACAATCCCAAAGGGAATAAATTATTTCAAGTTATGTGTCATATTTGGAAAACAAGATTAAATTTTCCTGTGAAATTTACAACATGTTTCAATTAGTGCCATTTTTGTCTAGGGCTAAGATTTTTAACACAACATTTACAAGGAAGAAAGGAATTTAAAATTCAAATAAAATGGAGAATTCTAAATTTTATAAACAATGCTCAATAAGGTACTTGAGAAGAAAAAGAAAATCCTATTGTGAATTTAGTTAAAATAAAAAACATATGACTTTCTTGGGGCACAAAGTTCAAAGTCACCAAATAATCTTCCATGAAGAGATGGTAAAGTACCCTCTTTTCTCTTCTCTTTTATAACTAATGCAAGAATCTCAATTTTCTTTCCATTGATGGAAGAATGTTTTAGGGAAGACTGATAGACCTTAATTTGGTCACATAAATCAACTCTTACATCTCCATAAGATGGTCCACTTTTTCTAAGAATTGTAATCATTACCTATATTTCTTGGTCCTAGAAGAAGCATCTGCCATACTTAATGACAACTTTTCAGCAAAAAATTCCTCCAGTTGCTTTTGTGAGCAGTGGAAGTAAAGACAGTCTTCTCCAAGAACCGTGAATCTATCCTATTTGTTTTTTTTCTTTATATTATTATAAAAATGATCTCTTAATTCTTTTCATTTCACTCTTCGTTTTTACAAGTCTTCCCAAGTTTCTCTGAAACCATTCATTTCATAATTTCTCATGTATAATAATATTCTATTATGTGCGTCGGTTGATTGTTTCCTTCTTTCATTCACAAAGAATACCAAAATGACATCACTAGATTGGAGGTTTTTTTCTACTACAAAAAGAGCTGCTATAAATATTTTTGATAATAGAGCTTCTTTTCCTCTTTTTTGGTTCTCTTTGGACTATGAGCCCAGTAGTGGTAATCTCTGGGTCAGTTTAGTTCTCCTCCTAGTTGGTTATAGTCCACGGCTGCCTATAATTGGCAAAATAGCTTTAGAGCACCCCAATTCTCACCTTAGGAGCAACTAGGTGGCTCAGTGCACAGAATGCCCAGCCTGGAGTAAGGAAAACTCATCTCCCCAAGTTCAAATCCTGCCTTGGACACTTAGTAGCTGTGTCACCCTGGGCAAGTCACTTAACCCTGTTTGCCCCAGTTTCCTCATCTGTAAAATAATCTGGAGAAGAAATTGAAAACCATTCCATTATCTTTGCCAAGAAAACCTCAAATGGGATCATGAAGAGTTTAAGACAAAGGAAAAGAGTAAACAACAATTCTCACATGTACCTATTTGGTTTCCTTGTCAACTACACCATTCAAATGTTATTTATCTTACTTCCTTGAATATTTAATTATCATTTTCAAAATTGCTTTCTATTCTGACTTATGTTGGCTAAAAAGGAAAGAATCCATGTGTGTTTCTAATTGGTTTGTACTCCCAAACCATTTACATATAAATCTTCATTTCTTCTATCCTCTATTTCCAAGCATCCATGCTGCATATTATACAGTTTAGGGTGTTGTCATTCTTTCAGAGGCATTCTTAATTGGCTTGTTGGTCTACTGTGCATCTCAGTGGAAACTTTCAAAAGACAACTATTTAACAGTTTTCTGATCCAAAAAAACTGGACGAATGGGAAATGGATGCCTGAATATCCAAAACAGCTCTAGTAATTGAACTCAGATATCAACCTTCCCATGCTCCCTTAGTTTATTCTCATGAGAGACATTACTGGATTGCAAGGTTATTAATTTACATATCAAATTTCAAATAAAAACAATAAAAGCTTAACCCACAAGACATTGCAAGAACTCAAAGTTTATGGCTACATAGCATTGGCAAATTTTGAAGTGTATTACAAAATGTGTTACATTTATTGGGAATAATGGTGTTAACTATGCAACAATTTTGTGATATTGTTAGTAGCTATAATTTTTAAGCCAAGCAGGTATGTTTTCAGGAAACAGCATTGGAGGTAATGTGAGACATAGTAATTGATGTACTTTTGTGTTTGTTTGTTTCTTAAGACAATGATTTAAGACTCAGGGATCACTGAGAAACATTAAATCTGAAAATGAGATTTGAAAAGAATCTGTGAGGCTATTAGTTGCAGGGAGGTTCTTCCAGATGTTGGAGAGAGCATGGGAGCAGGATCTACCGCCCACCAGGGAAAGGAAAGGAAGTGAGGGGGAACAGAAGAAAAAAAGAAAGAAAAAAAGTTGGTATTTGAAAAGAATTGAGAACAGGAAGAAAGTCAGTGGGAGAGCTGGCAAGGAGTGGTTAGTACTAAAGGATCTTAAAAGGCTGAGGAAAAAAATGTTGGATTCTGAAACCAATCAGTCGTTATTCATGAACTCTGGCAATGTACATAACTCATGACTCCATGGCAAGGTAAATATTGCCTTATCTTTCTGTTCCTGAAGGCTGGCCCATCTCTTTCCTTTAGAGGCTTTTGTTTCCATTGTAAAATGTAAGATCCTATAGGGCACAGGGAAAGTAGCTCAGTATTTGCCCAATGTAATTCAGATAATAAATAGGAGAACTGGGCTTCAACATCAGGTGCTGTGATTCCCTATCTTTTCCACTCTGCCCTGCTGCTCAAAATTTTTATTTTAGCACAATATCATTATAACCCAATAGGAATTCCAAGAAGGAAAAAGTCAGTGTCAGCTATTCTGATGAGAAAAAACTTCAAGGACTAGTTGAGATTTGGGTTCAGTCTAGAAAGGCTGGATGTAGATATGTGCAGAGGAGATGGGAGAAATTTAGGTCAACTCTAATTTGAAGGACTTCTTGGGGTACGGTACTGATTCAAGGACCCTATAGTGAGTGAGGTCCATCCCAACACATGACAAGAATGACCTCAAGAGACATAGACTAAATCAGATCCTGTGGGCTACATCACCCAGTGACTGTGGCCAACCGTGACTAAGCAATTAAGTGGTCTCAGATATTTCTGTTACCTAGCTTCTGTTTGAATATACCTTAAAAACCACTCATTAACAGGCTCATTTGTTCTAATTAAACAGTTATTTATTAAGTGACTCCTATATACCAATAATTTTGCTAGGTATTAAGTATATAAAATCTAAAAGTTCTTGACCTCAAGGGATTTATATTCCAATAGAGGGGCAACATGTAAACGGGAGTGTACCACAGAAGACAACTTTGATCTGGACAATCACAAGATCTGTGGAGCCATAGGTGGTAGATTGCCATAGCTCTTCCAGTACCTTGTTGAAATTGATGATAAATGTTCTCTAAGAGGAGAAAGCTATTCACTCCAGGGTAAAATAAGATATTTACTCATCTTCATTATAACTAAGGTCATAGAAAGGCTAAACTTTTTGTTATTCCATATGCTAAAGAAGTCATTACAGAAAATTTTAAAGATGACAGCAAAATATAACCTCAATTTGTATATCACCATTATATCAATCTCAGGAGAAATCATATCATAGCTGTCTTCATTTTCCAGCTCAAACAATGAGGATGAACTATGTGTATCTGTTTTGCCATTTTCTCAATTATCTCAGTTCCACCATAAATTGCAAGTTTTTTGTAACTTATATAAATATGCATAATACAAAACAACTTTTTATGGCCCTTGAAAGTTTGCACTGAAGTTTACATACATTTTTTTTTCTACTGGCATCTCACTCTAATCCTGTAAGACACGTACTTTACAGATAAGAAAACGGAGACAGGTTAATATTACTTGTCTGGGAAACTAGGCTTTGACAGATGAACTTTGACCTTCTATGCTCAGAAAAAGGTTTTCCATATCAGGTTAAATGGACCACAAAGGAACCTATATAAAGTGAGGAAATTAGCCCCTAATCCTCATCACCATTCAAAAATCACAAAATCTTTGAATTTACCCCAAAGAAACAAGTCAGCAACAAGCCAACAGGTAATTATTAAGTGCAATGTGTTAAGCATTGCAAATTCAAATCCAAGAAGAATGGAAGTACCTGACCTCAAAGAGCTTACATTTTAATGGAGGGGCATGACATGGGTAGAGGAGAATTTCCAGAGTCAGGACTGGAGCCTGGGGAGGATTGAAGACATGCCTGGCCTGTGGAGTTTCCTTAAAATGAGGGTTCTTAGAGGAACTGTCCAATAAGAGGAGGGGAAGATGTTGAGGACTGAACTTCCAGGGTGAAAAGTCCAAGAACAATGAGCATCCCCTGTGAGAAGTCTCCTCTAGTATGATGGTGAAAGTCTGGCTACTCAACGGTGGAGACTGGAGAGAAATGAAGACATGGTTGGGACGGACCACCAAACACATTGTACTTAAAAAAAAAAAAAGAAAAAATGGTCAGATCAATGAAATTGGAATAGCAAATAGCTAGAGAGTCACCCTGGCTCTAGAATTCACATTGTTCATAGTATTTCAAATTTCTAAGGATTTTCATTCAGATGGCCAGATCTAGAGGATAATAAAAATATGGTATTGCTTGAGGTATTAGATAATTTTCCACCAGGATCCATTAGTCAGTCAATGAACAGTGCCTACTATGTGCCAGGTACTGTACTAAGCACTGATCATACCAAAAAAAAAAAGTCAAAGGACATGCCATACCCTCAAGGAACTCACAGGCTAATTGGAGAGAGTACATGTAAACAACTAGGAGCAAAGTAGATATATAAAGGGTAGATCGGAATTATTCAACAGATGGAGGGCACCAGAATTAAGGAGGATTGGGAAAGGATTCCTGTACAAGGCGGGATTTTCACTGGGACTTGAAGGAAGCCAGGGAATCCAGGAAGGAAAGTTGAAGGAGAATAGTAATCCAGGCATTGAGGATGGTCGGTAAAAATTCTCAGAGTCAAGAAATAGCATTTTGTTCAAGGAATAGCAATGATGCAGGTGTTATTTCGAAAATGTGCACAAATCAAGCATTCTCCATCTAAGGCCCTCTGAACACATCTCCAAGTTAACTGTGTTTGTTTTGTTCTTTCCTGTCCTATTTGTCTCAGCTAACCCTGACCGCGACCAATTTATTTTTTGCACATGGATAAATCAGTTTGCATGGATTTGCCTTTCTGACCAATTGCGCTGTAATGTTTGTTTATGTCATACTACAAGCTTCCTCTCACCCTCATCCTTAGTCTGTAAACAAGGGAGACTAAGGAAATTAGTGTATACTTGGAGCATACCACCCAACGAAAAGTTCTGGAAATGCTCCTTCCATAGACACACACACACATACACATATATGCATGTATATATGCATATATATGTGTATATGTGTACATACGCATATATGTATACACATGCACACATATATGTATGTATATCTACATTTTGTTTAGATATTATGTAGTTACCAGGCAGTGAGTTTTGATGCAACAATTTTTAAAGGAATTAATTATGTTTTCCTAACATTCATTCCTCAATCCTCAAGCTTTGTCTTATAAACAATTGCCAGTACATATGACCAAGTAAGAGAATAAAAAATGTCTTTTTGCTTATGTGAATCTTTTCAGTTAAAGGCAGCAATGTTGGCAGAACCTCATGGATGCTATCTTCATTTTGATTTTTTTTTTTAATAGATTGGAGAGAGGTGGTCAGACAATGAGTAAATCACAAAATTTTGGAGTTGAGAGGAATCTGAGAGACCAGTCAGTTGGTTGACAAGCATTTATTAAGTACCTGCTATACACTAGGCCAAGCTGCATAGAAATCCATTAACATCCCTCAGAAATGGGCATGGCTCCTCCAGCACTGGAGAATGTACTAGCCTTTTAAATAGCCCATTCCATTTCAGAATGATACTAATTGTGAAGAAAAAAATCTCCGCACATTTAGGAAGAATTGCTTGATTACTACCATTGATCTTGGTTCTACATTCCCGGGCCTAGAAGAACAGTGCTATGCCATCTTCCTCAAGAGAGTCTTTTCCAAATTTGTAAACATTTTTCACAATGATGAAAAGTTATAGTTAGGGTAAGGTGCATGAGACCTGTCCATGTGGCTTGAAATTTAAGGAGTACAAAAAATCAAATGATCTGAAAAGACTTTACCATTAAAAATTTTGTTACATTTACACTTTGATATTATCTTCTGTCCTTCTACAGTGTAAAAAGAAACCAGTTAGGAAGAATAATTAAACTAGGAAACTATCATATTCTTTCCCCTGTCGCCTCGTGATGTACACCAAGTAAGCTTCTCCCTAACTCAGCCTCTGCTAACACCTCCACAGTCAGTGGGCTCCTTTCAGTAAACTTACAGTGCCTTGGGGTCTCCCCATGATACACAAGAGAAAAAGTATTGTGGGATCTCCTACATAATCAGGAACATATTCAGCATTGTTTGAATACATCACTATTTGATATTCTTGTCCCTGGCATCAAAATCACTAGTTAAAGCTATGCAGCTTGCCTTTCCCCTTCTCTCTCAGCTTGGTTTTTCTTTCTTTCTACTAATGACCTCACCCAGAGGTCTTCTTTCTATGAAAGACAACAAAGAAAATGTGCAACTATTTGATTTGTACCTACACATGCACACATGCATATACACATCCATTTTTATCAGGATTTATAATAGACAGTTTCATAGCAGGTCATTCCCATGACTTTTGAAGTCCACATTCCTCTGGTAATTACCATGAACTGGTCTGAGAGTTTTTGACTTCCAGCTCTTGCAAAGAGCATGAGAGAAAACAAATGTGAAATAAATAACAACTGTTCTTAGTCTCAGTTTGATGAGTCTATATACGGAGAGTTCAGGGCATTCCCTGCAGGAAGATGGGAAGGGAGGTGTGATGTATTATGTTAATAACTTGAAATGGGTCACTGAAGAGGCCCTTTGAACAGAAGATTTCTTGATAAATGAGTTCTTGCCTGTTGGTAGTGTTTCTACACTGACTGTTAGTTAATCATAGCTCTGATCTCTTAGAGGACAGGGCATTTGATACCATGGAAGAGACAGTAATGTGAACAAACACATGTGTGCCCCATTGAATTGACAGGTCTTTGTCACTAAAATGGATGAATGCATTTGCAGACATCACTTTAGTGAGGGAGAAGCATGTTTTTGCAGTCATAAATGCTACAAGGTTAGGAAAACCATCTCTCTTACTAGAGAAGCACATTTAGTTTTCCAATGTATTTCCCATGGTAAAATACTACCTCTGGTAAAGATTTATAGGCTTTTAGATTTTTTCAGTATGGCATGTCAGAATTGACAAAATGCAAAGCATTTGGTGGTCTAATGTATTTTTTTTTTTGCTTTCCTGTTGTAATGTCACCCTTTCACAGTTCACCTGAATGACTAAGGGTTCCCAGGAGTATTTGGGAAGATATGGTGCTGTCAGCTTTTAAAGATTTTCCCCATGTAAGAGATGAGAGGCAAACCAAAGCACTTTAGCAGTCATATCTACCTACTTTCTATATTCTTTTTGTGCATTTGCATTGTGCATTTGCACAAAGGAACTGATTTGAACCCTCACTTAGGATATTCAGGTCTTTGTCTTGTTCACTTGTGCCTCGTCTTCTTCCCAAGCCCATGGTTTGAGGTGCGCGATTTGAAGGCTCATATCCTCTATAAACTGAATCAAAAATTAGGATTAAGGTTGCCAGGAGAACTATCAACAGTCTCTGATACGCAGATGATAACACTTTGATGGCAGAAAGTAAAAAAGGAGTTAATAAGCCTCTTGTTGAGGGTGAAAAAGGAGATGATAAAAGCTGGCTTGAAGATTAACATTTAAAAAACCCTAAAATCATAGGAAAGGGTGCCATCACTTCTTGGGAAATAGAGGGAGAAGTGGAGGCCCTGTCCGATTTTATATTCTTAGGCTCAAAGATCATTGTAGATGGCAACTGCATCTATCTCTGAAATTAAAAGACTGTCCTTGGAAGGAAACTATGACAAATCCAGATGGAATACTGAAAATCAAAGATGTCATCTTGCTGTATAGACAAAGCTATGGTTTTTCCAGTAGCAATATATAGTTGTGAGAGTTGGACTAGAAGGAAAATTAATTCCCTCCAAATGAACACTTGAATTATGGTGCTGGAAAAGACTTTTGAGAATCCTTTGGACAGCAAGAAGATCAAATAAGTCAATATTTAAAGAAATCTATTCAGACTATTCCTTGGAAGGCAAATGCTAAATAAAGCTTAAATACTTTGGCTGCATAATAAGAGAAGACTTATTGGAAAAGACCCTGATATTGGAAAAGATTGAAAACAAAAGGAGAAGGGGACAACAGAGGATGAGATGGGTAGTCTTCAGGAGATAGTGGAAGATAAGAGAGCCTAGCATACTATGGTCCATGGAGTGTCACAAACAATCATACATGACTGAATGTCTGGACAGCAATTACAATAAACTGCATGACCCTTCAGTACCCTTCCCTCTTTAGGCTTCTAATGGGGCTATTCCTGAGTATAAGAGATAGAGAGTAGTATTCCTAGAATCATAGATCTAGAACTAGGGAAGACCCCAGAAGTCATCTAGTCCAAACCCTTCCTTTTCCAAGTATTACTTGAAGCCCAGGGAATTCAAATAATTTGTCTAAGCTCATACAGCAGATAAGTATCAGAGGTGGGATCATGCCCAGAACCCAGCCTTTCTGTTAAGATAAATAACACTCCGTATTCAATTCTCTGAACCCACTCCCATCCAAACTTTATTCTTTGCTTATAAATGTGTTTCCATCGAAGTAGTACCGCATTTCTCAATCATCTGAAAAACCAAAGACTGCAGCACAGTAGAACATATTGACCACTTTCAGGTATAGCCTAACTAACCCAACTTGTCATTCTTGCATTTGATAGTTCATTAATTCCCCCATTTTTATAATAAATGAAACCAGGATTCATTGGTGAGATGAATATTAATTTATACAATTCTAATAAGTGGTATAGTTAATGGGATTTAGGTGATCACTTATCTGAATAAGATTTGAGAATTACTGCCTTTTCTCCCTTAGTAAAACTTTGAATAGATAATAATTTCTGAAGGAAGAAGGGAGGATGACAGCAGGAATTGATAGCATTTGGGAGAATTAAAAAGAAATCACGAACTAGAATAGTGTACTTAGGACAATCTGTGGATCGTTTGGAAAGCAGGAGAATTTGCATTTCAAATGTTGTCATAGCATATGAGAGAATATCACAGTGATTCAGGATTGAATAACAACAACAACAACAACAAAAATTTAAGGAAAGGGGAGGGGAGGGACGTCCTATTCCACGCCTTCATTTTAGAAGAAGGCAGTATGGTTCAATGGAAAGACTGACAGAAATGGGGTTTATCTAAACTAACCTCCTCAGTGTACAGTTGTGGGAACCAAGGCCCAGAGTCATTGAATGACTTAGGATCACTACTCAAGAGCTTTTTCTACTGTTCCAGGCTCCTTCTTAATGATAAAACTGGTACTTGTACTAGGTCTAAGAACCTGGGTTCAAATCGTAGTTCTACCACATCTTGCTGTGTGTAATGCCAAGCAAAGGCAACTTCCAAGGTTCAGATTACCAGCATAGCAAACCCCATTTATTCACTGACAGATTAAGGCAAAACATTCACAGAACAGAGAAAATCAAAATACAGTGTAACTCATTCATTTAGCAAGTAAGTTCTCAGTTCAATTGCAAAGTGCCAAGGTCCAACTATCCCACCCCAGGCCAGTAGTCAAAGTAGCCCACTCATGGGCAGTACATTCATTTAGTCTCTTTTCAAATGGAGATTAGTTTCCAATCATAAACAAAGTACATTCATTTGGTCAACGACAGAGCACAAAAAAGTCAAAGGTTTCCCACCCCTGGATCACAACTCAATTGCAATACCATCCATTAACGCCAAACATTTCTCAAAAGGGGCAGGAAAACACAAAAATCCATCCACCCTTAAGCTACAACAAGGTTAAGATATCATCACAGCATTCCATGCCCAAGGAGAGGTCCTGTCTTCATCTTGACTCAGGGCAAGTACTCAACAGTCCCTGTTCCTGGGGAGACAGGGCTCAACAAAGCCATTGCCATTGTCCTCATCAAGTCACTCTCTGCCTGCAGAACAGTCCCAGAACCCCTGAAAACACCAGCAAGGCCCTCTTCCAGGATTTCTGTAAACATACAACAAGAAAATCCTCCTTCAGGGCTTCTAAACCAACAGCAAGTTTCTAGGACCTCCAAGACAACAGCACTGTCATTCACTAGCAGGTGAATCTGGCAAAACAACATCAAAATGGACAGACAAAATACTGGCATCACAGCCATGCCTCCTCAATTCTAAATCCCTATTGATTTAATGAGTTCTTGATTGGAACTGTAATGAGTGATGAGGGCTGTGATAGGATGAAATTAACATGGTAAAATGGGCACTTCTTTTCTCAATGTAGATCAGCAACTTATATATACTAAGGCTTTAGTGTCTGAGAGGTCAGTTACTGAGATGTTAATTGACTGCCCCACTTTCACAGAACTAATGTCAGGGGCAGGACTTTAAACTGGGATGTCCTAAGTCCAAGGTTGGTTCTTCAGCTAGTGTACAAAGCTCTCTTTCAATGTAGGATAATTGTTCCATCCAATCCAGCAAATACTTACTGAGCACCAACTCAATTCAAGGTCTTGGGTGAGGTGATGAGGGTACCAACCTACCTCCCCCCCAAATAGCCCATTGATTCATCAAGCAACACAGGGACAATTTCACAAGTACACAGATAAGTAATTGAAAAGTGTGTGTGTGTGTGTGTGTGTGTGTGTATTAATAGAAAATAGTTTCTTTAAAATAAAAAAAAATCATTATTCTTTTTTGTTTACATAATCACCTACATTTCCCAGAATCCATCTCCTCATCCCCTACCACATGATTCCTCAGTCTCATCCATCCGCGTCAACTCTCTCACGCAAAAACTTCATTCTAACTCCATGTAGCCCTTTCAGTGTCTTCTGAAAATTACCTGCTCCATAGACAATAAGCTTCCCTTCACTTTAAATCTATTCTCCCCATCCTTCTATCAACTTAACTCTTACTAAAACCTGCCTCCCCACTAGTGACACAACTTCCCTGATTACTTTTTTTAGTGATGTCTGGGAAAGACCTTAGTTTAGAAAGGCCAAGGTTACTCATTATATTCTGGACTATGGGCTGTTGACCTATGTCTTGCCACTGGACTTCAATGACTCTGGAGGAGAAAATGAGGCTGATGACTTTATACAACTTTGCCTCATGTAAATCCAAATTCATACAAAAGTCAAGACATCACCCTCATTATGTCATTGGTTCTCTTGGAGAATGGATGATGAACAACACCTTCTCTCTTTTATATCAAAGTATGAAAAAATGGAAAATAAAAGGTCATTAAAACTAGCATCCTAGGATTAAAGCTGGAAAGGACTGAGAAGGAATCTAATCCTTCATTTTACAAGTAAGGGATCTAGAGAAGATAAGTTACTTGCCCAACATAATATGGGTGGTAAGCTCTCAGAAGCAGGATGTAAACCATACTCTTCTAATTCTGGAGATACAACGCCCAAGAAACCAACATAATGAAGTCTATTATTTTATAGCAAGGATTCAACACACATAGTTCCCATCTCCATAAAGAAAGGAAGAAGAGACACCCTTGTATTTCTTCTTTGAGGTTGAGCTTGGCCATTACAATTTTACAACATTCATTTTAAATTTTATTGTTACCAATGATGTTGTTCTTTCCCTTTGCATGAATATTAAATAATTTCAAGAGGTAGACATCAGGGACAATGAGATAAATCAAGAAAGACTTATGTAGGCAATGGGATCTGAGCCACACATTGAAGGAAGTTCAGGAGTTGAAGATGTAAAGGATTCACATTCCTGAATTCTACAAATGGGGAAAAGATTGTACAGAATAGAGAAAACTGCAAGGAAACTTAGAGAGCATTTAGTCCAACTCTTTCCTTTTAAAGACTAGGAATCTGAGGCTGAAAGATATTAAGTAGCATCCCCAAGGTCAAACAGCTAGTGGACAACATAACAGAACTCTCTAATTCCAAATCCAGGACCCTTGCTAGTCTTCCTTTTGTATCTGCAATGAGATATGAGATATTATAAGGAATGAATAACACAGTATATTAAACACTCTATTTATTCAGAACTAAATCTTGTTCAAGAAACTAAAGCATTCACAATTCATAACAACATAACAACTTATTACCAGTGAGTTCACATAGCCTTAAACAAAACATATCACTCAGTAGCTAATATAGCACGTGGCATATATCACTGGATTCAGTATATCTTATACAATCAGGGGGATCCAGGCCAGGGTCTTCCCTAGCACAACACATCCCCAGGGGCAGCAGAAAATATCACATGCTCCACCCCTAGGTCACAATAGGTTACAATCCCCTCAATCAAAATAGAATGTCCAAATCCTAAAAGTGTTCTTGGCGGGGGGGGGGTGTCCTTTCCATGCTGCCATTGCAGGCTCCTACCAGGGCCTGTCAGGTACACACAAACTTAAATGAGCCAAAGAGTTCAAGTTCTAATACTGCTGAAGTCCCTGCTAGCAAGTCCTGAGGGGCAGCTGGACAAGCCAACAACGTAGGTCTTGGGGGCTTCTAACACCTCTCACTCCCACCATAGACAACTCCACCCCCTGGTCCCAAAGCATCCCAGGAAGGCATCGCAGGAAAGCATTCTTGCTCCTCTGGCCTTGCTGAAAATCCTCCACCTTGACTAGGGGCCAAGTCTCGAACTCTTTGATTCCTCTTCCTGCAGGTCTGTGGGCCAACTGCTCTGACTCTGTCTTGATGCATACAGTTCCTGCTCCTTGTCTCAGCTGGAGGTGGGGGTGGGGACTGCTCCATTCCAATCTCTCCCTGTTCCTGCCTGAGTCCAGGCACAGCAGGCTCCAGGGGCTCCTGCCCTTAGCTTCTTTCTCTGGAAAAACAAAGCTTAAGAGGGCAACAACAATATTTACACCCATTACCAGCCCCCATCTCAATTCACTTGGGCTGGTCCTCCTCCATTGAGTTGCTGCTGCTGCCACTAGCCTTCTCAATACTCCAAGCTCTATACTCATTTTCTTCTTCATCTTCATTTTCTCTTCTTCTTCTCCTCACTTGCCCTTTCAGCACTCTCTATTTACACAGTTCCTCACAGCACCTGATTGGATCATCAAAGGGGCATGAGAGCCCATGCTTGCAAAGGCAGGAGAACCAAATACACAGCTAACATGTATAACCACCAATTACTAGGGTTCAAAGGAGATTAATCCTGCAGATGTTTACAATTTAGCATAAGCCTGGGAAACTGAGCTTCAAAAGAAAAGTAACGAAAAACCCACCCTACTTGCACTACACTCTTCCATCTCTCCAAAGGAAATTTACCAAAATGGGAGTTTATTGTAAAATGTACAAGAAAATTTCTTGCAACCTTGATAAAGCACATGATTTATATTAGAGGTTTTGAACTTGGGATGAATTTTTAAAAATATGTATTTTTATAACTATATTTCAAGGTAATTGGTCTTCTTTTTTAATTGTATATATTTCATTTCATGCATTGGAAAACAATATTTTAGGAAAGGATCTATAAGGTTCACTAGGCTATCAGAGGGGTCCATCAGTCAAGAAAGGTTGAGAATTGCTGTTTTAAATAGTTAATAGATAGAAAATATCAGGCATAATATACAAAGGAATTAAAAGGACAAAATAATTAAATGTGGTTAAAAAGATAAAAAACAACCTATTGAATAAAAATAAAAAAATAACCTATTGAATGCATTGTAGCAGGTCAGAATAGAGAAAGAGCAGAATGGGCAGCTAGGTGGCACAACGGATAGAGCACAGGCCCTACAGATAGCACCTGAGTTCGAACTTGACTGAGGATGCTTATTGGCCGTGTGACCCTGGTCAAGTCATTTAACCCTGATTACCTCAAAAAAGGGGGTGGAAGAAGATCAACATAAACAGCTTTATCTTTTAAAATGAATTTTGATGATACCTTCAAATTTGCTCAGGCTTGGGTGGTTTCACTGGAGCAAGTGTTTTCTCTATGGAGGTAGATCACTAACCCTTTACTATTTGATAAACAATCTTTTGACCCCAAAGTTTACAACCATGCAAACAAAATAAAACAAAACTTGGTTATGACTCTTTTCCAACATAACTAGGCTGGTCCTCAGGTAATACACATACATTTTGTTACAAAGTCCATCAATTAAACCTTTCTGATTTTATGGGACCCACATAGTTTGTATTTTATAGGCACGTTCATGGAAAATTCGGAAACATATGTTTAGCATGATAATGCATGAGGAAGGCGTACCTTAAAACACCTGAAAAACAAGGTGCAATAAAATTTTAAAGTAGTATTTTTTTTACAATGATAGGCAGCATGGAAACGTTGCTAAAGAGTTGCTCATGAAGTCACAAAACCCTGGATTCATTCCTATATATCCCTTAGACAGAATCTATGTCTATATATATGTGACCCTTAGCCTCTTGATGCCCCCAGGAAACTATGATAAGTTAAAAGGAAGTTGATATTCTTCATTGGTAGAGAGAGTTCTTACACTGATAAATCACAACTAATTTAAAAAGAAAAAAAAGTTTATATTGTTATGAGGCAGTGTTGATGGTATAGTGGAAAGAGCTGGTTTTGAAATAAGAGGATTGGTGTTTGAATCCAAAACCCTGCTATTGACTACTTTTATGACCTTATTTTCATTTCCTGACCCTTGCTTACCTGCTCTGTAAAATATGGGAATGAAACTAGATCATATGATAGATGCTTTTAGCTTTTAAATATATGATCCACTGATCTAGGATTTGGGAGGGGGACCGGAGAGGTGCATTTCACAATACTTACGTAAAAGAGACAGAAAGTGTGGGGAGGGCAAAAATACACTGACTCATGAAATTGGTCATAAAAATATTTTAATTCTAAGACAAGGATCTGAACAAAATCCAGTGTGGCCAGTTCTCTATGTTAATAAGATTATGCAACAAATTCAGTCCCTCAGTGAATGGCCTACCCATTTCAACATCTTTATTAATTCCATTCCATTCAATGAACATTTATTAAATGTTCACTTTGTATAAAGCACTAAGCATTGAGGGAAGTGCAAAAATGTCTTCCTGCCCTCAAAGAAACAATATGAATCTGTAATCACAAATCAAGGGATATAAATTAGAATAAAGGCTAATCAAGTACAGATCCTCAATGATTTCTCCACTGGTTATTAGTTAAGTCTTTCCATTAAGATGGTCTCCATTGATAACTTCATAATTCTGCTCTTTGATACAATACTTTCAGGACTTTACTCAGAGCATTCTAAATCTTGGATTAAAGATTTGGAAAAGACCTCTTGAAGTCATCTGGTCCAACTCTATAATTTTATATATGAAAAAAAATAATATTAAGTCCTATAGGAGGGAAGAGACTTGCCAAGGTTATACAATCAGTAAGGGGCAAAGACAGGATAGGAACTCAGGTCTTTAATTCAAAACCCATTGTGCTTCACATTGTAGTATTTGCCTCTTTCATAGGATTATTAGAATTAGAGATTTAGAAAGGGCCTTAGTCATATAATTCATCTTTATCATTTAATCCATCCTCCTTGTAAAGGGGAGTGAAGCCCAAGTAGGCGAATGGCCGTAACAGCAAGTACCCTAGCATACCCACAATGGCTGCTAGCACAGGTTCTTTGATCTCCTTTTCCAGATGAAAGGGTTAGCTCAAAAAAGGTTAACAAACTTACTTTAATCCAACATAGGTATCATTCACTTAGCTCAGGGGGAAAAATCAACACCCTGAACTTTAGAAAATACAAACAGAAATTACAAGCAGATAAAAAATACAGACAGAGAAAATAACACAATTTAACATACAAACAGGCAGGACTTCTAGTTGTTTGACCATTATATACATACATAGTTAATTACCAGAGAGAGAAGCACCAGCATCTGGGTTTTCAAAGCCAGGGCTCAATGGCTGCCTAGAGTCTCATTTGGCCAAATCACATAACTCTTCCCATAAGTGAGCCCCAAAGCAAATCCTCACCTCAAAAGTATGTGTGTGTGTGTGTTTGTGTATAATATACACACATGTACATATATGTATATATACATAAACATGTATATATACATATGTGTATACATACATACACACAGACACACATATCTATATCTATGTATATATACACATATATACACAGACACATATATATACATATATATATTACGTGTGTGTGTGTGTGTGTGTGTGTGTGTGTGTGTGTGTGTATACATATATCTTCAGGGTCAGAGGACATCACAACCTCCGGGGACTCACTGAGTAATTACAAAGTAACAAAAGGTCTGGGCCTTTCTGAAAAACAAATCTCCCCTAAGCAACCTTCTCTTGTTGGATTCCAAGTAAGACCTATTAAGAGGCAGTGAAGATCTTCAAATCCCCTTACCATTACAATGGTCAGCCCCAAAGTCCCGTTAAGTAGCAGGGCTAGGATTGATACCTAATTCCCCATCTCTAAATTTAGTAGTCACTCTGATGTTAAACATTCATTTTGGATCCCTATTCATGTGACTCCTTTTGAGCAGATGATTTTTAAACACACACACACACACACACACACACACACACACACACACACACACACGCACCTATGACTTTAAAACCAAGATGATTTATGTGCTAGGTATGGCAATAACAGAAGAGGCAAGCCAGAGTTCTTTAATAATAAACTAGCCATTTTAGGCATCTGCAGATGGTAATAAAAGAATGAAAATAATTGGTCTCCATCTACATTGAAAGAAAGCCCTTTCTGCTGGAATTTCTGAAAGCTAAATTGTTTTTACTTAGAGTATGAAGGCCCAGACTGACCTTCCTTGGGAGCTTCTTTGAATAGCTTATGATCTCACGAGCCATTTAAGAGTAAAAGTGGCTAAGGGGAGAAGACAACATTGAGATGGAGAGTTTATATAAGCCTCTATACCTTTAGTGTTATATGTAATTTTAATAAGGAAATATAGTCCATGTTGAGTGCATTATGCAGATGGTCCTTGATTTCTTTTGGCTTGCACATATTGAAAAAGTATGTTTGAATTCAACATAAATCTGCCAAATGGTGGTTACTTGGGGTGGTAATATGTTCCTTATTTTGACTTATTCTGAGATTTAGTCACTGTAATGGGAGCAGCTGAAGGCATAAAAGTTCATTCTCTGATATCCCCTTTCATTCTGTTCCAAAGAATATCTATGAATCTTTCTTTTCCTTGTTGTTATAGGGCCTGTTCTAGTGGTCACCTTTCCAAAATGCTTTAAATCCCAACTCATGAGATCAGAGTTCAATCTAATCTATTTATGGTCCCTGAAAGTTATATGAGGAGACATATAATCTATAGCTTACCTCTGCATCTTAGGCAGAGGAATAGGGATAGGTACTGGGCTTGTGATTTCATTGGTCTGGGGAAGTCATAATTAAGGAAATTCCCTTTACAAATGAAAGTCAGTGCCTTCTTTGAAATTTGTATTATTAATGAATTGCCTAAAAAACTGAGTGGTTAAGTGACTTGCCTAGGGTTTCATATTTAAAAAAACAGAACTTGAAATCAGATCTCTAATATTCAGGGAATGTTCAGCTAGCTGGTACACAAGATAGAGCATGGGCCCTGGAGTCAGGAGGACTTGATTTCAAATGTGGCCTCAGACATTTGGTAGCTGTGAGACCCTGGGCAAATAACTTCACCCTGTTTATCTCAGTTTCCTCATATTTAAAATGAGCTGGAGAAGGAAGTGGCAAACCATTCCAGTATCTTTGCCAAGAAAATCTCAACTTGGGTCGTGAAGAATTGGACTTGACTGAAGTGACAACAACATTCAGTAAAGTTCTCTGTTCTCTGAGCTGCACTGTTTCTTTTAAAAAAGAGTTCATTAGCAAAATTAACAAGAAGCTTTGGGACAAAAGTGTCGGAGAACCAAGTAATGACCAATCAATCAATAAGTCTTTATAAAGCATCTACTTTGAGCTAGACACTGTGATAGCTGATGGGAATACTGACAAAATGGAAGTCATCCCTATTATAATCAAAGTGTTTGCTTTCTATGGGAAATTCATTAGATACCACATCCCCTTCCAAGCTATAACTGCTCCATATTAGGTTATTAATGGTTTCTAAAGAAGAGGCTAGCTAAAAATGTGAACGAACCATTAGATTGTGAAGATAAAGAGCTCAGCGCTTCCATATAAAGGATTTATGGATTTGGCTGACACCCCAAATCCTTATTTGTGAAAATTTATAATGTCCATAGAACCAAAGTGCTTAGTGGGTCTTTAAGCACAGGGTGGGGGAAGCCAACAAAGGATCCCTACAATCTTTCCTTGGAGTGAATTTGTCTCTTAGGCTTCTAGGACTTAAGAATGGTTAGCAATTGGGACAGCTAGGTGGTGCAATAGATAGCCCTGGAGGAGTCAGGAGGACCTGAGTTTGCATGTGACCTTGAGCAAGTCAGTTAATCCAACCACCTCCCAGAAAAATAAAATAAAAGAATGGTTAGCAACTGATCAGTTTAGTCACATATACAACCTAAGTCACTTATATCTTACAATAACACTTTATCTATAAAATGGGGGAAGGGTAAATAGTTTCACTGTCTACCTTACAAGGTTTTTATGACAAAGAGCACTGGATAACCTTTAAAGGACTATATCATTTTTTAACCATTTTGATAGAAGAGAGGGTATCTCATGGATTTATTTTGGTGTCTGGATGCAGGTGAGATTCATCTGGAAAATCTGAATTGCTTTACCCAACCCCCAGGTGGTGAGAGTTTGTTTCAGTAGTTAGTCTCAATGAGCTTCCTCAGGGTGGCTCAACAAGTTGGAGCAAATTAAGCACCACGCTTGAAGTCAGGAAAGATCTGGCTTGGAAAGTTGTCTCTGATTCTTCCAGTTTTGTGGGTTATGACAAGCCACCTACTTTCTCTGAGTTATAGTTTTCTCAAATATGAAATGAAGATAATAGCACATCCCTCAAATGTTTATTGACTAAGAGTATTGTTCTGATGATGGAAAGAGACAGTCAGCATTTAAGTGCGTACTATGTCCAGGTATTGTGTTAAGCACTGACTCTGGTTGTTTATCCTTCATTCTCCAAGAGGGCTATAACTTGAAGGAGGTGATGCCATGACTTGCAAGTGAATTGGACTTAAGAGAGGGAGGGCTGTGCAAAGTCACCAGCCTTACTTTCTCCTCCAGAGCCATCAGGATGACTGGAGAGCCATCAGGACCGGACTGGGAGTACAAATAAGAAGACCAGGAAAGGGAAGAGAGGAGAGGTGCTTACTGACGGGAAATTGTCCCCCACTCCCCAAAAAAAACACAAAAAAGAAAAAAAGTCCTCCTATCAAAACTCAGTGTCCCAAGGGAAGCATCTAAGAAACTTTTGCCAGAGGGATGATGATGGTGTAGTACAGGTAGCATAATGTGGAGCTGGATGAAAAATGAGAATAACAAATATTATACATGCATATGCATACATGTACATACATGCATATATAAGCATATACAGATATGTAAATATGTATACATATATGTTTATGCAAATATATGTGTATAAATGTGTACACATAGTGCTGGGTCAGTTAGATGGTGCAATGGATAGAGCCCTGGACCTGGAGTTAGGAAGACCTGAGTTCCACTCTGGTCTCAGACACTTACTTAGCTGTGTGACTCTGGCCAAGTCACTTATCCCTATTTGCCTCAATTTCCTCATCTGTTAAATGAGCTAGAGAAAGCAATGGCAAACCTCTTCAGTACCTTTGCCAAGAAAACCTCAAATAGGGTCATGAAGAGTTGTACATAACTGAGCTACAGCATACATTGTGCTATTCAAAAGTTAGTTTTCATCATCATTATTATTACTATTTGCCTATTCTAAGGCTTTGTATTCCATAGGCCAGGGAGAGCATAGGATAGGCAGAGGAGTTGAATATTTTAATATTTAATTATTTAATAGCTTAATATTCATTAAATATCATAGGGTGTGTGAAGACATTTTAAGTAGCCAGTTGGTGTTGATTCAGTCGACACACAGAGGACTCACCCAAACCTGATAGCTATGCGTTGTGCCATCTTTAGAGTGCTGAGTTTGAGATAGGGTTAGTCAGAATTAATGAGATCTTTTGACATTCTGAAAAACTCCCAAAACATTAATGCTGTTTTCTTCAAATGATTGTCTGAAAGCTAAGTACTCATCCATATAGAAATCTTTCACCATTGAGTAGTCCTCATAACCAATTCCAAGTGATATGTGATTACTCTCCTAATAAGAGGGCAAAGAGGCAACTGTATGCTTCTCCACATGACTATCTAGACCTGAAAGCAGAAAAGGTCCTTTGTTAGTATATCCCAAGATTATTCAAAGAGCGCTGGGGTAATTGAAGGAGTTAATAGGAGAGGGATTATATTTCAATGTTTTTCCCTATACCCCATTAATGGGGGGAGGGTAAGGCATGGTACCTTCCTATCATTCACCAGCAATCAACAGAAATGGAGAAAGTGCCTACCATGTCTTAAGTATTGTGCTTGATGGTAGGATAGTTACAAAGACTAATAAGACAGTTCTTGTCCCCCAAGGGCTTAAAATCTGACAGGGGAAACAAACCATGTATATGAATAGTTTCATACAAAACAGATAGATGAAGAAAAGTTCAGTACTCTGTACAAAAGTTCAGAGGTTCAAGTTAAGTACTATGAGAGTTCAGAGGAAGAAGGGATCCTTTCCTAACAGGGCTATCAGATTAACTTAATGGAAGCTGTGACATCTGAGCTGAATGGGTAGGATTTCAACAGGGGGAGAAGGGAGGGTTGATATATTCTAAGCAGAGTGTATGCTGTGACTGGGTGGGTGGTAATGGACTTTCACTGAACCTGACAAACCCAAGCTAAGTCACTTCTTAACTGTGTGACCTTAGACAGGTCACTTAAGCTCTGTGGGCATCAATTTCCTCAACTGTAAATGGAAAGGTTGGAGTAGGTCACCTTTAATTTGATCATTGCATGTCATATGCCTGCAATGTCACTTGATAAACTATCCAGTTGCCTGAAATAGTCAATGTTTTTCTAGGAGTTTAGCTGAAGGCAAAAGGGGTAAAATTTGAGTGGCAAGTTCTAATGGCAACAGGTCTTTGAGTGGGTTGGAGTTTGCTATTAGTGGGATGGTCTTTCCATTGGGAAGCAAGGAGTATTTCTATTTTTCTTTATAATTTTTATTTTTTTGGCACTGGGTGGTTGGGTGAGTGGGAGAAGTCACGCCTTCCAGGAAGGCGATCAGCAAGTTACAGAATCCTTACAGGAGAGTTATATTTAGGTAATACGAAAAAATAGAAGAGTTATGGATCTAGAGCTGTAAGAAACTTCAGGGGATAATAGCAATAATAATAAAGAGAGGAGAGAGAGAATATATGAATTTATAAAATCTTTTAAAGCTTGGGAATCACTTTTTGTGAATTATCTCATTCAATCCTCACTATAACCATGTGAGGTAGGTGTCCTTAATTATCCCCATTTACCATATGAAGAAACTGAGGCCAAGCACAAATGACTGAGAGAGTATTCAGACTCAGGACTTCCTGATTCCAAGGCCAGCACTCTATAAGCTACCATATGGTCCAATCCTCTCATTTTACATGTGAGGAAACTAAGGCCCAGAGAAGACACTTGAACTGAGCTTTTTAGAAATGAGTTTTAAACCCAGGGCCTCTGACTCCTTTGCTCTTTTCATTATAGCAGGTAGGATGTTACAAGAATGTAGGGGAATTTGAGCCTAGGTCAGAATTACCCCAGAGCCCAGTGGAATGGGCTAGGAGATTGGTGAACCGGGTGGAAGGGACTTAGGGAGATTGCTGGGTGGGAGTAGATCTGATTTTAATTAAGGTTGAGGGCTCAAGAGTAGCAGGTGTATCACTTGCAGTAAGGTGGTAAGACTGGATGAATGACAATGGAAGGTGAATTAGTTTTGCCTGCTGCATCAGCAGAATTCAATATTTGAAGGTCTTGCAGAGTCATTCAGTCTGTCCAGGAGAGCAAAATGGCTTTTGGAATATGGATAGTGGAGAATGGCCTCTGAAGAAACCTTGTGTCCAGGTGAGTTTTGGGCCCTTGACACTAAATATAGGACTTTTCAGCTGCAGGCAAAAGAAGTGTGGGAAAGGTGGAGTCCCCATGGAGGCTCCTTCTTTGTCCCTAGAGAGAGAATTTAAAGTAACCAGTATTAAAACTTGGGTGAACTCTAGCTCATATTTGCTTAGTAAAAACAAAACAAAAAATCTTTGTAGATTTTCTTCTTGAGAAATAAATAGAATTTTTGAAATGGCAGGATTTAAAGTACTTCTATATCTATGAAAGACTAGGTGATAAAATATTCCGCTTTTTACATTGATACTAATAGAGTTTTCTATACAATAGATTTATCCAGTAGTTGTAACTGTTTTATCTGGAAAGTTATCTAATGGAAAATATTATTCTTTTCATAAACCTGCAAAGTATATTTTAGATTTTTAAGATTGCCATTACCACTTTTCATATAAATTTTTATAATGTCTCCATAAAATACCTGTTGGCTTAGTTTACTGTAGCTTAAGTTGGTGCCATATATACCTGGTTCGGTGCCACAGGACTGGTCTATCCATTAAGCTTAATCCCTTCATCTTTGAAATCAAACTGGCAGGATATGATATCATACTCGTGGTTCTTCATTTTAATTATATTTTAAAGATTAATTTATGATTGATAAATTGTTATCTTTATGCATTTCTGACATCAGCTATTGCTTGGAGTGTGTGTGTGTGTGTGTGTGTGTGTGCGCACGTGCGCATGCGCCCTAGTGATAAATTCTATAAACTAGCACATATTCTCAGCAGGAAATAACCATGAACAAATCTTTGAATTATGGCTTTATTCAAACATCTATGATCTAAATGAAAATGACTCCACCTGTCAACATTTGTGGAATGCTTAGTATATTTAAAATTACGGCATGAGTTTTCTTATACTAAATAAAGCTTGGTGCTTAAATATCTGTTGAATGAATGAGTGGATGACCCCTTAAGTTACCCATTTCAGTACCAAGAAAGCATCAACTTCTCCTGGGACTGTGCTGTGGAATGAAAGGCATGTGGATTTAAAACATACTTGTGAAACATAAATACTTCTTCATGTCTTGGTGGGCAATAAGGATTTGAATAATATTTTCAATCTTATCAAGAGAAGTATGAAAGACCAAAGAGTTTCCTAATCATTCTACCTGTATGGCATGAATTTGATTATTTTTAGTGTAATCTCTCTCTCTCTCTCTCTCTCTCTCTTTCTCTTTCTCTCTCCCTCCCCATATATGTGTGTGTGTGTGTACATATATACACATATATGTATATGGCTATAGATGTATGTATACACACATATACATATGTATATATATGTGTATATATGTATGCATGTATATAAGAATAGGTGAAATGGCCAGAGTGTTAGACTTACACTGTAAATCCAGCCTTAGATATGTAGCAGCTGTGAGACCCTGGGTTAGTCATTTAAGTTTTGCCTGCCTTACTTTCCTCATATGTAAAAAGGGGATGATAATAGCACAAAGCTCTCAGGGTTGTGCCATAATATTTGTAAAGCAGTTTCCAAACATTAAAGTATTACATAAACACTAGTTATTATCATTAGTTAGCAAAAATAATGAGTGGCGTTGATGTAGGCATTGCAAATTTTGTACTGTTTTGTGCACAGTATCTCATTTGATCATTGCAAAAATTGCAGGAAGAACTATCAGTAGGATTTTCTCCATTTTACAAGTGAGGAAACTGAGTCTCAGAGAAGTCATACCATTAAATGAAATGCTCAGATAAGGGTATATATGCAGAATATCTGCAGTATCAACTGATTAAGAAATAAAAATATAGTCAATGAATCAATTTTATTTTAGAATAGCATATTGATATAATTTGCACTTACTTGACTAGTTCTGGGCATCCTAGAAAGAACCTGAGTGATGTTCAGTGATGAAGTGAGTTTTTACTTTCCAAAAATAAAAATGAATCATATTTTGCTGTCCATTTATGAGTCCTTCTCATTTTGGAAGGGATGAGAGGGAAAGTGGGAGAGTAAGCCTAATTGGGAAAGTCAGACAAGCTACTCCAGGCCACATCTGAAGTATTGTTTTGGACTTAGTTACTACATTCCAGTATTCCTCATATGTCTCTTCTTGCACAGCAGAAATCAAGATCCTAGACCAACATGGACCCCGTGAACACTTCAGTCTCGCCACAAATGAGACGTAAAAGGGGGTAGTGCCAATAATATAGCAACACTGTAAAATCACTGCTCCATACTCTTCCAAATTCTCCACAATACATGGGCTCACAGGGTCATATAAGGGACCTCAGGTATCATCTAGATCAACCCTCCCATTTGACCAATGAGGGACTTGAGGCCACAGAGTTTAAGTAATTTGGCTCAGGTTCTGTGACTAATTTTAAAAAGTACCTCTGAGATTTGAATCTAAGTTCTGAAGCTCCAAGGTTGGCATACTGTCCCTTACATGTGCTTAATGTGACTCTAATGTGACTTCCACAACAACGCTCAAATATCTGAAGAGAGTTACCATTCCTTCTATTAGCTGTTGGTGCATGGTGGGGGTGGGGAGTGTTTTCCCAACCCCTCAATCCGATCTCTTTTTTAATAGGATTTTGGGAATTCTAACATCTCTGGTCACTATCTTCCAAGAGTTTTCGTAACTAGGTACTCCAAATTAAATGTAGATATTATTTTATGTTAATAAAGTCCCAAATTGCCTTAATTTTTGAGCAATCAAATCTTATTTACTAACATGAAAATAATGACCAACTAAAACACTATTCTTTCTTTCTGTTTCTTCTTTTTTGGAGTGACTGCAACCAAATCAGATCTCCACTATCTTGTTTATCTCAGCAGCTCTGGAGCCTAATCAAGCTCCTCTTTAAAAAATCAAATACCTTTTCATAGGATTAAGTCTATCTCCCCACAGCATTACAATAATCCCTTTCACATAGAAGGGTTAGGGGCAAGGTGCTAATTCTCCCCTCCCCACCCAATCTAGAAAAGCCACATAAAATATGTTGGCTCTCCCTTCATTACTAGGGAATTCTGATTTTTTTTTCTTTTTTCTTTAATGGCGCATTTACCATAACTTATTGTAAAATTTGGGTGTTTGTTCATAGGCTCTGTGTTGTCTGCAAGATCCTGCATGTTATCTGTGACTTCTGCAAAACTCTCCACAATTCCCATTGAATTTGTTATACCTACCGTCAATGTGTGGAAACCTCAGTGAGGAAAGTCACAATGTGTAAGGGATAACTGTATATTCAACAAAAATATTAACCAGCTATTGAGATTAATGTATAAAGTGGGACACTGACTCTCACAGAATAGAGATTCTGATTGAATTAAGGAGGAAATAATAATATTAGAGCATGGGTATGATGACCATGTTTTACAAACCAAATTTAGACAAGAGTATGACAGAATTTTCTTTTTGTCATACTATATTAAAACATTTTCTTGGGACAGAACTGTTTTGACATCAGAGATGCATGATTATTCATGGGGATTGATGAATTGAAGGGAGATCATATCTGAGTCAGGTAAGAGATTTGAGATTATAGGTCATTTAATCTAATCTCATTTTACAGGTGAAGGAACTGAGACCTAGACATAGGAAATGACTTGGTTAAGATCATGTAAGTGGTAGAGATGGTATGAGTGTTCCTATTCCTAATCTCATCAATTAGCAATATACATGAAGGCAGTTGACAGCTACATGAAGGCAGTTCCCACAGTGAGGAAAAGGGAGATTCAAAGTCATGGGCTGAGGAAGTTAGAAGGGAAGGTACTAAAGACAAGTGTTGCTTGTACAGTGGAGTTTTGCTCACGGCTGTGATAATAGTTGGTATGTTCCTCATTTTTTTTCCACCTTTTGTTTACTGCCATAGGCTTCTGATGCTTGAATTAAGACATCTGAAACAGTTTGGGTGGTTACAAACTTCAGCCTTATTTACATGGGCTCTCCTGCTGCTTTGTTTCTGTTTAATGTAGGCCTCATTAGTGCTTAATGTGACTCTAAGGTCTTGGGCCTGGAATAATTACTTGAAATGCTATAACTACGTCAGCCTCACAACAGCCTTAAAGAGTAAATTACCACAGGCAACCACACTTTATATAGTGCTGGATGATAATCATTATTCATTCGCTTGGCTTTTACGATGTGGATGGACAGCCAGGCCAAGCTCTTTTGAGAGGTTATTATGCTTATTATGCAGTTGTAGAAACTGAGGCAAACAAAAGTTAAGGGTGACATAGCTGGTTTCCAAGGTCAGATTTGAATTCAAGTTTTTCTGATTCCACACTCAATGCCCCATCTGTATCATGTAGCTGCCCCCTCCCAAAAAAAGGGAGTTAATGACTTTGAAAAAAGAAGCTGCCATCCCTACAGTTTATTTTGGAATAAAATGTAAAAGATGAGAGACAACATCTGTTTTGGCTCACACATTCCCGTCTCACCATCTAGTGAACCCATAATGATTGGCACTCATTGAGTTTCTGGACTCTTCACTATTTTTAAATTGGGCAGATTGACAAAGCCCTGCTTAATACATCTCAGGCTGGGCACCAGAGGGGCTATTTTCTACTTGCATCTTGAGTCTTCTCTCCCAGATAACTCTGAGTTATTTCTCAGATGTCTTTCTGTGGCATATTCTGGTCCCCTCCCCTACAAAACAGTGACATATTTAAAAATGACCCTCCCCCAAGTGCACTATTAAAATGGTTTTAAATTTTGTTACATTAAATATCCTGGGCAATTCACTTCCACAATAATTGCTTTTCTTGAGTGCCTACAGATGTTAAAAAAAAAAAATCAGAGAAGGAGCAAAACAGACAGGCAAGAGTGACAAATAGACTTTTGAGTCCAGTCCAGTGGTTCTCAGCCTTCCTAATGCCAGGACCCTTTAATACTCCTACATGGGCGTTATCTGCATGTGGGTGGACCCGTCTGGAGACAGAAGAGTCATGTCTTGGTTCCTAAGACCATCGGAAATATGTGTTTTGCCATAGTCTTAGGCGACCCCTGTGACCCCTGTAAAAGGGTCGTTTGACCCCCAAAGGGGTCGCGACCCACAGGTTGAGAACCGCTGGTCTAGTCCTTTATATTTCAACATTTAGTGCTGTCCTTGATACAACATCGGGGTTGTGGTGTGGGAGGGGTTATGTTACAGAAGTGCTTGAAAAATGAATAATTTAACTGATACAGATGCTCTCTCCCTGAGTGCAGAATACTGGAAGCCTTCCTGCAGAGCTTTTAACATTATGTGGGTGATAGAGGCATATAGTGGACATACGCATATGCCATTATTGGATCTTGACATACATCCAATTTATCTATTTTTAGTCACACCTTTGGTATGATGTCTTTGTTACTTCTTACCAACTCATTATTGGTAATGTGTTAAGGCATACTTATGGATGCCATACTTCACTACATTTTCTTGTGAATCCCCATGATCCTTAGTGATTGTGGCATGCCTTAATATTTGACTATATATTATCCCTGGGAGAATCAGTAAAAAACTGGGTTTGGGTTTCAGGGAGCAGCTTGGAATCATTGAAGATGCTACACATTTCTCAAATGCAACCCTGTCCTCTCTTTTAGAATCATTCAATTCTGGGCCCCACTTGCCAATCTGCTGTATCTTTTGAAGTTAAATGTACTGATGGAACAGATCAGTGGAATGTCTCTCTGTTTTTCTCTCATCATCTGGACAATAGACACAGCTGTTCAGATGCTGTTATTTGTGGATAACATTCTGCTAAATCCCTCAAGCTCTGGAGTACCAGTTGTCCTATTCAGTGAGATCCCTGAGGAAGAAAAATGCCTCTCAAAAGAGCTTGGCCTGATTTGCCGTCCACATAGTAAAAAGCCAAGTAGATGAATAATGATTATCAACCAGCATTATTGATAGCATGGTTACCTGTAGCAAAAAGACCTTTTTTTTTTTTTGGAGGGCCATTGGAGTTAAGTGATTTGCCCAAAGTCACATGGCTAGTAAGTGTGTCAAGTGTCTGAGGCCACATTTGAAATCAGGTCCTCCTGACTCCAGAGCCGGCACTCTATTCACTGTACCACCTAGCCACCCCAGTTTGCCAATTTCTGAGGTAAAAATCCCCACAATGAAATTTTAACAGTTGTCTCTTGAGAGTCAGAGAGTGCCAGTACATCTTCATCCCCATCCAAAGAAACCATCACTTGATCTGTCCTTCCCATCAGCTATATAAAAAGAGCATTGCAAAGATTTGTGTGGTCAGGATGAGGGCAAGGATTACTGATATTTTGACCCTGGGTAGCTGGAAGAATATTAGTGCTGTTGACAGAAACTGGAAAATTATAAGGCAGAACAAGTTTTGGAGAAGTCATAATGGTTTGAGACATAGTGAGCTTGAAACACAACTGGGCCCATCCAGGTGGAGATACCAGTTAGAAATTGTTAGTGCATAACTGGAGCCAGAGAAGGAAGATCAAAATGAAGAGCAGTGAGTTGTTGGATCCTTCAAATGAAGGAATTGAATTATTAGGAACTATGAGGGGGTTGAGATTACCAAGACTAAAGTGTAGAGAAATGGGACAACAGTCACTCAGTGAGCATTTAATAATAACTTTCTATTTGGTAAATGATGATACAAAGACAGATGATGTCAGGATCTCCATCATCCAATAACTATGTATGTATAAGATATATACAGAGTAGATAACAGGTCATCTCAGAGCAAGGATGAATCCACCTTTTCCATGTTTTCTGATTGTCAAGTCATAGAAGGGGGGTGTCAAGGTTCAAAACTATCCAATTCAACAAGCATCTATCAGTCCTTCCCACTCTAGGCCAAAGGTATATGTCATACCATCTTTCAAGGCCACATGTGGTTCCCATCGCTCTTGAGTGAGATGTCCACCAGATTTTTATTTTTATATATTAAAATATAACAGCAAAATATTTACCAAAATAAATAAAAATACACTAAACAGATAATATTTGAAAATTAATTTGATTTGTAGACTTCAAGGATGCTTATATATTGATTATTCCCCTTTTGACACCAATATTCTAGGCAACTCACTAAGATTTCAGAGAAGACGCAAACCTACAGTGGTAAATTTGGGGGCAGCTAGGTGGGTCAGTGGATAGCTTACCAGGCCTGAAATCAGGAAGACCTGAGTTTAAATTGGGCCTCAAACACTAGCTATATGATCCTGGGTAAGTCACTTAACCCTGTTTGCCTCAGTTTCCTCATCTGTAAAATGAACTGGAGAAGGAAATTGCAAGCCGTTCCAGTAACTTTGCCAAGAAAATCCTAAATGAGGCTACAACTGAAATGACTGAACATCAACAAACAGCAGGAAAGGGCACTTCCTATAAATTTTTAATATCATTGAAATAAATCACGTGTCTAGTCCTTATTGAAATTTAGTGTCCCTATTAACTATTCTGTCTTTCCTGCATTCTCTGTCCTAACCACTGTGGCACATTTGCTCTTTCCCAAAGTAGACACTCCTGTCTTCCACCCTCACACCTTTCCACACCTGACATTTTTTCCCTCCTTACCTCTTCCACCTATAGTAACTGGATGGCTTCCTTCAAGGTTAAGCTCATGTGCTGTCTTTTCCAGAGCAGCCTTTCCTAGTTTTCTTAGTTGTTACTACTCTGATTCTTCCTCCTCCAAGTATCATGTATGTACTTAGACTTAAGAGGGATCTCGGAGATCATCCCATCCAGCCCCTCTCATCTTAGAGATGAGGAAATGGTGCCCTGTCAAGCTAAAGTCACTTGCCCTAGTCACAGACAGAGTAAACGGTAGAGCTGGAATTTGAACCCAAATCCTCTCACTCCAAATTCAGTTGGTTTTCAACCTTACTGTCCTGCTTCTTGATTCTTTTTACTCTGTGTTACATTATGCTTCCCCCAAGTAAACCTTTCTCTGTTATTGTTGAGTCAGGGGGAAGGCAGATAACATTTTCCCCTTTTTTCTGTGTATTCCCACAGCCTAATATAGCTGCCTGCACACTGACCCCTGATTGCATTGTCATAGGGAACCCATGAAGGCTAGGGAACAGGCACAATGCCTATGATATCATTGATACAGGGAAATCCTGTATTTGGAAATTCAATCTATTAATGCATGTGGGCACCTTCTGTACAACTTAAGTCTTTGAGATTTGCCCAGAGCTCTTGAGAGGTTAATAAATGATTGGTGTCTAAGATGGATTTGAACCATCACACCCCCATTCTATTCATGGCCTAAGATCAAGAAAATATGGCCCACCTGTCCATGAGAAATGGTAGTAAAGAGGCCTTAATCTCCCCAGTTCTGTTTGAACTCCACAGCTGGGACGACACCAGGAGAAAAAGGGAGAGCCATGAAGTTTTTTCTCTGGCAAACAGCTTGTGATTCTGATGCTAGGTTGTGGACCACTGTTGCTCCTCTGGGATTGAGTTTCTGGACTGCTTGAATGCTTTTTTTCAATTGCTATAGCCAACCTCTTCCTGAAGTTGGGGATCATCAGGAGTGGGAGATTTTATAACCTCCCCACTGTGAATCAGCACTGTTGGATGTGATGATTTCAGCCTTGGTTAAAGAACTATTGTCTTTTTGACATAGACTTATTTCCATAAGAAAATCAATACAGGCTGGTACATGTTTACATAAGGAAACAAGTATAAATTAGGAGACTCCTTTTTTATTTTTTTGGCTTTTTGGAGGGGGGAGGGCAAAGCAATTGGGGTTAAGTGACTTGCCCAAGGTCACATGGCTAGTAGGTGATAAGTGTCTGAGGTGGGATTTGAACTCAGATTCTCCTGACTCCAGGGCCAGTACTCTATTCAGTCCATCACCTAGCTGCTCCTAAGAGACCTCTTTTAGTAGAAAGGACAGCAGTTTTAGCTGATCTTTCTAGCAAAGACAGTCTAGGTTGATTTAAGGGTTTTACCACTTTCTGGGATGCCTTGGTTTCTGCTGCCTTTTTAGCTATTTGCCCTCCTGAGGGGGAAACCTGACTAACTACATCATTCATTTTCACGAGTCCATTATTCCTTTTTGGCATTTCTTTGAAAAGGACAATAATACAAATAAATATCACCTGCCTAGTGTACCTTCTGTGTTCTGGTTGAATGTCAAATGATAATTGTTCACATTTATATGCTTAAATTAGCACATTGCACAGCCTTCCAGAAATCATAATGCATGTTTAAAAATGTGCTGAGACTTTTAGGACCCTACACACATATACACATATATAGATATCTTCCTACAAATATATGTACATATATACACACATATATAAATGGATATCTCCCTACAGTTATATATATATATATATATATATGTATATAAAACTACATATGTAATCATATATACATATATACATACATACTTTGATAACCGTAGGTTATTAAAAATTAAAACTAAGATTTTGGGACAACCTATACATACATGGATACATACAGATACTTAAATATATAGACAGGCATGTAAATGTGGAAATCTATCTGTCTCATCTCATTTGATCTTCATAACAATTCTATGAAATAGGTATTATTATTTCCTTCTTTTACAGATGAAAACATTGAAGATAATAGAAGATAAATTACTTACCCACTGGTTTCTGGGATAGGATTTCAACTCTGGTCTTGCTAACTTGTCGAATACTATTAACCCACCCTACCCCTGCATCGTGCCTTGCAGTTCTGAGGTTGCTCCACTCTTTCCATGAATATTGGAAATGGGGGTCATCAGTGATTCTGGTGCAGTGAGAAAGAGCATTAAATTTGGAATCCCCAAATCTGAGATCAGATTCCAGTCCTTGGTCAAATCACTTAACCTCTCTGGGCCTCAGTTTCATAATTTGTGAAGATAAAGGAAGTGAATTAGAGAGTATTTAGGGTCCCCTTTTAATCTATCATCCTCTGATCCCAGATTCATTGCTGGAAAAATCTTTAATTTCCCTGTAATAATATCGACTAGCATTTATATGAAGCTTTACATATATTATCTCATTTAAATCTCATAAAACCACTGTGAGATAGGTAATGCAGCTATTATTTTTCCCAATAGAGACAAAATTTGATAAAAAAGAATCTTTGTTTCAGCTTCCTCATCAATAAAATGGAGTTAATAATAGTGCTGACCTCCCAGGGTTATAAGGATCAAATAAAATATTTGTGAAGTGCTTATCACAGTATCTGGCACATAGTAGGCACATATAAGTTGTTGTTAATATTATTACAAAAAAAATGCTTCTCTCTACCATTCTCAAAAAACCTTCATTTGAGCTTTTCATTCCTTCCAACTATTGTCCAGTATCTTCTCTGCCCCCCCGCCCACCCATTTCATGTCTCCTTTTCCCTTCCTCTCATTCTCTGCTAAACTCACTTTAATATCACTTCTGATTTCATCATTCAACTGAAGCTTTTTTCTCCAAGTTTACCAGTTGATCTGATTATGAAATATTATAACTTTCCCCCCTAAATTCACATCCTTCTTGAGTTCTCTGCAGCATATGACACTATTCTCTCCTGGATTTCTCCTCTGTATGTTCTCACAACACTAGCTTCTTTACCTGTCTGTTTAACGGCTTCTTCTCAGTCTTCTTTGCTGGTTCTTCATCCATATCATGCCCTCTACTTATGAATGTCCTGAAGAGTCCTCTTCTTTCTTTTTTCTCTTTTTCTTCTATGCTAGCTCACTTAATGATCTGAAGCTTACATGTATTTCATTATCCTTTGTAGATATTTACAATATCTACATATTCAACTCTAGTTTCTCTCCTGAGCTTTAATTCAGCATTGCCAATGGTCTTTTGGTCATCTTGAGCCAGATGTCTTGTGGAAATCTCAAATTCAATACTTCCAAAGTCATCTCATTATATTTCTTGCCAAACCTTTACCTCTTCTGAACGTCTCTGTTACTATCAAGGGTACTATCAACCTCCTAGTCAATTGGGCTTGGAATATTAGTGTCATCCTTGACTTTCACGTATCCTATGTGTCTGATCCATTGTCATATCATTGCCATTTCTATCCTGACAACATTCCTCCAATGTATCTTCTATTGTCATTTCATACAGCCATGAACCTATACTTCATCCCCTCATTATCACTTTATTAGACTATTAGAATAACCTAAGTATTTTCTCTGTCTGAAAACTCTCCAAATTCAATCCATGCACCATTTAAATAAAAATTTCCCGAAGGCATAGGTCTTACTATAATTTTCCTCTATTGCCAACATACCCCAATGGCTTCCCATTACCTCCAGAATCAAATATAATGTCCTGTTTTGTATTTATATCTCTTTGCAACCTGGCCCATTTCTGCTTTTTCAATCTTAAATTTCACTCCCCTTCATGTACTTTCCAATCCAGCTTCTCTGGACTGCTAACTGCTGTCAAACACGCCACACCTTTCTCTATGTCTCTGCCTAGTCAATGCCCTGTGCTCAGATACCCTATTTATCTCTGGCTCTGACTTTCTGAGTTTCCTTAAAGTTTTAGATCAAGTCCTGCCATCTTCAAAATGTACATATGCACACACATGCACACACACACACACACATATATACACACACAATGTCTGTTGTCATGAATTCTTTTCATAGTTCCAAACAAGTGAGTTACAAATGAACTTTTTTTTTAACAGATTCCTTTGGACTTTCATTATTAAATGATCTTTGATACATACTGTGAGGTCTTGGATAAGTTGGTCTCAGTCAAAAATGAGGATCATGATACTTACACTACATCTCTCATAGAATTTTTGTGAGAACGGTGCTTTCAAAATGTTAAAAAGAGCTGCATACATGTCATCATCATCATCATCATCATCTCCATCATCATCTCCCATTTCCTCATAATACCTCTTCATTTTTTAAAGAAGGTTCAACTTAAACTCTGAAAGAAGTGATCAATCTGAAAAAAAGGTACTCTGTTCCAAATTGCAAAAAAATCCCAAGCCTAACATGGTGTTTCTGGCAAATATTTGTCGGAGGCAAATAGAATACTGGTGCTTTAGTTCAAATCTTGCCTCATATGCTTAATTTTTAAATGATCTTGGCCAATTCACTTTACTCATTTGGGCCTCAGTTTCCCCTTTTGTAAATAAAGGGATAGGACTAAATGACGTCTGTGGTCCCTTCTAGCTCTAAGCCTATAGGCCTATGAAGAATGTAATTTTTCTATGAGTAGTCAACAAAGATATACATATATGTGTGTATGTATACATACACATATATTACACATACATATGTGTGTATAAACTTTTCTTCGTATCTCTTTTCTGCCTCCCTCTAAAAAACTATTGTTAATCTTGTTATATGGATAAAGAAACTGAATCTATGTAGTTAAAAAGAATATAGTCAAAGATATAGTGTTGGAGGTAAGGATTCAAACCCACGTCTTCAAACTTTAGCCCCAATTTTCTGTGCTACAATGCCTCCCTGTAGAATGGAAAAAAGACAGGTAGAGACACTACTTTTCAGCCATGACATCCTACGTAGCCTATTAATCCCACGCTCAGCACCTGTAAGTTCAACTCCAACCTGCCTGATTATAAGGCATTATGTATCTTGAGTATGCAGAAGGTTCCAGGGGAGCTCCAGGCACACAGTCTCTAGAGTGGCTCCTGGTGACTTATTCAATCTCTTCTAGACTTGATACTTATGGAACTGGACAAATCTCTTAAATTTCATTGAATCTAAATTTTCTTATATCTGTTAAAGAAAAAAAAAGAGAGGGTAGATTAGAGAGCCTCTGAAGGCCCTCCCAACCTCTTGATCATTGATCCTTTGAGTTTTGGAGATTTCAATGCCAAAATTAAAATATCTTATGCCTTATGCCTTACACCATGTACTACTTTAATAAATCAAGGATGATTTCGTCTCTTTGGGTGGCACTTCCACAGGTAGAAATAGCAACCTTCTCTTTCCTCTGGACCTGTTCTTCATAGCTGAAAAGATTTGCTATTGAACATATCTGACTTAGGCTGGTACTTGGAGGACAGACATAAAAATACAGTTCATGGCATTCATTCAAATTGTCTTCAGCATAAAAAGGACCTGCCAACATTCAAGATTCACTGGTATTGCCTTCAAAGAGCTTAGAGTTACCTGAGCGCTAAGACTGAATAGAGATAGTATTCATTTGGACCTTTGCCAATGAGAAGGGCCATTGGAATGGTGGAGCCTCGTCATTAGTCATCCTACATTCTATGGAAGCCTAGAACTCCTCCATAATCTTGGGAGGTAGGAGAGGACTTACATGGAGATTCACATATTGAATATCCATTTTTAATATTTGTTGATCAATTAACTGAATTCTGAATTGGTGCCACAGTTGAGATTTACAAGTTGTATGGAGCTGAACCTAGCATCTTTTCTAATCATGTTGACGTTTGTACTGCATTCCAGAGCACCATTCATTGGAAAGTAGTTGGATCTGAAATTCTCACATAATAAATGCTTCAGTAATTTCAACAGAAGCCAAATCTCTAAGGAAGGCTGTCCATAATTGGTCCCATTCACTTTCATTTCTCTCCTTCATTTTTTTCTCACTCTCCTCTCAAAGAGTTCTAAACTTTTTTTTTTCACCATAACCCCTTCCATTATAGTATTTTTTTCTTTAACAGCTTTGCTGAAATACCTGGCCTTTTTTGTACTATGACTGCTTTTAAAACCAGTAAGTGAAGCCACCTGAAACAACAAAGAGTCCCTAAACTCTGTAAGTTGTGGGGATCATTTTCCCAATGCCTTGAAATTCTGGCCCTTGGACTCTCTGCCATAATGCAGCATTAATTTAGTGCTACAGACTGTTTCTTTATTAACTGAGTCACTATTCTAGTAATCAAGATAGTTGTTATTTTATTCTAAACTCCAAATAAATCATAAAGTTCTCTATTATCTACCTTCTGCATTTCTGACCATCTGAGTAGTTAATATACCATGACTGTTGGGACTACAATTATCCCTTCATGACTTTCCCCATTGTGGTTTCAATATATATCTAGGGTCATCATAAGAAATTAAATGGGAATTCTTGAGGAGTTTTGAAGAAGCTGTAGACAACAGGCCTGCAGATGGCATAGAAAAAGAGTTTAGAAGCTCAGAAACACATAAAATACACGTGCATTATTGTACAATGTCAATAAATTTCATCTTTTAATACTGTAATAATTCATACGTCTTCTCTGGTATGAAATTTTATGTGAGTTTTCCAGATCATGGAAGATTCTGTGTCCCCAATCACTGCAATGTGGAGGGGATAACTGTAGTAACCACCTTACATCTCTTGCTTTCCAGACTTAGATTCTGCTTCTACAACACCTTACCAAAACTTGACTGAGAAGCAACATAGCACTGTGACTAGAATGCTGGTGATCGTGGTGATTATTGATCCTTTGTTCTCCAAGAAGCGGACCAATGACATCATGTCCTTGGCTTTGAACTCCAGTTTTCCTAACTCATTCTCAGATACTGATTGGGTTAATGATCCTGAGAAAGTTAGAACTTCTCTGGGTCTCATTTGCTCATCTGTAGCTGGGTTATAATAAAATAATCTAACTCAGAGAGTTATGATGAGAATTTTTAAAATGAGATAAGGTACACAAAGCATATGGGAAGCTTAGAGCTCTAAGTAAGTATGAGTTGCTATGACTGCCACTGATGGCTACCATCACATCTGTTGCTACAACTGGTTTAAGAGGCTTACTGGATAGAGTATTTAAAATGGAGTCAAGAAGACGTGGGCTTAAATTTTGCCTAGAACATTTTGGGTAAGTCACCCCATTCCTGAGTTACAGTCAATTTTTTAGTTGTAGAAGATATAAAAGATTGTGAACTGCTTTGGTAGAGGGAGAGTCTACTCTGACAGAATCCCAGGTTCTAGAGTTATGGTTTCTTTTCCCCCAAAATATATTAATATTCATTTTGAAAATGTACTTTGTAGGGGTGGCTAGGTGGCGCAGTGAATCGAGCCCTGGCCCTGCAGTCAGGAGTACCTGAGTTCAAATCTGGCCTCAGACACTTGACACTTAACTGGCAGTGTGAACTTGGGCAAGTCACTTAACCCCAATTGCCCTACCTTCCCCCCCTCCAAAAAGCAAAAAGAAAAAATATCTTTGTTGTAGTTCATGTAGTAATTTAATAAATTTTACCTAATCATTGATTTGAATTTTTTAACTCCAAAGAAGAGGCCAAATCTGGGTATTAAATTCTTAATGAAATAAATTGCAAATATGTTCCTCCATGGGCTTCTGGTATTGATACTTTGTGCCCAAGGAGGACCAAAATGGC
This sequence comes from Pseudochirops cupreus, assembly GCA_028627135.1. Lineage (NCBI taxonomy): Eukaryota > Metazoa > Chordata > Mammalia > Diprotodontia > Pseudocheiridae > Pseudochirops > Pseudochirops cupreus. Next base: position 362,042,767 of record CM053581.1, on the reverse strand, counting down.
ATCCCTATGTTGGGGTCAACGTACAATGTGTCCAACTGTGGCTGATCAGATCAACATGAGTTCAGAAGACTCTACCACGTGTCAAGCACAAATAGTCCATGTGAACATTTGGCATGAAGATGTCTCTAAATTTGCACATCTCGAGTTTTTGCAATAGCTTCTGGCATATGTTAGTGATGAAAACTGTTCGTATGAAAACTTCAAAACAAATGCTGAAACCTAGACTTTTTAAAACTTTTAAAACTGCTAGGTGATGTGATAGAGTACTGGACCTGGAGTCGGGATCATCTTCCTGAGTTCAGATCTGATCTGAGATACTTACTAGCTGTGTGAACCTGGGCAAGTCACTTAACCCTGTTTGCCTCAGTTTCCTCAACTGTAAAATGAGCTGGTGAAGGAAAGGACAAACAACTCCAGCATCTTTGCCAAGAAAACCCTAAATGTGATCACAAAGAGTCAAAAATAATGGAAAAACAGCTTTTAAAGCTAGAAGGAATGTTGTTCTTTAGTCATTTTGGTCATGTCCAACTCTTTGTGTGTCTCCATTTAGGGTTTTTTTGGCAATGATACTTCAGTAGTTTGTCATTTCCTTATCCAGTTTTACAGATCAGGAAACTGAAGCAAACAGCATTAACTACCTAGGATCACACTGATAGTAAGTGGCTGGATTTGAACTCAGGTCTTCTTGACTCCAAGCCTAGCACTATCCATTGTACCTCTTAGCTGCCCTAGAAGAAATGTTAGGGATGATCTAATCCAAATGATACATTTTACAAATAAAGTAAGTGATCATAGCACATAGAGGTAGAGTTGAGAGTGACCTTAGAGGTTATTCCCTCATTTGCCAGTTGAGTAAACTGAGGCCCAGTGAAGTGACTGACCCAGAATCACAAAGGCAGTAGGTAACAACTGATTTTAGAATCAAAATGCTTGCCCAAATCATATACCTGGCAGAGCTGGAGACAGAACGTGGATCTCCTAACTTCCTGTCTCATTTCCTTTACATTATGCCATAATAAGAATTAAATATGGATTTTTTTTGGCTTAGACCTTGATTTGATAGAACAGGGAAATCCTAATTATGAGTAGACTCCTCTAAATGAAGACAGGAACTTGTTTTACAATTCAGTTACAGATTTGCAAGTGGCAGTGAGCACTTCTGGTACTTGCATAGGATCATTAAACTATCATCAGTGACAGGATTTGAGGCCCAAGCAACAAATCAATAATGTATTCACATTGTCTATATTCCCAAACAACATATGAGTTGAACCCTGAAATTTGTGGGGAAGACTAAAAGCAACCAAGGGAGGAATCTGGAGAGGCTGAAGGGCATGTTCAAAACAGAGAGGTGGTATCTGTGTGATGACAGTAGAAGGAGCATCTGAAAACAGTAGTGGGAAGCTAGGAGTATCTCAATGCTTCCTCTTGGTTTTGTTTGTTAGGCAGGGGATGTCAGAAGAAGAACAATCACAGAGAGTACCAAGAGAAGCCATATATTTAGGAGAAAGCTAGGGATTAGGTAGCTCCAGAAGTGAAGACTGTGAGAGGATGAAGTATAGGATTTTCTGTCAAACAGTCATTTATTCATATCTTTTGTGTCAGATGTGGTGCTAAGTATTGGAGATAGAAAAGTCAAAACAAAAAAACATTGTGGCTACCCTCAAGGAACTCACAGCCTAATGAGCAAGAAAAGAGAGCATACAAATGATGAGTTACATAAAATATACAGATTAAATATAAAGTAATCTCAGAGAGAAGATACTAGGAGTATGGGGAGGAACAGGAAGAAAATTAGGGGAGCTAAGAGGTGGGAGTGAAAGGGGAGAATATTCTAGAAATGAAATTCACAACCATGAAAGAGTTATGAAATCAGAAAAGAGTATAGTGTGAATGGAACAGCAGGAAGGAAGGTTAGTCATAGAACACGTGGGCTGGAGGCAGAATGTAAGCATTGGAAAGATAAAGGGGCCAACTGGTCAAGGGTTTTAAAAGTCAAATAGGATTTTATATTTGGTGCTTCCAGTAATAGGGACAAACAAGAGTCTAAGAGGATGATATGGTCAGGCTTGCATTTTAGGAGGTCTCTAAAGAGTTAGATGGACAGGAATTTATAGGGCAAAGAGACCTGAGGCAGGGAGACAAAACAGCAAGGTATGGCAGTGGTTAAAGTGAGAAGGAAGGAAAGTTCATACTAGAATGATGGCAGTCAGAGGATAGAAAGTGTGTGTATGTGGGGGGGGGGGGTGTGTGGGTGCGCACGTACATATTGTGTATATGTACAAATATACATTTACTATATTCATGCAGACATACATATACTTATATGTGCATATGTGTATGTATTTTGTATGTGTTGATTCTGTATGTGTATATGTGTGCACATGTATGTAATATATGTATTATACATATGAATGATGCACGCATGCATATATACACATATATACATGGGTGTATACTCTCATATGTACAACCACACAAATATACACATATATACAATATACATATGCACACATTCCCTCTATAAATTCAAAGGAAAAAATGAGATTTGCAACAGATTAGATACATGTTGTTCATGTTTACAAATAAGGAGTTTGTGAACAGAGAGAAGTGTTCCAGAGGGTACAAGAGAAAGGTCAGACAGAGAAAGCTAGAGACCGGGGGTGGAGGGAGCAAGGAGAGAGAGCAATTTTAAGGCTGAATTTGTCATGGTGGGAATTGGCAGACAATTTCCTATTGTTTCTACCCTTTGCCTCAATCCTGAATGTCTCATTTGACTGTGGTTATCCAATTCAGGCAGTACTTAGGGGAAAGTCTGCCCTGGTCAGAAACACGACTTCTGGGGAAAGAGGGGAGGGGAGAGTGGTTGGCAGTCAGGATTTAGAAAGAAAGTGAACTTCTCACTTGGGTGCCAAAAAGCAGGCCTTATACAGATGTTAATACCTGGGGAGAATATAATAGGAGAGATGGGTCACTGTTTCATGTTTTAAATATTTGTCAGTTGGTCAATATGAGTTTTTCATGTTTTAAGCATTACTTTTATGATGGAGGGAAAATACTGTAATTCTATATATAATATGCCTTGTATGCTCATTATCTTTCTAGAGTAGATCCTGTTAATCCTTATGAGGGAGTCTCGGGATATAAGCTATTCCTAAGCATGACTTTAGAGGCTTTTCCCAAGTTAACTCTGGAGTGGGGTCATAATAAGACAGAGAGCAAAATAAAGTCTCTGGTTAATCTGCAATCCAATTTTTATTTTTAATATTTCAATAACTATTTTAGTATAATCGGGCTTCCTTGTAATCTGATGTTATTTATACCTTTAAAAATAGTAGTCATAGAAGGGGTTCCTAGGTTTCAATAGACTGCCAGAGAGATCTATAAAACAAAAAAGGGGTTAAGAATTCCTGTTTTAGAGCTCCCCAGAACTGAATGAAGTTTCTATGAACTTAGAGATAAGTCCCTTTGGTGGAAAGAGAGCTTATTATTTAGATGTGTGTGCTATTCAGATGTTATTGATTTCTAGGGAAACCACTATATTTTTTCTCGAGTATGAATTTGGGAACATCTTAGAGAAAGTATTCTTTTAGGTGATACTGCAATGAGGTTTTAGCTTGCTAAAACTGAAGCTAATACAGGGATGGGTACAGCTGTAATGCCAAGCAAAGGCGAATCCCAAGGTTCAGATTACCAGCATAGCAAACCCCATTTATTCAGCAAACATTCACAGAACAGAGAAAGTCAAAATACAGTGTAACTTGTTCCTATAGCAAGTAAATTCTCAATTCAATCCAGGTACTACTCCAATCCTAAACAGTACATTCATTCAGTCAAAAGTCTCTTCTCAAATGGAGATTAGTCTCCAACCATAAACAAAGTACATTCATTTGGTCAATCACAAAGCACAAAAAAACTCAAAGGCTTCCCACCCCTGAATTTCAAAAGGGGCAGGAGAGTACAAAAGGCCATCTACCCTTAAGTTACAAGGTTAAACTCAGCATTGAATACCCAAGGAAAGTGGCTTCTTTCATCTTCACTGGAGGCAAGCCCTCAGCAATCTCAGTTCCTGGGGAGACAAGGCTCAACAAAGCCATAGCCAGCATCCTCATCAA
>CM053581.1:362011636-362038152 GCA_028627135.1 Pseudochirops cupreus | reverse complement strand
ACTTTAAGGGTAAGGGAGGACCAGATAGTATTGGCTCTTGGTTAATGTCATTTCCACTGATAAAAACATATTAATTTCTTATGTAGAACCATTAGACCACAGGTTCTCAACCTGTGGATTATGTTCAATTTGTAACAATGAAAATCCACGTATCAGATATTTACATTACGATTCATAATAGTAGCAAAACTACAGTTATGAAGTAGCAACGCAAATAATTTTATGCTTGGGGGTCACCACAACATGAGGAACTGTATTAAAGGGTTGTGGCATTAGGAAGGTTGAGAACCACTGCATTAATCGGTGCCCAGGACTTAGATGGCAAGAACTTTCTTGTCGATCTCCCACAAGTGACTAGCCCCTGTAGGAATAATTTCTAAGCTGTGTCTGCACAGGTATTTCTTCATGATGGCTAAGGGCACTGGGTTATAGTTATTCCCTGGTCCTCAGGTTTACTTAGATGAGAAGTGGGGACAATGATATTCATACTATTTTCCGTACAGTACTGTTATAAGGATCAGAAGAAAGAATATATGTGATGATGCTTTGTAAACATAAAGCAAAATATAAATATTATCTATTGATAATCATAAAGGCTGCCATGTTTGTGCATATAGAGATGCTTTATAGGTAGAGGTTATAATGTAATCCAATGTAAAGGGGTTGGATCAGTAAAGGTGCTGATCTAATTAATTCTTGCGGTTTTACTGATAGGGTTTCAAAGCCTAGGGTTGTCCCCTAATGATAATTTGATACTTACAAGGATAGATTATTGCTGGGCTTGCTGTCCCTTCTGTACTCTATAAAAGTGGACTTTAATACTGGGTCTCTCCTTCCTACACACTCACTCTCCCTTGGATTTTTAGACCAAGTGTGTACAGTATCAGGAGGAGGAGATTTCTGTCCTGCTCTGCTACCCCTTTCAAGCACAATCTCAGCACATATAAAGTAGACTGTGTTTTCTTGTAGCCAAATCCAGGTGTTAAGAATATCGTTCCTGAACCAGAACCTCAAGCCCAGAGAGGGAGCACAGTTTACAATTCTCTAGGCATTGTTATTCCAGAATCTCACTTTCTAGTCAGAGGAGTTCTGGGGCAGCATATGCTTTAGAAATTGCTTTCTAGGTTACCTTGGGTACAAAAGTTCTGGAACCTTGAGCAACTGCAAAGCATCTGGAACCTCAAGGAACTGCAAGACATAGTTTAAACTGGGGCTTGGGGAGGGGGAAGGGTGAGAGATGGTAGAAGTCTATGGGAAAGAGTCTGAAAAAGAATCTCTAAAGAGAAGGAACCCCCCCCCCCAAAAAGAAAACTGTCCCCTTCTTTCATGTATGATTTCTTTAAAGAATTCCACTGATTTCTTTAATCATTAAAACTTCTTCCTTACTTTCACACATATATATTTTATAGAGGTAATGTTCTGCAATGGACAGCCTGATAACCACAGAGCTGAGGTGACCTGGGTTCAAGTCCTGACTGCTATATGCTGGCTATTTGATTCTGGATTTAAGTCCCTTATACTCCCAGTGCCCCCACAGAACTTTCTGAATATAAGTAGATAGAGGTCGGATGAGATTGACAGCAAGAGTTTCCTAGTCCTTTATGAAATAAGTCTAGTACCTAGCCTGATTTTTTTTTATCTGTGAACATGTATGTATAAAACTCATGTCAATCTCTTGATAAATATTTAAATGCAATTATGTGTCATAAACTGTGTTAGTCCTAGAATGCAAGCTGTACAAAGGAAGGGACCATCTCCCTATGTTTCTTTTGGGTATACGCCCCACATCTAGCACAATGCCCTTTCATTAATGCTAGTCAAGAATTTTTTTTTAATTGGTATAATGTTATTTGCTACTGAGATTGCTTTGGAATATAGATTTTCACAAGGGAAACAGAACAATGAATGATTATAAAAGCAATATATTTTTATGGCAGGGTTGATTTCTTTTGGTTTATGCAGTTGGAAGAATCAGGCCTACTTTTTTTATGTGCAAGGGCATGAAGAAAGCAAAGTAAAGAAAGATGAGGTTCAAAGCAAAGGTCAAGTCTAGTCACTAAAGGATGCATCTGGATGATAAGCTTTATAACATGGTACGAAGAATTAAGAGTTTGGTCTTATGGGAGATGTTCTTCTATAGTTGGCACATTCATGTTAGGGCTAGATCTCACCATTCTTAAATGGACATGAAATCACCTGATTTTTTATCACCAACAGAAAAAAAAAACTTCAGGAATATAAGTAAGGACCATGGATTCTTAAGCTTATGCTGATAATTGGTTCATCATCTTTGAGATCACAGGCAGGTGATTGTCAAGGACTGGTTAACAGTACCTGCTTCAATCTGCAGCTCAAAACTTGTACCCAGGATAATTCTAAGCAGCAAAGGCCTGGTTGGAGTGTCAAGCCAGTGAAAAGGCATGTGTAGAGCAGAGACAAGATGTCAAAAGCAAGCCTTAGGGGTTATAGAGAGACCCAAAGTTTGGCAGCAAACTCAGGTTCTGTTTCTAACAAGTATTATTAAAATATTTTTTTTTAATTGGGATTCAAATTCAGGTTCTATTTATAATAGGTATTATTTTAAAATGCTATTTTAAAAATTAAATAATTAATAACAATTTAAATTAAAATAATTTAAATTACAGAGCATATAATGTAATTGAAGATACTAATTATAAACATAATTAATGATATTAATTACATACATATTAAATAATAAAACGATTTAAAAATATTTTTACTTCCAGGATTAAAACAAAGTTTTGTGTAAAATGGAGGGTTTCATTACTATATCTTATGAGCTACTGATTTAAAAGAAATATAATGTGGTAATATGCTGGTTGTACTGTGTGTTGGTAGGTTTTTTTTGTTGTTGTTGTTTTTTTGTTTTTTAATCATACCAGGAAAGGTTAAGCTTGCATAAGACCTTGGCCATTGTAGACCCTTAATTGGTTAACTGAATGCGTTTATGGAAGGCAACATTTTTCATCTGTTTGCAAAATCCCCAGAGGCTCTGTCTTGAACTGTCTTCTCTCTGTTTGATACTTCACTAGATGGTCTCATAAGCCCTCAATCAACAAACATGTATTAAAGGCCTACTAAGTGCTGAGCTCTTTCAAAGAATATCTCTCTGTTGATGACCTTCAGATTTATGTAACCCTGATCTCCTGACCTTTGCCCTCACTTCTTCAACTGCCTCATAGACATCTTAAACTCAACATGTCAAAAACTGAGCTCCCCAGAAAAAGTCATGAGAGAGGGGACAAAGAGAGATGAGGAAGCAGTATAATTGGTTTCAGCAAAGGCTGATACCTATGGTCTTCTCCACTGGCTGTAGGTGTTTTCCATACAGCTTGGCAGCAGTCACTGGTCCTCAGGAGCCCCACTCCCTCTGTATTTAATCTAGGACTTCTGTCTTATCTTGAGAGTTGCTTCATTCTCACCTTGGGCTATATTTTTGATAGTAACAGATATAGGAGGAGACAATTCTCTTTTCAACCATAGTTACAACCTTGTCATTCCCAGAAGTCATATTGGAGGCACTTAACAATCCTCTCACCTAAACCTCTAACCTAAACAGACAGATCTAGATAGAGAGACACAAAATGAAAGATAGAGGAATAGGTAGGGGATAGATAGATGAATATTTTAATGGTTGTTAGCTAGGTGAAGGAACAATATCGCCAAAGGTGTGTGTCTTCTGTTGAACATTAGCTGGTTGCTAAATTGAGCATTAAGTATCATTTTTGGGTGAGTGGTGCTCTCTAGTGCTTTGTTGCAAATGTTTTTAGGTCATAAAATCACAGAATAAGTGGGTTTTTCTTTTCTGGAAAGAAAAAAATATCCTTCAGGGTTAATTTTAGTATTTTGAGGAGTCTATTGTAATTTCTCATGACACCTTATAATGTTGAACTATGTCGCATAGTAGGACTCCATTAGAGCTTTTGCATGATATATGATGAGGGGACCATTTGGGGGAGGAGGAAGATGGAGTGAGCTGCTAGGAAAGCTTGATGCCCATTGGAATCTACTTTAGGGAGGGAGTCCAAAATGGGTCAATGATTTAAAGGTCCTGGAAATTACAACAACAACAATAACAAAAACTCATTGTTCAAATCTCAAATAGTTTGCAAATGATCACTTTTTAAACCTTATACTCATTCAGAAAATGGATTTATTTTTCAGCCCCAAAAAGGCAATAAAATCTTTCTCAAAATATAGAATGTCCTTCATGTTTCAGCTTAAGATAATTTAGTGTTTTTCTTCTTCATATAACACCTGTGTTACATGAGATTTCTTTACCATCTAGATGACTAAATATCTTTAATTTTTGTCTGCACCAACTTGGAATCACCCCAAACAGATGTAAACATCTGTCATCCTCCCCACCCCCACTACAGTTTTGCCAAATCTTTCCTCACTAGAATTTTCATTTTTACCAGCTGCAGATTTTTCCTGACCTGTTCTTCCATCTAGAGCCAAATGTGTTAATGTCAATGTGTAAGTTTTTTTTAATTTTTAAAGATGGGAAAAATTAGAGCAAACCACAAATTAAGTATATGTGTACACAAATATATATGCATCTAAACATATATATGCTATCAGCTAATGGTCATTTATGTGAATGTTTGCTTAAAATAATTACTGTGCTCCTTTAATGGTAAAGACTGTTCCTGGCATTTCATAGATCTGCAAAGTTGTTTAGGATATCTGAAATTTCCATATGCATGGCCCTCTGGAGAGAGTAAAATAAATAACAGATGTAGAGATTATCAGTTGCTGCTAAATGTTTGACAAAAACAGACTTTCATGCCAGTGTTTTCCCAGTGGGGCTCTTTATTTATTTATTTTACTCTTCCAAACCTATATGAAGTAATTCCAATAAGAGAGAGCGTATACTTTACTTCCTTGATGTTTTCTTTCTACATCATAAAATGTCTACATTTTCATGAGGGTTAGTAGGATAAATTCCCTTCAGGCTGTCATTTTGCTCCTGAGAAATGAAATTGGGTTAGCACATATAGCAGCTTTCTTTTTTCTAGTGGACCTGCAAGATCCATGAAGCAGTGTGTATGTAAATATATTTATGTATGTACATATGTACCAAACACAATGTTTCTATATATGCACATGTATGTGTATATACACATATAGACCGCTGCAAGGTCTATGCACACACATTCATAGACTTGTAGGTATGTAAGTGTAGATGTACAGACATACACAGATATATGGACACAAACAGTACCCCAATGCATGAGTCTTTCAGGTATATACATGCATGCATGCATACACATACATATATACAAATATGTGTATATATGTAGGTTGTCGTGCATATGAATGCATACATGTATAGACATGTATATACATGTGCATGCAGGTATGTATAAATGATAATTAGTATCTACCTGCTAGAGTTGTGAGAATCAAAAGAAGTAATATTTATAAAGCACCTAAAACAGTAGCCGGCATGTTCAGATCTACTGAGTGGTTGTGTAGGCATGAGAAAGTCACCTCTGTTACCTCATTTTATAGATGAGGCATCATAGATTTAAAGCTAAAAGGGGATACTGGAGGTAATCTGCTATGACACTCTTCTCTCCTCATTCCACTCCCATTTTACAGATGATAAACTGACATTTAGGGAAAGTGCCCTGCACCAAATTTCATAGAGTTGGTTTTCAATCCCACCCTTCCATATATTCATATTGGAGTTCCATAAATATCTTATTTTTAAGCCCCACCATTCTATGGCATATGATATTCCATTTTAAGGTTACATCTGACATTTCCTATAAAACTGAAGAAAGCTTGACTGTGGACACAGCAGTAAATATGTCAGTCCTCCAAGGACCAGTCAATTAAGTTTGGAGAGGTGTGTCATCAATGTTGGCCACCATGTGATTAATTTTTTGGTTATAGCAACCCATGGAAGAGTCAAGTAAGGCAAAAATGATCATATTCTATATTGCTGGAGAAATGCACTCATATGGATGAAATTCCAAGATCCTGATGTAATTAAGATATTGATAAATCTAGTGGTAGGGAAGAGACTTTGAAATAGGGAACTCTTAGGTAAAGAAACTCCCTATATTAATACTTCTTCACATTTTCTTTATAATTTATATTCATAAAATTGTCTAGCACAGAGATGTCAAACACATGGCATGTAAGACTCCCAAATGCAGTGTTAATCAGATTCAAACATCATTGGGAAATAGTTAAGAAAATAGGTAAGTACATTTTAAGAAAGCTACATAAGCATGAGGTTATTAAAGAAAATATGAGGCTTATAGGTATCCTTATATACAGATGAACTACCTCAGATTGTTTTTTTGTTTAATATCACTGGTCTAGAGCCCGACGAAGTTAAATGTTTGTCCAGGATTGCACAGCTAGTTTGCACACACTGAATTTTCATACAAATACACATCTACCCACATGCATGCATGTTTGTATATATCTATACATAATGCACACGTACACATACATGTGCACATGCATATTCACATGTGCACATTCACATAAATGTCTGTGCATGTACATATACCTACACAATACAGACATGTGCCACACATATGCATGTGCATACATATCCAGTTAGAAGTGAGAATTGAACTTCTATCTTCCTGACTTTGAAGCTAGCTCTTCATCTGCTACAAGCAGCTGCCTCTGCTGGATAGTACAGAAATTTGAACTTGAACCCTATAGGTACTTAGTGTCTATCTTTATAGGAATCTGTGAAATATGATGAAGGTTAAAAAGGGCTCAGAGTCTACCAAATTGGCATCCTTGATAATACTCTCATCTGTGAAAGGCATAGAGACCTGCAACATCTGAAGCAAGGGAATTTCATTTAGATATCTGACTTCACTCCGCATCTCTCAATGTCTAGAGCTCTTATCCATCCCATGGCAGATGGTGGTTTTTTCTTTCGTTGAATTGAAGAAATTACTGGAAAACCTGACTTGAATACTTACATCATTTCAATGCCCAGGGCTCTCTAGGTTGCTTTGTTATTTAAGCAGAACAGTAAATGCTGGAGAAAGTGATCTTCCCTAAGAGATGAGGCTGTTTAAGCCATCAGCAGCCAGGGCAGCAGGAACAGATGGAGCCCTCTTCTATCAGTATGTCATGTTAAGGAACAAGCTACTGCACATTTAATGGTTTAAATGATTGGTAGTAAATAAAATATTTAAGTCTAGCTATGAGGAGAGGTCTGTAAGCCAGTTACAAATGTGTTTCCAAAATTAAAAAATAAAGAACATGTGTCTATAACTTATTTGTATATAATTGTTTACATGTCATCACCTCCATTGGAAGGTGGATTCCTGGGGGGCAGATATAGGTTTTGTTTTCCTTTGTATGATAACTACCATTTTAAGATTGACAAAATACTTTACATATAATAGCACCTTTTGTTCTCTTAACGACCCAGGGAGATAGGTGCTATTATTATTATTCTTATTTCACTGTGAAGGAAACTGAAACAGGCAAATGTTAAGTGACTTGCCCAGGGTCACACAGCTAGTAAGAGTCTGAGGCTGGATTTGAAGTCAGATTTTCTTGATTCTACTTTTCTTGGTTCTATCTTATGAACCACCAAACTGCCTGTGTTCTGTTTTTATTTGTTGCTTTTTAAGAAATATTTCCTCCTCAATTTATGCTAGTATTTCTGGCTCTTTGGGGAACAAGAGGCAGGAGTTAACAATGGATCTTAACCATACCAATGATCAACAACAACCACCATCACCATGACCATTACCACCATCATCACAGAAGGGCATAGTGGATGGAAAGCTGTCCTAGAGCCCATAAAATGGAATAGAAATCCCACCTTTAACATATTGGCCAATTGCTTAATCTCTCAATGCCCTGGGCAACTCTCTGGTACTCTTACTTGTAGAGTGAATTTACTTACCTACAGTGGTAGAAGGAATTTCCTCCAAGGTCCAGTACCTAACTCCTATTAATAATGGTATCTAAAAGCAGTGTTGTCAGGCACCTATAAAAATAATTTTGTCATCCAGAAAAAAAAAATGCCAGTTTAGGGGCTCATTCATAGAGAGTAACTTGGAATTTTGGCTAATCTTCTCCTATTTTTCCAGGTACATGATGGGTTAAAATAGGGTCATATAGATTGCCCTGGGTAACTAATATCCTTATAACACTTTATTTTAAAAAAGAAAATCGCATTCAGAACGCAAAATAACTCAACTACAAATGAAAATTTTCAGACTGTTCTGTTATATTCTTTTATTTCTTCAACTTTCTTTTTTCTTCTTATCTTTGAGGTTTGCTATAATTTGGGCTTCTCAGATAATGATAGAAAGTAATTAAAAACCATTTCCTAAACAGGTGCAATATGTAAAGCACTGAGAATAATAAGACAACACTGAAATTGGTTCTACCCTCAAGGAGTTTATGTTCTATTTGCATAAGGAACACACACAACACATATGCATGTACACATGTGTACATATGCATATATGTTTGTGCACATATACATATACTCATACACACATACACATATGCAACTTGGTCATGAAATGGATAGAGCATTGGGCTTGGGAATCAGGAAGACTCCTCTGCATGAGTTCAAATCCTGTCTCAGATACTTGCTAACTGTATGACCCTGGGAAAGTCACTTAACTCTCTTTGCCTCATTTTCTTCATTTGTAAAATGAGCTGGAGAAGGAAATGACAAATCACTCCAGTATCTTTGCCAAGAAAACCCCAACATGAGATCACAAAGAGTCAGGCATAACTGAAGCAACTGAACAAAAATATAATGTATGTATGTATGTATGCGTGTATGTATATGCAAAATAATTGGATGGGAGATGCAATAGGAGAAGGAAGGATTCCCCCCCCCCCAAATAAAATAAAGATGAGGGAAAGAGTTCCAAGTCTGAGAAACAGCTTGAACAAACCCACAGAAACAGGAAATTGGATGTTGTGTATATAGGATGAGGCCAGTTTGTCTGGAACGTTAGAGTGTGTGAAGGGGACTAATTTTTAATAAGCCTAGAAAAATAGACTGGGAACTCATTTGTGAAGAACTTTAAATGTCAAATTGGGGAGTTCCTTTTTATCTGAGAGACCGTAGGGGTTCACCTGAGCTTTTTTCATATTGAAGTGTGATAGTTAGATTTTTGTTGTAGAAATGTACTTTGGCAGTCCTGTGGGGGATGAATGTGGTTGGGTGGGTAGACTGATTGACTTGTGGTAGTGGAAAGTCAGCCTGAATGGTGGTGGATCCTTTGGTAGTTGTCTAGGAGAAAGTTGATGAGGGTCTCAAAGAATATCTTGGTAATGCTAATTTGAAGGAGATTGTGGATGCAAGCGACTTTGCAGAGATAGTCTTGCCAATACTTGACACCTGGTTAGTTATAGGAATTGAAGGTAAGTGGTTCTTAAGTTGGGAAAAAGGGTGATTGGAAAGAATAAAATGAAGGTAAAGAAAAGAGAGGTTTTAAGGTGAAAGGTAACAAGTTCTTTTTTGGACATGTTGAGTGCTTACAGGATTTCCAGTGGGAAATTTCTTATATGCAGCTGGTGATGCTAGAATGGAGCTTTAGAAGTCAGACTAGGGCTGGATATGTAGTTTGGTGAGTCAGATGTATAAAGATGATAATTGATCCAGAGGGACCTGATGAGATCACTGAGTATATAGAGTGAGAAGAAGAGGGCCCCAGCTGCCATTTTAGGTTACACTTTAAGATTTGCAGGATAATTAATCTACTTTAGTCTTATTTAATCCTCACAGCAACCTGGTGAGGTAGGCAATGCGTGCATTTTATTCCCATTTTGCAGATGAGGAAACTGAGATCAGGACTGGTTAAGGGACTTTGCCAGTTAAGTGATCAATAGGATTTAAAGTTGTCTTCTTGTTTCCAAGTCTCTGTTTCACCACAGCTAGCTGCAGCAGTAGTCAATGTAGCCTTGTTTTTGCAGTTTAAAAAGAAAAGGAGGGGTGGCTAGGTGGCTCAGTGAGTAGAGTACTGGCCCTGGAGTCAGGAGGACCTGAGTTCAAATCTGCCCTCAGACACTTAACACTTACTAGTCCTGTGACCTTGGGCAAGTCACTTAACCCCAATTACCCTGCCTTCCCCACCTCCAAAAAGAAAAAAAAAAGAATAAAAAAGACATCCACTTTAACAAGTTCTATCAATGTTGTCCATTATATTTGATCTGGCCTTTGCTGTTAGCATTGTCTTCATTTTTGTAGTCTACTAGTTCTATTTGACCTGATTCACTTTGTATCATTTTCCACAAGTCTTCCCATATTTCTTTGAATTCTTCATACTCATCATTCTGTGTGGAACATCAGTATTCCATTATATTCATATGTAACAAGATTTTCTGCTATTTTCTAACTTGTTAGGCACACATTTTTCAATGTCTTGCTAGTAGAAAAAAAGGTTGCTATTATCATTTTTGTACTGATGGATCACTTATTGCTACTGACTTTAGTGATATAACAGCAGCTAAGAGGCACAGTGGGTAGAGTGCCAGGTCTGGAGTCAGGAAGATGAGTTTAAATGTGGTCTCACCCACTAGCTGTGTGACCTGGTCAAGTCACTTGACTTCCTTTGTCTCAGCTTTGTCATCTGTAAAATGAGCTGGAGAAGGAAATGGCAAATCACTTCAGTCCAGAATCTTTGCCAAAAAAACCCCAAATAGGCTCATGAAGAGTTCCTAGTGGGATTTCCTCATCAGAGAATATAATGACTCTTTTAATTCTTTTTGCATAATTCAGAATTGATTTTCAAAAAAAAAATTGGACCAATTCACCTTAAGGAGTTAATATGTTTGTATTTCTTCCCTCTCCCACTTCCCTCAAACATTGAATGTTTCCACCTTTTACCATTTTATTGGAAGGTGAGGTACATGGTGTTGAATTCAGGCTGTTGTTGGAGTCAGTGTGGCTTGAAGTCTTGACACTTGCTGGTTATGTAATCATGAGCAAGTCACTAGACCTCTCGATGCCCCAGGAAACTATAAGCTTTTCACACCAGGTTGGATTGTCAATATCCACAAATATATGAAGTCTCTACACCCAGTGTACTCTATACCATTGAAATTATAGGTACTACAATGGATTGAGCCCTGAGCATGGAGTCAGGGAGACCCTCCATTAAATCCTATCTTTAGCGCTTATTGTGTCACTTAAACTCTATTTGTCTCCATTTTCCTTTGTTTTTGTCTCAGTTTTCTCAACTGTAAAATGGGCTACTACCTTAAAGAGATTTTGTGAGGATCAAATGAGATAATATTTGTAAAGTACTTAGCACAATTGCTTGGCCCACAGTAGGAACTATGTAAATGCTTATTCTCTTCCTCTTCTGCCTCCCTTCTCCTCTCTACCAAAACCAAAAAGTAAAAGTCATTGGTCATTTTTATTGCATTTCTCTGATTATTATTGTGCAGTAGATAGTGTTTTACTCAATGTCTCATAATAGAAATCCACTATAGGGACAAAAGCACAGTTATTGTGGGCATCACTATGATAGATGATGCTTCTTTTTTGTGTTATTACCATCTTCCTGGATTTCAACTGGATTTAAGTACCTACAACATATGATTATTCTAGTCTCTAGTGATTGTCCCTATCCAATGACAGAAGTACCTACTTGATAAGCATTTATTAAGCTCCTACAATGTATCAGGCACTGGAGATTTAAACAAAAAGAATGCAACATTTCTGGAAGAGTGTGGGTAGAGGAAGGAATAAGCAAAGAGTAACAGAAGTGTAAGTGAAATAAATACAAATGAATACAAAGTTGTTAAGTACCAGGTAGTTCTGAAGGAAGTTTACTAATAGCTGTTTGGGGGTGGTAGGGAAGGGGGAGGAGGAAAGAGGCATCAAGAAAAGTGATGCTTGATTTGCGTCTTGAATGAAGAGAAGAATTCTACTAGGTGGAAGTGAAAAGGGAGTATATCTCAGCCTTGAAGGATGGTCAGTTGCAAAGGCAGGGGGTCAGAAGGTGGAGTTCTGGGAGGGAAGAGGAGAGAGAAAGTCAATTTGAGTGGATCCCTGACTACGAGGAGGAATAACATACAATGATTGGCATACAATGACCGAGCCAAGGTGGGCTGGGGTCAGGTTGTGAAAGACCTTCAAAACTAAAAGGAGTTTCTATTTTATCCTTTGGAAATAGGGGAGAAACTGTGATTTATTAATTAGTTATGTATTACAAGGTCACATCTGCACTTAAAAAAAATCCTTTGGGCAACAGCGTTTAGGATGGATTGATTGAACCAGGGAGTGAGACTTGAGGCAAGAATACCAGTTAGAATTAGGGTCGGTTTCAGTTACCTAAGTTGAGAGGTGATAGGACAAAAATGGTTTGACTTGAACAATGCCTCCAATCTAGAAAGTTTTTTTTTCTTTCTTTGCTTTTCTTTTTTGTGTGACTACACTTTTGTTGATTATTATTGGCCTTAGAAATAGGAAGACTTGGGCTCAAATGCTGCCTCTAATACCTACTTCCTGTGGGACAGGAGTAAGTCACTGAACTTTTCATTGCCCTTACAACCCTTTGAGATTGTAAACTGAAGAATAGGTGTCGATTTCCATTGGTAGGAGTTTCCTCATCTTTGATTCTAAGTAAAAGATACATAGATAATGGGATAAAAATGATCAAATTAAGGACAGATGTTGAGAATAAAAATATACTTTATGTTGGGGTAAGATTTAAAGAAAGTCTGTGCTTGGTGGAGAAGTTTTTCATGCTTAGCCTTGGGAGGATAGGATGGAAATGTCCACTCTTCTTTATTGACAGTTTCATAGAGAAGGTGAAATTTCAGAAACTATTCAAAGCCATTTTGATCCCTTCAGTTTGAATGGCTCTAATTCTGGATGTAGTGCAAAAGAAGACAGAATTACTTGGGTTCTTCATCACTTTTCTGACCTCAGTCTCTCCTCTGTTCTCCTATTCCATAACAGTTCTGGCTTAACTTTGCCCATTCTCACCTCCATGCCAACACATCTCAATGATGTGTGTATCTAAAGTAGCCAAGTGTCTCCCTATCATCTCTAGGGGAAAAGAGAAATAGAAATTGTTAAAAGTTTTCTTGTTATTTCCAGGCTTATGCATATTAATCAATTAACCTGTCACCCAACAAGCTTTTATTAAGTACTTGTTACAGAGCTCTGCCAGGTATGGATCATCCTAATACAAAGGAGGGAAAAAAATCCCCGCTCTGAAATATTTTACATTCTAAAGTGGGAGGCAGCAGGTATGTAATATAATATTAATTAATACTTACAATAATATAAGTAGACAAATAATAAATATGAGAATAAGGGGGACAGAGACTAGGCCTGTGATTCATACGCAGTAATATAAAAAGTAGTCTCCTTGAGGGCAGAGACTATTCATCTTTTTTGTTTGTTTTGCCTTTTTACCCTCAACAGTTTAACCCAGGGCTTGGCAGTACTTCACAAATGCTTGCTGATTGATTGTGGTATGAGACTCAGTAAAATACACTGTGGTTACTTTTATCTGTTTTTAATAATCACACACGTGGTGGGTGGGAAGGGAGATTTAAAAAAAACAACAACGCCCTTTGACTATTCTGCTGGATGAAGGCCTGCTACTTTATAGGAATTGCTTTTTACAACCCTTTGGGCTTCAAATAAGTCTTTGTACATGCAAACAAGGAGTACATGAAAGGCATATAGCAGAACCTGTATTTATAAGGAAATTGTAGAAATGAATAAAAGGAAAGACAGAGGGTTTGTAAGGAAAAGGAGCAAGAAATCTTCCCCTTGGGAGCAGGAAGGGGGATCTAAATTGAATTAAATTGAGGATAAAATTGGAAGGTTTTAAGGGTGTCTGAGAGTTTCTGAATCCCTTAGTACTGTTGGAAGGCCCCAAGATTGTTTTTCAGTAGATACTGACAATAGAGACAGTTTGTGCAGTGAACGTTGCGGAGCGAACAGCAGCAGCAGCTGTCTGACGGTGGTCTCAGTAACGTCAAACTAGCCCCTCCCTGTGGTGGCTTGGAGATATAGCATGGAACAGGGAGAATCATCCACCACAGTCAACCAGGCATTCCACTCACCCTCTTGTCAGTGGTTGGCTTCTGTAATGTAGAAGCTTCCCCTGCTAACAGGGACCTAGGATCCCTGGATTTCTCAAATTTGAAAGCGTACCTCAAAGCCTGATACCATCCACCTTGAGACTGAAGTTTGTTCATCAACTCAGTAAATGCGGAAGTGGTATATGAAAACCTAAAATAATGCTTTCCTAAGAAATACATAGGATTTAGCTGTTATATATGGGAGCTGGGACACAAAATGGATAAACTGCTTTTTCCCACCATCCTCACTTCCAGTTCCAGGGCTACAGCTTGCTACTATAAGACTCAAAGGCAGAGAAGACTAACAGCAGAGTCATTTCCTTTTTAAAGGTCAATAAACTCATCATTCTACTTCTTGATGTATGGCCAATAAAGGGGCTGCTTTAAAAGCAGGCAAAGAAGCTCTGCAAGCTTTCTACATAACCCCTGGTTAAAAAAACAAAATTTTGTTTTATGAAGTTCAAATCCAACCTCAAAGATGGATTTATTTTTATTTTATAATAAGCAGAAAAGAAAGATGGAAGAAAACTTAGCAACATAAGAAGTAATTTCTTTAAATTTCAGCTTCCTCTAAATGACTAGATGCAGTAGGACACTGAAGTACATTTGATTTATGACACTTTTCACTATTTATCTTTAGTTCCACAGAGGTTATACTCTCTCTAAGCTTAGCTAAGCTTAAATATCTTTGGCTTTCAATCCAAGTAAATCTACATCCTCCTTCTCCTACCCCTTACTTAATAAAACACCCTTAAACTGGGGAAGAACTGTGATGGTTTACTTTGCTTTGCCAGCAAGCATCAGAAGCATTCAAAAGCAGTAAATGTGGAAGAAAAGTTAATTGATGTTTTATAGGTGTAAAATTTAAATGAGAGTGGGGCACAGTGAATAGAACAGCAGTCCTGGAGTCCAAGGACCTGAGTTCACACCACTTAACATTTTACTAGTCATGTGACCTTGGGCAAGTCACTTAACCCCAATTGCCCTGCCTTTCCCCCTCCAAAAAGCAAAAAAAATTAAATGAGTAAAATGGGGAGCATGAGGAAGGTAAAATATATGATTTTTTTCATCCAGTCCAAACACTTAGGTCCAGTTAAGTGTTCTGAATCGATGTCCTTTGCTTTCTGAAGTTTTATTTCGCTGTTTGAAATATATCTATTCTAGTGTGTCTTCCATCTATTAACTCATGTTAGCATGGATACAGGAGAGTGTCCAGGGAGTAATCCTGAGAGATTGAGAGCTGGTGTTTTGTTGTTGTTGTATTGTAGATTTAGTAATATAACTCCAAGCTTCTGAGTGTGTTTACTGCGCTGGTGTAACTGATATAAGATACTCTACTTGGCTCACTCCACCAAAGGCTGTGGCACACTCTCCCACAAATACATACTGCAATTTATTTCTCCCATGGTTGTAAAGTGATATTAGTTGAATGTAATTGGCTCCTAGAAATGAATTTTAATATATTAGTGTAGTTGATACAAAACACCCCAAAAAGTCATGCTTTCCTATGAGTACATACAGAGTCTAGAGAAAAGTTGAATTCGTCTTAGAGATCATGTGACAAAGGGGAGAAATGACAGTTCTTAGAATTTCGTTTGAATCAAGATGTTCCTCATCAAGATATAATGTAGCTAAAACATATTGAACCTTCCTTTTCTATGTTTACAATGTCTTTGATTCCCAATACAGACAGTAGCGTTCATTACTGTTTGGAGGACACATGATACTGATGGAAGATCCAAACTCTCTGGCCTTCCAAAATTATTGAGGTTCTCCCCTGCTCAAGAGGGAGACTAAGGCCAAGACTGGATTTCTCATCTCCAAATGATTCTTTTTTTTTTTTAATAGTTTGGCTGATATGTTCTTTCTTCTCTCCTGGAAGAGACTTAGCTCAATTTTAAATTAGATTTGCTTTATGCAAGCCTTGTCTGGGGATGGTCAACCCCTCAAATTTTTGAATTTATGGATTCATTCAAGAAGTCCCAGGAGCTTTGTTCATGCTTCAGATTGATTGATACGAGGGAGATGTGTTCTCATGTGATAAAGGTATGCATTGACACCTGCCTATATACCAGGTTTAGAAACCAAGAAAGAGGAGGTGGTAAGGGAGAGAGAGCCCCGGACTTGGAATTAAGGAAATCTTCCTTTGAATTCCACCTCAAGCATTTAATACGTATGTGATGATTTTAGCTCTTGGAGACTCACTTCTCTCATCTGTATAAGCTGTTGTTTAGAAGAGTGAACCAGACAGGTTGAGTTGTCAATTCGTCCATGGAATCAAAAGAACTTTTTATTGAGCATGCTCATAAAACTCACCCACTTTTGGTGGAGGAGCAGTTTTCTTTGACCTCTTTCTTCTCTGAGGGGAATGATTTTCCTCTTCCTAGAGAAGGTTTGAAAATGAAAGTAGAAAATGGTAGAGACAGGAACTTGCCTAACTCTTCCCATATTCCCTTCCATATAACAAAACTTGAAATAAAATTCTGGAGTGGCAGAGCAAAAAAAGTTCAGAGTGAAACAAATTGCCAGCCTAAGACAATTGGCATGACAGTTTATGCTACTGGGGTGCTGGTTGGGTCTGGAGAGGGCACAAGTCTGTTCAAGGTAATGTCAACAGCAGGCCTTGGAGGTGACTGCAGGGGTAAATAGTTTCAGGAGTTCTCAGTCAACAGATGGTAATGGAGTTGGACAACTGGTCACAAAGAGATACAAGAGATTACAAGACCCTTTGTTGTCACTAGCCTCAGGACACTGTTGCATTGCCCATATGCAATCCCGGGGGGTGGGGGGGGGAAAGAACAGTAGTGTTTGTGGACACCATGGTGTAGGGCATCATTCACTGTTTCTTGGTGGAGAAGAATGCTTTTGATCAATCAAAAGGGAGCAAGGGCCCTGGTTTTAGGTGTAGGGCCAAGAGGAAAACTGGCATATGAAGTTACAGAGAGCAAGGTCCCTTCCTGGATAAAGACCAGAGCCCAGTCCAGGAGAGCAGAGATTATGCCTCTCCTTAGATCATACCAACTTGGAAGCACTGAAAACTTACATACTTCTAAAACTATCTCTGAATTTAACAAGAAAAATACCTGAAGCATGGGACAGTGACTCCTACACCCTAAAACCAGAGCCGCACTTAAACATAAAGCTATATATCAAGAAATAAGCTGAAAAAGTGGGCAAACAACAAAAAAGAACCTGATCATAAAATGTCTCTATGTTTGCAGGGAACATCAAGACACTGACTCAGAAAGACAATGATGTCAAAACAGTTACAAGCAAAGCCTCAAAGTAAAATATAAGTTGGAATCAAGCCCAACAAGAATTCCTGGAGGAGATCAAAAAGGATTTTAAAAAATAAGAAAGAGGAAAAATAGGAAAAATGGAAAAAAAGAGTACAAAAAGGGAGTTAACACTTTGGCAAAAGAACCATAAAAATTCTAAAAAACAATAACACCTTAAAAACCAAAATTGACCAAATGCTAAAAGAGGCACAAAAATCTGCTTCAGAAAAGAACGCCACAAAACTGAGAATTGCTGAAATGAGGAAAAAGATACAAAAACTCACTGAAGAAAATAATTCTTTCTAAATTTGAATTGATCAAGTGGAAACTAACGACTCCATAAAACATAAGAAATAATAAAACAAAATTAAAAGAATGAAAAAAAATAGAAGACAATGTAAAATATCTCTTTGGAAAAACAAAATGGCTCAGAAAATAGATAAGAATTATGAGACTACCTGAAAGTCTTGATTAAAAAAAAAAGTCTGGATGTCATATAAGGAATACTCCCCTGATATCCTAGAACCAAAGGGTAAAATAAAAATCACAAGTATCCACTGATCACCTCCTGGAAAAGTTCTCAAATTGAAAACTCCCAGAAATATTATTGCCAAATTCCAAAGTTCCCAGGTCAAGGAGAGAATACTATGAGTAACCAGGGCAAAAATTCATATATTATGGAGCCACCGTCAGGATAATTCAAGATTTAGTAGCTTCCCCATTAAAGGATCATAAAGTTCGTTATATGACATACAGGAAGGCAAAGAGGTTAGGATTACAAGCCAGAATAATTTAACCAGAATTAATTAGTATAATCCTTCAGGGAAAAATGCAGACAATATAAAATATTTCAGAGTCTACCTGCTGAGACAAACCTAGGCACTGTATGAACCCATTACGAAACACTTTTCATACAAATAAAGTCATATTTAAACAAATGGGAGAAATATTAATTGTTCATGGGTAGGCCAAGCCAATGTAATAACAAATGGCATTTCTACCTAAATTAATTGACATATGAAACAAACTACTAAAATTTATTTTATAGACCTAGAAAAAATAACAAAATTCATCTGGAAGAACAAAAAGTTAAGAATATCAAGGGAATCAATTGAAAAAAAGTGAAAGAAGGTAGCCTAGCAATAACAAGTCTCAAACTCTTTTACAAAGGAATCATCAAAGTAATCTAGTACTGGCTAAGAAATAGGGTGGTAAATCAGTAGAATAGATTAGGTACTGTTTGACCCAGCACTAATACTACTATGTCTGTATCTCAAAGAGATCAAAGAAAAGGGAAAATGCACTGATGTGTACATTATTTATAGGAGCTCTTTTTGACATGACAAAGGATTGGAGATTGAGAGGATGTCCATTAATTGAGAAATAGTTAAACAATGGTGGTATATGACTGTGATGAAATACTATTTTTCCATTAAGAAATGATGAGCAGGATGCCTTCAGAAATCCCTGGGAAGACATACAAACTGATGAAAAGTAGTGAATAGAGACAGGAGGTCAGTAACAGCAATATTGTACAATGATCAACTGTAAATAACTTTGGTCTTGGATCATTGCAATGATCCAAGACCATTCTGAAGGATTTATGATGAAAAATGCTATCCAACTCCAGAGAGAGAACTAATGGAGTTTTAATGCAGATCAAAGCATACATTTTTATATTTTTTTCCTTTTTGATCTGTTTTTCTTTTTGCAACATGGTTAATACAGGAATACATTTTGCTTAATTTTTACATTTATAATCTATATCAAATTCCTTGCTTTTTTGAATTGGGGTAGAGGAGAGAGGGATAGAGAAAATATGGAACTCAGAATTTCAAAAAAATGTATACTTTATTTTTTTTCATGTAACTAAGAAGTGTTTAATGATATTCGGGGAGAGGGAAAAGCATAACTATTTACCTGACTTTTACCGGCTTGCAGTTTATCTACATATTCTTTCAGGTCTCATGAGGAATGTATTCTTGTATATTATTTTTTTCTCCCTCTGATATATTGTACTCTCAATTAAGTATGTAATTTGAACCTACTCTGTTTCCACTGAGAAAAATAATAAATTATTTTTATAAAGTTTAATACATTAAGTCAGTTTCCCTTATGAGTAGTTTCCCTTTAGTTCACATGCTCAACATGAACATTCAAGCAGGCAGAGTTGGCACAGATTCAAATGACCATCTGAATTTTAATACATGATCTCAAGCACAGGGAGAAACATTTAAACACAGTACCGTTTATAGAAATAGGGGTTTTAACCTTAGTATCCATACTCTGTAATTGTCAGAATGAGAAATTGAGGCTGGCTTTTTCTCTGGCCATTTTTCCATTCGGGGCCAGATAAAACAAAGGAGTGAGAAGGTAAATAGCAGTTGAATGGATCTCAGTTTACTGAAGAAGTAAAGGTGGCTCCAGCAACCCTCCTATTCTTTCATCCCAGATTGTAACTTGCTTTACCTGGAATTCTCTCACAGGCTCAACAGGACTCACCAATGAAGAAATTAGTATTTAAGGATGCTTAGATCAAATGATTTTGGCAAAGTTCACATATAGACTCTGGTGAGAAGCTGTTGCAGCTCCAGCCTCTGGCATTTCCTATCATGCAAGGTCACAGTCTCACTTGTTTGACTTGGCTTTCCCTTCTGAGAGTACCTTTAAAATGCTAAGCCCAAACCCTTCTGGATAGTAAAGTCTTAAATTCTCTGGAGCATAAAATAATACTGGAGAATGGACTGGCAGCCAGCCTAGCTATCAAATTTCCCCCTCCCCCTATGCTTTGCTTATGCTAGCAATTTTGGCAGAACTTCCAAAAGTTGCCTACATCAATTAATACTCTAAAGATGTAATTTCTTGGGTGAAGATGTCTTTTCTACTAATGCAGTTGCATCTAATCCAATCCAATCAAGATGTATTAAGCACTCACTACATTCAAGGCATTGTGCCTAGGATACAATTAATAAAAAGAAAATCCTTGCCCTCAAAGAGCTTATAGTCTAATGGTGGGAGACAACACACAAAAAAGAGGGGAATACATCAAGGGAGTACTTTGACACATGGGATTGATAAAACCAGGCAGGGCAGTAGATGCATAAGGCAATGAGCCCCAAATTTTAGTTTCTGCCCTCTCTAAAGGAAGGTATTGGGAGGAGTTCTATCCTCTACCTTCCAGCCCTCCAATCATAGGAGCCTGAGGGAGGTGGTGTCAATTGAGTCATGAGTTAGGAGCATGGTGAGAAGTATTGTGAGGATCAATGAGATAGCTGTAATGCATCATATACAAGTCAGTTATGGTGGTGTTGTTACTGTTGTTTGTTGTTGGGTTAGGCAGGCTCAGAGGGTCTTAGATTTAGATTTTGAAGATCTATTTTATTCTCTTCAATTGGTGATTTCTCAGCCCACTGATAGTTTACCGTTCTTCTTGTATATCTCATAGGGATTTTGTTTCAATACTTGGATAAGTCTTCCGTAGGAAGAATTCACTCATTCCCTGTATAGTTTTCAGCTAATCACCTTTCTTGACAAATGAGTTCAATTGAGTTTAATTTGTACTTTCCCATTTCAAAAAAAAAACAAAAAACAAAAAAATTCTAAAATGATCTTACAACTTTTTCTTCTTTAAAATAGAAAGAAATAACTTCTTATGCATTAAATATCCCAAGATCCTTTTAAATGTTTTCTATCCTGCCAAAGTGTTTGGTAAATCCGGATTATCCCCAACACTATCCAAATTTTGGAGAATTATTATAGGAGTTTTCCCATAAAGCCATCTAGGTGCCAGGCCTTAAACAAAGGAGTTATTTGCCCATGTTCTGGAATTGAGTTCAGATGTTATGTTGAAGCTATTAGAAGAGACTGGAATTAGGAAGCAGCGTAAGGAAACCCTTTGGAATGAAGGTATATAGAAATAAAATCTGGTTTTCCCCCTGTCTAGATGAATAAAAACTTCATCTTTAGTAAAAAATGTTAAGTAGCCTGTCCTGGATGAGTTTCTAGTGACTGGGGAAATGGAAAGAGAGCTGGAGTAATGTTTAAACCATTGCCAGAGCTGTCTGGTCTAATTCATTTTCTCACACACACATAAAAAAAAAAATTGCAAATGGTTTTTCAGAAGAGGTCATTAACCGGGTATCATACAACTCAGAATGCATATAGAGTGTTCTTCTTAACACTTTTGACCTGTTTCAAGTACTTTATGGTAGAAGGGTTTCTCAGGAGAACTCTCCATTTGGCATTTTCTTCCTCACTCAGTTTTTAAAAGCTTGGGCTTATTCATTTCCAGAGCACAGTAATATAGTCTATCTTTTTAGTTTTGAGGAAACAGCATGGTACAGTGAATAGCAAGCTGGCTTTGGAGCTAGGAATACCAGGGTTCAAGACTTGCCTCTGATATATATTGGCTGCAAGACTGGGGACAAGCAACTTAACCCCTCAGTACTCAGGGGAACCCTCTTACAGGAATCTAAGGAAATGTGCTGCAGAGAAGGGGCCAATTGCATTGGTAAAGAGAGTCCTCTTAACCAAGAGTTGATTATGCCAATAAAACCATAAACCCAATCCCTATCTTTTCCCACATGTTCTCCTCAAAATGACTCCTCTCCCTCTAATTCCTTTATCCTCCTAATGAGTAGCCTGATTTAGTCACCTGGGGTAGAGGGATTATGCTCAACCAAGAGTCCTCTATATGAATAAAGTCACAGATCCAGTCCCAGTCATTTTCTCTTTCTTCCTTTCTTTCTGCTGGGCAATTGGGGTTAAGTGACTTGCCCAAAGACACACAACTAGTGTGTGTCAAGTGTCTGAGGTCAGATATGAACTCAGGTCCTCCTGATTCCAGGTCTGGTGCTCTATTCACTGTGGCAACTAGCTGCCTCCCCCCCCTCCCCATCATTT
The DNA here is from genome assembly GCA_028627135.1 of Pseudochirops cupreus. NCBI lineage: Eukaryota > Metazoa > Chordata > Mammalia > Diprotodontia > Pseudocheiridae > Pseudochirops > Pseudochirops cupreus. The sequence goes on along the minus strand of CM053581.1, from coordinate 362,015,878 downwards.
TCTTTAACTCAAAATCTCCTCAGATTTCTTCCTCCGGTCAGCACCTTCTCTCTCCCCACTCCCTTTATACGTTCAGTGGTACTATCATTCAGTTACTTCAGCTGGGAATATTAAGGTAAACTTGGATGCCTCTCTTTCCCTTATGCTTAATATCCAATCAGCTCATTATAACATAGTCCTGTTAATTCTTCCTTCTTGGCATTTCATATTTCTTTTGCTTCTTTCCTATTCCCACCACTGTCTTCTCCACTTTAGAAACTTATAGTCTGGAAAGCTAATCATAACTTTTATCTTTCATCTGATCCTATAACCATTAAACTAAAAACACTATATATACTTTATCCGCAGCCCCCTTATTTGTTGAGTCTGATTATCTACAGAAGTAGATATGATAACAAACTTCAGTACATTCCAACTTGAAATCTTCTGGCTTAAGCAAGGTTAAATAACTACCATATTGAAAATTGTGTTGAAAACTATTTAAATGGGGTAAACAATTTTGGTTAAAATATACTTTTGATAGTTTCTTCATAACAAAACTTGATTGAGAGAAGGCATCATAAATATAGAGCCTAAGAGGCACCATATAAGACCATCTAACCCAGCTCCCAAATTTTACAAACAAGGAACTGGGGGGCCCAGAGAAGTCATGACTTACCCAAGCAGAGTGATAAACCTGACACATTATAGGGCTACTATGTTTATGGTAAGGTACTGAGTTTTTGTTTCTGGCTTTATGGTTAGTTAAGCATATTGCTTTACTGTGCTATTAATTGCTCTAGTGGGAAATTACTTGTTATTGCTTAGAAAACATGAAAAAGTTCACGTATTAATAACTGGCAGGAAGAAAAACAAAGGCCTGCACATTTTATTACTTTATAACTCATTGTTCCTTTTTTGTGTTTATTATTGAGATGTTTGATACAGAACAATTGAGAGAAAATAACAGTATAGCAGTAACTATGATTTATTCATTAATTTGTAAAACATATAATAGGCATCTACCATAGATAGAGTATTTTCTAGGTACTGAGAGAGAAAAATATTTTAAATACATGGTGTTTGGTCTCATGGAACCTATGGTTTTATAGAGAATTCTAACACATATGTAAATTGCTCTGCTTTCCCCCCTTCTTCCTTCTTGCTTCCCTCCCCCCCCCCCCATCCAGTCTAGATCTGGAATTTCATTCATGTAGAGAACTTCCTGGTAGAAACTCTCCATAGGTGCAGAGCTAGTATGTAACCAAAAGTCTTAATTAAAGAGTTGTTTAAAACATCGAGAGATAATCACATGACTTTATAGTCTGTGTGGGATAAAGGTAATAATTGACCCTAAGTCTTCCTGACTCGAGGGGTGAGCATTCATCTATTATAAAATTCTGCATCTTACTATCAATAGCATTTATTAATCTCCTACCATATGGCAAATATTTTGCTACATTCTTTTGAAACAAAAACAAAAATGAAATACTCCCTGGAGGAAAAAGCATTCAAGCTGTCCTTTAAAGGATGAGCATATGTCAATAGAGGAGGGAAGTGGTAGGGATCCTGAGAGGAGAATGGACATTACAGGTCAGGAGGGGGGCAGGCAATGAGCAAAAATATGGAGAAACCTGTGGTGATTCACAAAGAGTTCAGATTGGTTGGATTGTACAGTGGTGATGGGATTGCTTCTTTCGCAAATTAGGGCATCAGTTTAATAGAATCAGACAGATGACCAAATCCAGTAGGTTGACATAAAGAAGAAGAGGAAGTGGAATAACAAGGAGAAGAATAGGGAGTAGAGGAGGAAAAAGAGGAAAAAGAAGAGGAAGTGGAGGAGGGGAAGGGAGAGGGGGAGGATATGGATAAATATTATTGAACTTCATTTTTATCAGATTGCCAAGGAATACTTATTGTCTCCCTACTGTACAAAGGACTTACTATAGGTGACAAAAGAGATGCAAAGAAATATCAGAGATTATTATTGTTATCAAACACATTTAGATAGAGTGGAAAGAAGGTACACATTAAATGAAAGACCTATAGTACAGGATAAGATACAAGTTTCGAATTAAGGCAAGTTGCTCTGTGAGAGGGTTCAACCATGTCTGGAACTAACTTTTGAAGGGTGACTAGAATTGGGATACATAAAATATGTGTTAGAAGAAAACGAGCTTTACAAATGTGTGTATGCCTTGGGAACTCAGCATATGGGTGGCTCTTGCGTCTTTGGGTCAGTAATATTCTATAAACCTCCTTGCTCCATTTAGTATTTCATATGAGTCAGCTGTTCTTTTTTTTTCCTTGCCCTCAATGCTGTTCCAAATTAACAGTGCCAAGCAATTACAAATTAGCACATAAAAAACACTAAATAAATTCTTGTTCACTTGAATACAGTTGATTTGATATTTACTGAAGGATAAAAAATACTTTCCTGGGTAGCATTTGCATTTCTAGGTAGGGAACCTGGAAAACATATGGAGGTTGGATGAATGAATGTAGGATGCTTGGCCTGGAGAGACGAAATGACTTGAGGGGTAGCAGAATACTATCTCTAAATATTTAAATAGCTGTCATGTGAATAGGCGATTGTACTTGCTTTATTTATCCCCGAGAGGGAAGAAAAAGGAAGACCAAGTTGAAGTGGCAGGGAGCAAATGTAGGCTTGATGTAAGAAACAAGAGTTCCCCATTAGGAGACCAATCTTCCTCAGGTAGAAATAGATTCTCTGTCCCTGGAAGCCTTCAAGAAAAGCTGGATGACTGGCTACATGTTATCCTCACTACACAGAGATTTATAGAGGGGATTCTTATTTAACTACTAATTGGAAAATTGTCTTTGGGGGCGATTTCACACAATGAGATTTATTAACTCTGTAATTATTAAATATCTATCCTTGCTCAAAGAGACACCTGGAACCAAGGATTTCATGGTTGATAGTGTCTTACCTCAGGTCTTATACTATTCTGATCCTCCACACAGATGACAAATGGATGTTTCCTAAAGTAGAGTTCAGACAGTCACACCTGTACTCAATATATTCCCTGACTCCTTATTACTTCCATGGAAAACAAACAAACACACAAAAATGTAACCTCATTGACTATTTAAAACTTTTTAAAACTTGAGTCCAACCTACCTTCTCATCCTTAGGATACATCATTTTCATTCATAAAATTTATCATCCAGTCATACTGACTTTCTTATGATTTGTCATATACAACATTGGATCTCCTGACACTGTACCTTTGCACTAGTTTCCTAAATGTCAGTCTCTCTTTACTACTGCTTAAAATCCCTGGTTTCCTTCAACCCTCAGCTTAAGCTTTTCCAAGTTGTTTATTTTTATAGTGATGTTCCAATATAAATTATTTTCTGGGTTCTGCTCAATTTACTTTTCATCAGTTCATGCATATCTTGCCACTTTTGTCTAAAACTTTCCATTCATGGGAGAAGAGAAAGGAATAAGCATTTGTATAGTATCTCCTGTGTGCCAGGGACTGTGATAGGCATTTAAAAAAAAAGACTCAAAATGATCTTTATAGCAACCTTGAGAGATAAATGCTATTATCCCCATCTTGCAGTTGAGGAAACTGAGGCAAATAGACTTCCCCAGGGTGACATAGCTAGTAAGTGTCTGGGACTGGATTTGAACCCAGATCTTCTTGTTTCCATGCCCAGTACTCTATTTACTGAACTACCAGCTGCTTCATTATGGCAATATCATGGCATGATAATATTCCATTACATTCAAATAACATGCTTTGTTCAGCCATTCCCCAGTTGATATGTTTCCCCCTTACCTTCCAGTACCTTGCCATAATAAAATGATTAAAGAGCTCTAATAATGACCTACCTCAATTTCAGATCAATGCTATTAACTGCCCCCTGACAAAGAGGTGATGGGCTAAATATACAACATGGGGCACACATTTTTGGACATGGCCAATGTGATAATTTATTATGCTTGACTACACATGTTTTAGAAGGATTTCTTTTTTCTTTTCCCCCTCCACCAGTGTTGGAGGTGGAAGGGAGAAATGATAAATGCTTATTTTTTTGAAAAAAATATTTTAAAGACATCCTAAGTACCACCTTCTTCATGAAGTTTTTTCTGATCCTCCAGCTACTATTACCACCCCCGTTCCCCCACTATATGTGTTTTGTACCTAGCTATACATGGTCAGGTTTCCTCCCCTCTTTCAAGCTTCTTAAAGTCAGGGGCTGTTTCTCTTTTTTTCTTTCTTTCTTTCTTTCTTT
>CM053581.1:361951876-362011136 GCA_028627135.1 Pseudochirops cupreus | reverse complement strand
TTTTTAAGGCATTCTTCTCCTCATTGGCTTTTTGGGCCTCTTTTGTCATTTGAGTTAATCTATTTTTTAGGGTGTTGATTTCTTCAGTCATACTGCTGACTCTCTTTTCATGATTTTCCTGCAACATTCTTATTTCTCTTCCCAATTTTTCTTCCACTTCCCTTATTTGGTTTTGAAAATCCTTCTTCAGCTCATCTCTGGCTTTATGGCATTCTTCATATTTATTGGAGGCCCCTGGTGGGGGTGCACTGGCTGCACTCGCCTCCTCTCTCTCTCTCCCATGATCTTTCTTTTCCCCAAAGAAGGAATCTAGGGTTGGGAGCTGTTCTTACTTTGCTTCTTATGCTTATTCTTAGTCATGGTTGTTCAGACGGTGATTTTTTTTTAAAATCTCTGTGGGGCTCTGCTTCCAGAAGGGAAAGCTCTGTCCCAAATCGCTGGGGTCCTCCCGGCTGCTGTAGCTCTCAGGAAGATGCTGGGAGTCTTCCAAAATACTTCCAGCTAACTGGATAATAAAGACTCCAAGACAGAGGCTCAAGACGGTGACCCGCATCCAGGCTGCTCAACGCAAGAGCACTGGCCTGAAAACAATCACTAAGTCCCCCTGCTGTCTGCAGGCTGCCAGTGGGAAGCTACAAAGCAGAGGCAGGAAGCTACAAAGCAGAGGCGGGTGCGAAACCTCTGCCTTTCGCTTTTCTGCTCTGGAGGCCTTTTCACCAGACTGCTTATCTCCTCCTTTTTGCAATTCCCACTCGCAGCTGCTGCTAATCTGCTCACCTGAGAGGCTCCTCCACTCCTCCCGTCCAGTAGCCCCCAGGGCACAGCCGTGGCTTCAGGGCAGGCTGGTTTCAGTTCGCAGTGCTGATATGGTTCCTCGTAGCCGAGCTGACTTTAGTGGGAAGTGTCTTTGTGTGTGTTTTGGAGTTTTAGGATTGGTTTAGAGTCCTATTTTATGGGTATTTTGGGGTGGCTATGTGAGAGCTGCAATATGTTGCTGCTGCTAGGCCGCCATCTTCAGGGGCTGTTTCTCAGTTACCTTTGTATTCACACATCAAACTTGGTCTCTGATATATATAGTAGGTACCTAACATCTCATTTATGTGTAAAAAATTTGTTTAAGATCATTGTGGGGCTGGGAAGGGGAACACTAGCAACTTAGGGAATCAAGAAAATACTCATGTAGAAGGTGGCATTTAAGCTGTCTTTTAATTAAAAAAAATACTTTTATGTAGGTATAAATGCATATGCATAGATAGTTTCTGGAGGTGGGTACTAGACACTGAGGAGATGAGGATGGATTTCCTGGAGGTGGCCCCTGAGAAGACATTAGAAGACATTAACTTCATCCAACTCAGAGTTTCTGTGTTGTTTTTTTTTTTTTAATTTAATCATCTTCCTATCACATGATCATCTATACTCATGCTGATGAATCCATGGAATTTTGGAAAAATTGAAGTAACCACAGTATCACGCACCAGCAAGGAAGCTTACTAGTAATGACTTGTATGTTTTAGTTGGAAATCACACTCAGTGTTTTGTTCTAAACTGCCTCGATTGTTTAAGGCACCAGTCATCATATTGAGAACATTTATGAAGAACAATGAAAATGTTAGGATTTGAGGATAAATATATTAAAATTTCTGCTTTGTAGTAGAAGAATAATGTTCTTCATTACACTATTCTAATTCGAATACAAAGACACACACACACATTGAAATGTAGAATGCTGCTCTGAACTATAATATGTGCATCATTCAATATTGTATACCAAGCAAGTATTAAATACTTACTGTTCAAAACACCATGCTAAGTTGTTTAAATGGATCCAGATTTTATACAAGACATGATCACAGACTTTCAAGAAGTTATAATCTATGAAGAAAATAAATCAACAATAGAAATAATTATAAAACACAACCACATACTTTGTGATGGCTAAAAGGAAAGGTCTGATTGAACAGGAAGATGAGGGAAATCTTTCTGTAGAAGTGGGATAAAGATACATTGAGTAGTTGTAGAATCAGAAAACCTGGGGCAAGTCCTAGCTTCTAATTTTTTTGTTAAATGTGTTACCCTGGGAATCATTGAACTTCAAGTTTGTTTCCTTATCTGAAAAATGAGCAGAAACATACTCTACTTACATCAGAGGGTCATAAAAAGGAAAGCACTTGGGACAGTTTGGAGAGCTTTGAGAACTATTTATCCTAGTTGGGAAAACACACTGCTATTCATATGTACATTTCCTATATGAATGGCTTACTGTGTTAATTGTATTTTACATTTTTATATGCATAGAATCAGAGAGAACCAGGAGGAAGAATTCAGATTGGTTTGTAATGAGATTGTCCTTAGTAATCATAAAGGAAGGGGATTTTTGCTTTGTCACTAGTGACTGACCCCTTATTATGAAAGATAATGAATCATCTCAAGTTAAAACACGAGATAAGTTGGGGGAGGGAGGGTAGGAGGAAATTGTTTTTAAAAAATGACTTTACAACCATTTCCTTCTGAGTTATGACTTCTGAAACTGGAATGCAATCCAGAATAGTTTTCCCTTTGAAGCCAACATTTGTCTTAAGAATTTTTATTGTATCTCTTCCCCTCACCCTGTCCCTGTTTCTTCCCTCCTCTCTGTTCTACAGATTTACACTGACTGGGCTAATCACTACCTAGCTAAATCTGGCCATAAGCGGTTGATTAAGGATTTACAGCAGGACATTACAGATGGAGTACTGCTAGCAGAAATCATTCAGATCATCGGTAAGACCTGCACTCTGAGAGAGGGCATGAACAGGCTTGTTGCATGTTGAAATGTGATGTAAGTTTAATGTACCCTGAAATGAACCCTGCAGAAATACATCCTGATGTGGCCATATGTTTCCAAGTCTCATACGGTTCTGCTTCAATTTAATTTAAAAAAAATGTTTACATGAAGATGTTTGCAAGAGGCTGGTGAGCCCATACTCTCAAAATGGCTAGAACTGTTTGGTCACATCCACTGAATTGTTGGAGATGAATGCTTCCTGAAAGCATATGTCTCCCATGTGTGCATTTTGGGAGCTGAAGTGGCTCATGTTTTCTGGGATTCCTTGAAATTGTATCCTGATCCTGTGTGGACAATTGTGAAGAGTTTCATGTCAGCAGTCATTTGGCACCCGTTAGAAAATGAGCATGCCCTTCTTCACACCCCCTTTCTTGCATGATTTGTGCATGGGGAAGTGTCGGTCACTAACAAGTGTGCAAACCTTGAAAAAGGAAGTCTGCAGGAAAAAAACAAAAACAAAACAACAAAGCATTTTTTTCCCGTGGGTTTTATAGTCTGTGATATTTTTCCTTCATTCCTCATTCCATTGATTGTTTTTTCTCTGTTTACTTATATCTTCAAATTTAGCAAATGAAAAGGTTGAAGATATCAATGGATGCCCCAGGAGTCAATCTCAAATGGTAAGGATTAAATTTATTCTCAGAATGTGTTGTCTTCTCCTGACCAGAGAATTAGAATAATGAACTTTGGGAATCAAAGTGGAATGTTACTTTTCAATTCCTTTATCCACCCTGCCTTAGATATTTCTTGGTCATAGATCCCATTTCGTCAGTTTCTGTCAGCATAAACTCCTAGCACAGGATGTAATAGTAGTGGTTACAGGGTTCCGTTTGTGTGAATGCTCATTAACCTACCTCCAGATGTTTCATCAAATCCCGAACTTAAGTGTTTCCTGATTTTTTTCTGGCTAATTGAATTTAACTTTGGTATTGATGTCAATAAATCCCATAACCAATTTTAAGTGGAGCCTTTTTGTCTGAACAACTGGTTTGAAGACTAGGATTTGCCAAGTGTTTTTTTTTTTCATAAATAGCATTTCAACTTGTATATGACAAAGTCTAATTTAAACACAATGACTCCTCAACGCTTTTGGAAATAGAACTAGAAAACAAGCTGTTGAAAGTTTTCTAAGCTATGATTGGAAGTTAGAGATGACTAACAACCTTTCAAGGATCTTGTGTATGAAATGTTATTACCCACCCTTTCCCCCTCACCCTTACTAACTAGCAAAGCAAATTTTATTGCAGTAAACTTTAGAACAGAATGAAGTTATTTGAATGAAATGTTACTCAAAGCAAAATATAACTTCACCCTCCTCTTTTTTCTCATCATTTTTTTTGGTGATAAAAATGCAGAAAACTCAAAACAGAAATTTATCAAGTGAGCTAGCTGGTATTTTTCATCAAAAGCCTCTGGGTCTGTAGCTGTCATTGTAATTGGTCTGGCATCCTACTGAGCATACAGTAGGTACTTAGCACGTGCTTATTAAATGAATAAATTAGTAAAGAATAATGTGAAGAACTGGGAGAAATTTTAAAAAAATTCTTTGAGCAAGAAAAGGATTGTGGAAAGAGTGGTAGATCTGGTGTTAGAGGCTTAGGTTCAATTTTTGGCTTTGAAACCTTTTAGCTATGGAACCAAGGACAAGTCACTGAACCTCACTCAGCCTCAGTTTCCCTTTCTCTCAAATCTAGATAACAATACTTGCACTGCCTACCTTAGAAATGTTTTGTAATCCTTAATCTGATATTTAAATATCAGTTTGATGCTTTTTTAAAATAATTTTTATTGATATACTGCCTTGTGTTCCTGAATAGTTAGCAAACCCAAACCAGAAAAATTAAAATACGTTTTATTTAAAAAATCATCAGTTAACTTTATTATGCAGATTTTTGTAAAATATTCCAATGATCTTACAGTACTTAGTATGAGAACTCAAGAAAAGAAAAGGTCTGCTCTATAGATCATTTAATAGAAGGAGATCATTGATCTGGTTCCTTTCAGAAGTAAGCTACACTTTGGGAATCAGTGAGGTATATTTTGTGACTGTTTAAACACAATTTGAGTGGTGTATTTTCATGGATTTGATCCTTTAATGATTCCTATAGTTTCATTTCAGAAGTTTACATAATAGCTGGAAATCAGATTTTCATATTTTCATAGATTTAGATCTGAAAGGGAGATTGGAAATCACCTAGTTCAACTCTCTTATTTTATAGATGAAGATGCTGTGAAACTGTAGCTTGAAGTGACTTTAGCTGAGTTTCCTCATCTTATAGATGAAGAAACAGAATTGTAAGTGATGCTCTAGATAGATTAGGGCAATATCTTTTTTTTTTTTTTAGCTTAACAGATGAGGAAATCAGGATAATAAGACTAGGGCAGGAATTTGGTCTCAGAGGCTTAATGCCAAAACTAGCCATGTGACCTTGGGCAAGTCACTTAACCCCAATTGCCCTACCTTCACCCCTCCAAAAAAAAAAAAGAGCAGGAAGGGACATTAGAAGTCCTGAAGTCTAACTCTCTTTCATACATGAGGAAATTGAGGTCCAAGGAATTTAAGTGACTTATAAGCAGGAGGTATTTGAGATACAATCAAAACTCAGGTCCTTTAATTACAAATTTCCTGACCTACTAACCCAGTAATGTGAAGGAACAACCCAGGATCATATAAGAAATAGGCAGCCATGCCAGATCCCAAGTCTTTTGACCCTAAATCCAGTATATAATGATGATGAATCCTTCTTAGATACATAGGCAATATTGTGACTAGTTTTATTTCAATATTTTAAAAAATGGTGTTCTGCATAACTATATTTTGGGAATCTCTTAAGAATTCTGATAGGGTGCTTATCTGAGTTTGACAAAACAGGATGCAGGGGAGAAAGTACCATGTCTGGAGGCAGGAAGACTTGAGTTCAAATTCAGCCTCAGACAGTTTCAAAGTATGCAACTCTGGACAAAATTCTTGAGCTCTGTTTGCTTCTGTTTCCTCATCTGTAAAATGAAGATATCAGCACCTACTTCCCAGAGTTATTGTGAGGACCAAATGAGATAAAAATTGTAAAGTGTTTAGCATAATGCCTGGCACAACACAAATGATAACTTTTATAACTTATGTTTTATAATACATTTATAAATATATTTATATAAATTAATTTATACTTTGTAATTAAGTGGTAATTTTATTATTATAAACTTTGGATAAACCAGTAGGAGTGTGTGTATACACACACACATATACATATATACATTATTATTATTGTTTTTATTATTATACATTTGGATTAACCAGTCCTTTAAATGCTTAACTGAAGCTTCCATACTTAGATAGTTTACACACTTGTCTTTGGAGTTTTCCAAAGAGTGAGCTTAACTTTGAATACTATCTTTTTTTACCATTTCGGATGTGAAGGATATGCCCCCAAAAAGTGGATTTTTGTAGGTTATGTTCACACAAAATATGTATAAATGGAAATCAAGAAATGAATCTATCTCAGCTAAGAAAAATAGTTTGAGTTTTGACTGAAAGTTTTATTGGTCCTAATTCACAAAATCTGTTTGACAACTTTAAAATTATTTAGGCCACTAATATGATGTCATAGAAGAGCTTAAGACATCACTAGATTTTCATTGGTTGTGCTGTTTTTTTCTTGTCTTCTTCTTATGAGCTAAAATTATATTAAAGAATAAGGCTATCAGAGTACTACAAAGTCAAGAAGGAATATAGGATAAGGTTAGGAAAGCCCAATGAGGTCGACTGATTGACATCCCAATTACCAACACACAGAATCCTGACTGGATTATAGAGAGTAACCCCCTTTGCATTATGTGACAAGAGAGGATGCACATGATGACAGTTCTGGAGGGGATGGTTCTGATGAGGGATAGGTTTTTGGGGGGATTTCTAAAGAGAAATCCTTTCTAGCTTCACATCTGAAAAGAATTACAGGCTCAGCTGTCTTTTGGTAGATTTACAAAAGTTTTATTGATTCACAGGACAAAAGGGGGTAGGGGGAGGAAACCTGGTTAAGAAAAGCTCGCAAGGGAGGGGGCGGGGGGAGTCAGAGAAAGTCTGGGAGTTTGATGCCCTGCAGCGGGCAGTTGGCTTGCTAGAATGAGAAAAAGCTAGAAAGGGCCATCTGCAAAGAACAGGAAGTGAAACACAGTTTTTAAGACACATGGCTGTCAATCATAAGTTCATTAGGTTAATGAGGCGTACAAAGGTGGAGTGAGGGAGGGCTCAGGGAGTGGTTAATACTTAAAGGGACATGTACCCTTGACATCAACTGTGCATGTGTTTTATCCATAATACACTGGGACAAACAGCAGGAGGGAAGGGGGGGGGGGTGTGGTTTGAGCCCTGAAATGTCATAAGGTCGACCAGCGGTCAGATTTGAGGTCAGGTCACAGGTCAAATAAGATGTACCCATCCTGATTTGCAAGTGAATAGGTTTGATTTGCTAGGACAAAAGGAGGTAGTACCTTGAATAAAGAGTTAATGGTTTGAGAGGAAATACCTCTAGGCTGGGGCAGGGAAAGCTGGGGGAAGGGGAGAAGAAATGTGGCTTTTACAACTTAACACAAAACTGAATTACAAAATCATAAAGTTACCCCAAAATATATTACATAGGCCATTCAGTACCTCTTCAGTTCCATTTCCAAATGCCTAGGTAGAAAGATAGCGTATGTTGAATGTTGCTATTGTTTTGTGCATTTGACCTGTGATTTTCTTGCATTAAGAAATTCCCATGAGAAAGTGCTTCTAAATGAGTCAGCTCACTTCAGTTCATAGCCTTGGAGAATTGTGACTTGTTGAAAGTCACACACATCTAGGTTAAATGTTAGATCAGAGGCAAAACTTGCACTCTAGTCTTTCTGACTTGGAGGCAGATTCTTTGTCCCCCATGCCATGCTGATTAACCATTCTTTTAAGTTTCAGTTCTAATAACTTAAACTACCCCCTCTTAAATGGTTCTAGATGAATGTCCTCTTTTGATGATATAAACAAATGCCATGTATACAGGGACAGAACTGATAAATAGAAGTATGTATAGGATAAGTTTGCATATGTGTGTGTAGGGGTGTGTGTGTGTGTGTGTGTGTGTGTGTGTGTGTGTGTGTGTGTGTGTGATAGTTGCTATCTCTAGAGTAGGGGAAAAGAGGAGGGAAGAAAAAAATTTTTAAAAATGAATGTTTAGCTTTATTGTATGTTTAAAAGGAATAGCTAGTTGTTTATAGTAGGTGTGCAGTTTCATGTACGATCATCTTATAGTATGTTACAAAAAATGTTTCATTCCATAAATTAAAAGTAAAATATATTTTTTAGGAAATAGAATATCTATTTGACAGCCCAAACAGATGCAAAAGTATGAGAGCAACCTAGATATTAAAGATCACCCTGACATGCATTTTCTGGTGTGACTCACTGCAGCCTTTCTCATTATTGGGCAACATTGAAAAGTTGGAATATTTCATATATTTGCTAGACAGCATTCAGTATTTATGGGTTTCCTATCCAGGAAGGTCTGTCTGTGTAGTCTGGGCAGGCCTCTTAGATATTACTCTAGTGAAATAGTGGGTAAGCAATTCATAGTTGCAAAGCACTGTTTAAACGGAAATAATCATGAGTTACTATGAGTCTATTAAGAAGACAGTAGAAAGGAATAGCAAATTGTGAATAGTAGATTCATAGTTTCATGTACAATCATTTTTATTGTACTATGTTATGGAAATGCTTGTTTTAGTCTATAAAGTGAAAAAAAATAACAAAAGAAGAAGACAGAAGCTGATCCTTAGGGGCAGTGAGGTGGCACAGTGGATAGAGTGGACCTGGAGTCAAGAAAGCTCATCTTCCTGAGTTTAAATCTGGCCCCAGACACTAATTAGCTATAAGACTCTGGCAAAATGATTTAGTTTTGCTTCAGTTTCATGATCTCAAAAACGGGCCAAGAAAACCCCTAAATGCTTACATGACAAGTCTGATACAACTGGGAAACAAAACAAAACAAAACAAATGGACTGAATAAAAACAAGAAGCTGATCCTTAAAGGAGGCAACAGATGGACGTAGGGGAGTGTAGAACAGAACAATTTCTAAAATTCTCATTTTCTAAGAGTAGAAAGAATATAAGGGATACACCCAGTCCAAAATATCTCAGTAATAGAGGTACTTTAATCAAAACAAAAACAAAACAAACAAACAAAAAACCCTGTTCATTCTTTGGGAGACACCATAGCATAGTGGATAATAGCTGGCCTCCAAGACCTAGATACAAGTACCAGCTCTGGTGACGACCTGCCTTTCTGACCCTGGCTCATTTGCTTCACTGCTCAGTCCCTCAAGCAACTCTGCAGAGCAGGTACTGAGCTACTTTGGGGGGTTGAGCTTTCTCACTGGTAGTTGTCTATAACAAGGAGAACAGAGATCAAGAATCTTGTCTTGCTCCTTTGCCCACTCTACTCATTCCTTAGAGAGATACAACAAAGAGTGAGTGTAAAAAACTAAAAAGTGTAACTGGCGATTTGGACATACTGGAGAGTGTGAAAGAAAGAGAAGGCAGTTCATGGAAGCCAGTTTCCCAGAAGTTTTGCTATAGCATAAAATCAAATTCCTGGTCCATGCATGTTTGGAATACATCAAATTCCTCAGCCTGTAATATGCTGTAAGAGTAAACATTTGAGGAAGTCTTTAACTTGGATAGTCTCTTTTTTTTAAATGTGAAATTAGTTCAAAACACGCATCCCCCTGCGTGTTTTTCATTTTTGTCTGGCAATCCTGCACTTGTGCCTTTGTATTTCAAGTCAATGGCATGCATTTTGGGGGCTATTTTTAATCGGGTGGGCATTCTGGACATTCCTGGTATTTAGAGTGGACTACTTGATTTCCTAGTATAAGCTCACCAAAGCTGTGGCCTGAGGCATACATACATTTATGTTTAATCCTGTTACCACCCACCTAGAAATGTTTGCTCTAAATGCCTTGATCAACAGGTGCTGTCCAAAGGAGCTCTTTCGTCTTAAGCTCTATGTTTAACAAAGTCTTAAATACTAGGCTCCAGTTTTTCACAACAGCTTATATCTCAGCTGATTCTAAAAGTGGAATGCCATGAACTTCTCTCTTGAAATAATAAAGTATAACCACGACTTTGAAAATTGAAATGTGGTTAAATTCAATGCACTTAACCACAGGATTGTATGGTAAAAACCCCTGGGGAGAAGGTAGGGTTTCATATTGTATTCCCAGCACCTAATATCTGTGGGACTGTGACTAGGTCACAATTTCTATAAGCTTCAGTTTTTTTCATCCATAAAATAAGGGGGTTGCCTCTAAGTTCTATTTCCCATCTAAATCTATGATTCTGTGATGCTAACAGGGTCATATCTCAGTTTCTGTGAGAAATTTCTGTATTCTTGGGGTACCAAATAAGCATTTGTTGAATGGAACTGATTCTAGCAGGCAAGTCAGTAGTACTAATGACTTTACTACTGAAAATAATTTCCAGCAATTATGTTCCGAGTCCTATAGCACTGGGGCTTCCCAATTAATAAATGTAAGGGAGTATAGGTAGTGCAACTATGATTATCCCTTAGCAATTCCAAGTGTTTGAGTTTCTCAAAGTCACATAGCCATTGAAGAGGGGGAGGGAATGAGGATTTCTATTGTATCCACAGTATCCTAGGCACTATACAAAGTGCCTGACAGATATCATCCCCTTAGATCTTCACAAAGACCTTGAGTTAGTAATGATTATCATCTCTGTTATACAAGAAGAAACTGAGTGAAATAGGGTCATAGAGCTAGTAACAGTCTAAGGCCAGATTGAACTCAGGTCTTCCTAACTCCAAACCCCGTGTTCTGTGCACCAAGTTGTCCTTGTTTGGTCATTTCAGTTATGTCTTACTATTCCTGACCCCATTGGGCTTTTCTTGGCAAAGATATAGCAATGACTTGCCACTTCCTTCTGCAGTTCATTTTACAGATGAGGATACTGAGGAAAGTGGGTTAAGTAACTTGCCCAGAGTCATGCAGCTACTAAGTGTCTGAGGCTGCTGGATTTGAACTCATGAATATGCATCTTCTTGATTTCAAGCCCCAGTGCTCTATCCACTGTGCCATCTAGCTATCTGCAGTGTATGATCCAAAGACTGAGAGGCAGGGGCAAAGATTCAGACTGAAGCCTTCAGTTCCCTAGGTTATTTTTCTTTATACCGTATTGGCTCAAAATAAATGATTATGAACTTTTCAGTGACAAATACTAGATTTCTCATTTCACCCCACAGCACACAGTGCAAGCATAGCTAGTTAACTAACTAAATAATTAAAGGATCTCTGACTTCCTGAGGGAACATCAGGTACGTGAATTTCTTTTCACCAATGCAGATTACAATACATTGAAGACTTTTCAGATAGGTTTTAGAGTTGCCTGAATCACATAGGTTAAGTGTCTTGTCCAGCAAATAATGACATTGGATCCTAGGTCTTTGTGACCTCAAGTCTAGCATTCTATCCATCAGACTGTGCTTCCTTTGCTGGGTTTATAGGGGTACCAAATAAACATCTCTTGAATGGGACTGATTCTAGCAGCCAAGTCAGTAGTACTACTGACTTTACTACTGAAAATTATTTTCAGCAATTATGTTTCAAATCCCATAACACTAGGGCTTCCCAATTAATTAATGTAAGGGAGTTCACAAGCACCTGGAGTCCATCTGCAGGCAACAGAATGGGGCCTGTCACTGTCAAGATATCTCTGGCTAGTTTATTGTCTTTGAAAGATTAGATCCGTAGGGCCACTGCTTATAACCGTTGATCTTCCTAATTAGATGTACTGTTGTACTTTTTTCCCCATAAGTCACTCACAGGATCAACTTCCTAATGAGGTAATAACTCATTTCAAACCAACAAGTATATATTAAGTGCTCTTTCAATGGTGGGCATTGTATTAGACACTGGAGATCTGGGTAGCACATGATCAGTGATTATAGAAAGCTTCTCCTAAGAAACTTCCTCTACCGAGAGAGACTTCTTTGCAGCTTACAATATTAGAGCCTCAAGAAGTTGCATGAGTTATTCAGGGTTACAGCACCTAGTGCAAAAGGAGAGGTCTGAATCTAAGTCTTACTAGTTCCAAGGGTAATTCACTTTTCATTTCTCCATGCTGTCTTTCAGACAATGGGGATACAAAGATAGAAAAGCAGTCATCCTTGTCTTTGAAGGGATAAGATGCTACAATACTTTTCAGGGTTTAGCTAAATCTATCAAATGGCATGCTACATTGTTGTGCCATTAGGACTTAGTAATATAGGCTAAATTGAGCACTGAGTCTATTTACATATTTGTCCTACTATTTCTGAGGCTGGTCACTCTTTTGAATTTGAGAGACATAAGTTCATAACAAAAATAGGTCTGATCATTAAAGGGATATTGTGAGCTTGCTTTCTTTTTTTAACTGTCAAATTCCTTTGATCTACTAGATACTTTTTCAGGCAAGTTTGCCCTGGGAACAAAGAAATCTTAAATTAGCCTCCTAAGGAACTTTTGTTCAAAGTATTGAATTATCTTTCTGATTTTTACAACTGAGTTTATAATTGAAATGCATCTGATTATAATTTAAAGATTCAATTGAAGAGTCTCTTTTATTTTAATTTTAAATGATTATTTGTTTTCATATAATCTTCACTTCTGAATATGTTCAACTCCCCTCCCTTATCCAGATGTTATCTTTTATAGTAAAGAAAAGGGAGAGGAGAAAACAAAACTACCAACCCAGGAAGCAACATTGACATTACAATTCTATAAAGAAGTAAGCATTTCTTCATATTTTATTTGGGGTGAGCTTCTTGAAAGGAGGGACTCTTATTTTTGTTTATATATACTCAATACCTCACCTAGTGCCTGGAACATATTGAGTGCTTAATAAATTCTTGCTGATTGATTCTTAAATGAAATATAGGTAAAGTTTTTTTGGCACACTTCAAAGCACCACATTGTATGTTAGACATCACTATAATTAATTACATATCATTCAGGGTTTGTTGTTTCCATTTAACATTGTAATTGTCATGTGTATTGTTATTCTGGTTCTTCTTACTTCACTCTGCATCAGTTCATATAAGTCTTCCTGTATTTCTCTGTATTCTTCATATCTATACTTCCTAATGAACTTGATAGGCCACATTTACCTGAATTGTGTATTTTAGTGGAATTTAATAGGTTTTAAATCTTCAAGTAAACCTAGAGATTATTTAGCGCAGTTGAGAAGACTGAGATGCAGGGAGATTAAGTGACCCGGCCAAATTCACATGGGAAGCACAAAAGCCAACATTTCAATCAAGATCTTTTCATTCCAAATCTTGTCTTCTAATAATAGAAGAATATTCTTGCATGTATTTTCTTGTTGTTTTATGTCATTCAAATGATTAGAGATCATCTGGAAATTTTTCAACTTTGTTTTTAAACATCCTCCCCATTAAATTTGCATTACACATTTTTATAAATAGTAATTATAATATTAATAGCATTTACATGATGCTTCAAAATTTGGAAAGTATTTTACAAATATGATCTTATTTGATTCTACAACAGTCATGAGAGATAAATGCTATAACTATCCCTATTTACTTTTTTTTTTTTGCTTTTTTGGAGGGCAATTGGGGTTAAGTGACTTGCCCTAGCCGTGTGGCTCGGTTTGTGTGTGTGTGTGTGTGAGTGTGTATGTTAAGTGTCTGAGGCCGAATTTGAACTCAGGTCCTCCTGACTCCAGGGCCGGTGCTCTATTCACTGTGCCACCTAGCCACCACTAATTAGCCCCATTTAACAGTGAGGAAAGAGTAAGGCAGTAAAATATCTGAGAACAGATATGAACGCGTCTTTCTGATTCCAATTCCAAAAGTTAATCTACTATGCTGCCTAACTAAATTAAAATAATAGGATAATACTTTGAGTTTTCTTTCATTATGCTTATATAATGGTTGTTGTTTGTATGTTTGCTTGTATGTTGTTTTCTTGTTGACAGCAGAAATTTTCCTTTTTAAAAGAAAATATTGGGATTATTGAACTGGTAGCCAGGGAACTTGGACTGGTTCTTGTTCTGGCTATTCTATTTAGCAGAAATATATTTGTGGACAGCTCACTAACCTTCATGAGATTCACTTTCCTCCTCTGTGGGGGTACAAGGTGGGCAGAGAAGATGTTTGGCTAAATGCTCTCTAAGGTTCCTTTAGGTGTGACTCTTCAATACCTACCCAAATAAGCTCTTCTCTCCCACAAAGATGTACACAAATGTGAATATGTACAAAGTGTATATATTCGTCATTGTAAAAATTAATATTTTTCAATGATAAAATTGACAAATGGGTTGAATTTCCAATATATTTTCCCAGAATTATTCATTGTTTAATTGTATTTTGCATTTTAATGTCCTCCTGATGTTCATCGTTATTTGTAGAATATTCTTAGTGAGACATGACTACATGTTTAGCCAATAAAAGAAGTTTGCAATATTTTCTTAAGGATTTTATTTTTGTCTCTTGTCCCTCCACTGTGTATTTGACATCACTTTGGAAATACAGTTTTTTCCTTCCCTCCCCCCCCACCTCCTTCACTCTCAGCCTAATGGAAAAAAGAAATTATATATAAAGATTGTTGGTGTTATTTTAGACACTGGGGACAATGCATACAACTGAATTCTAAAAGAAATCGAAATTCTGGGAAGTAAGACTGATTTAAACACAAACTGACACGTGGAAAGCTCTCATTTTAAATGCTTTTGAATGTTCCATCCATTATATTCTTAGAGTATGAGGTGGTGAGGGAGAAAAAGGCATAAGAATTAGCTGGAAAGGAAAAAAAAAATAAATCAGTTTATTTGTAATCCATTAGACTCCTCCACACCAAATGACTGCACTTTACTCGTTACACAATCTACATTCCAGCCATACTAGGTTACCAGATTTCCCTATACTTCTTTCTCCTCCATATTTCTCTATTCATGGAATTCTTCCTCTTCTTACTGCTCCCTCTTAAAATCCAGAACTTCCTTCAAGACTCCATTGGGTATCGCCTCCCAAGAGGCCAGGAAACCAGCCTCAGAAATGCATAGCTGTGTGACCCTAGACAAGTCACTTAACCTCTCTCGGCTTTAATTTCTTCAGCTCTGAAATGGGGAT
The DNA here is from genome assembly GCA_028627135.1 of Pseudochirops cupreus. Classification (NCBI taxonomy): domain Eukaryota; kingdom Metazoa; phylum Chordata; class Mammalia; order Diprotodontia; family Pseudocheiridae; genus Pseudochirops; species Pseudochirops cupreus. The sequence goes on along the minus strand of CM053581.1, from coordinate 361,996,142 downwards.
AATAATAATGGTACCTACCTCTGAGGGTGGTTATAAGGATCAAGCAAAATGATATCTAGCACCTAGGACAGTTCCTGGGTTATAGTAGGTGATTAATAAGTGCTTGTTTACCTTCCTTCCTGCCTTTCTGACTACATGAGGCCTCTTCTGACTTACACTGTTGTTAGTGCTTCCTTCCCCACCAAGTATATGTTTAATAATATAGTATAGTTTAATTATTTATAATGTTTATCATTAATGTTTTTAATTATATACCATTTATAATAATTAAATTATATATACATATAATGTCACGTTTACTTTTTATATACTTTATATTTACTCATTTCAATTTATTTACTTTTGTCCCTGAGTATAGAGACATATAAATGCTTTGTCATTTTAGTTATCTGACTTTTTGTGACCCCATTTAGGATTTTCTTGGCAAAGATAACTGGGGTGGTTTGCCATTTCCTTCTCCAGCTCATTTTACAGATAAGAAACTGAGGCATCAAGGTCAAATGACTTGCCTAGAGTCATAGAGGTAATAAATGTCTGAATCTGCATTTGAACTCAGATTTTCCTGAATCCAGGCCCAGCACTCTAGCCACTGTGCCACCTGGCTCCTGTAGGGATATATATATATATATAGAGAGAGAGAGAGAGATTAATTTTCCTCTTTGTATTCCCAGTCTCCAACATAAGAACAGAATTTAATATTTATGAAATTGGATAGAATGGAATCAAACTTTGCTTGAATAAGTTCCGTTTTTAAAAAACTGTTTTATGTGTAAAACCAGCATGGTGTCATGAACTACATTGTTCTCAGGTTTCAGATTTGAAAAAAAAATTAAGCTTAAGTAGTCTAAAGTAATTTTCATAGTTTTAAGAATTCATCAGGATTTTCCACTTACACTCAAGTGCATGAAAGACAAAACATGAGCAAGATTACTGAACAATACTAGAAGTGGGGAGATTTAGAATTAATGATACTTCATAGAATTTTTGTTAGAAGTAATTTTCTTTTAATTTATTGTGACTAAGTTACAAAAATCTCAGAATTAAATGGGATTTTACATGTCATTTTTTGAAAAAAATTTTGCTTTACCAAGAATCCTTTCTGTGACATTTTAATAAATGGGCATTCAGGCTTTACTTGAAGACCTGGAGAGGTCTTCTATACCTCTACATCTTCTAGCAACCCTTTCCCTATTTAGATAGCTGTAATAATTAAGATGATTTCCCTGGGGGCAGCTAGGTGGCTCAGTGAATAGAGTACTAGCCCTGGAGTCAGAAGGACCTGAGTTCAAATCCAGCCTCAGACACTTAACACAAAACTAGCTGTGTGACCTTGGGAAAATCACTTAACCCCAGTCACCCCTCCAGAAAGCAAAAAAATACAAATAAATTTGTTCTTAAAAAAAAAAAAAGATAATTTCTCCCTCCATGGAACCAAGATATGCCTCTCTTTCCCTTCAGGAGAATAATTTACCCTCTTCTTGATTTAAGCCGCATGGAGCAAAGTGAATAAATTTCAAGTTCATGGGACCTGAAGAATAAATTTGGAAAGAGAAATAAGATATAATCTGAGCCAATCTACTCATTTTCATCAATGAGGATTCTTATCCCCAGAGCATATAAGTAATTTGACCAAGGCTAAAAATGTAGTAAGGGTCATAAGTCGAATGTTCCTTACCTTAAAATAATTGAAGATAGTCATCATATCACCATTAAATCCTCTCTTCTCCATGTTATACATCTCTGTTTCTTTCCAATGATCTTCATAACAAATTGTCTGGAGATCTTTCTCCATCATGGTCTTTCTTTTATGGACATTCTCCAGGTTGCCTATACCTTTCCAAAATTAAAATACTGAGAAGTGAAGAAATTGTCCAGATGAGCTCTTTCTAGGGCAGAGTATAGCATGATGACTATACATCCTGTTCTGGATATGATGCCTGCCTTCATACATCCTAAAGCTTTTTTTGGCTTCCACATGGGATATTTTTCTCTACTGTTTTGCAAGAAAACAGACTTAAAATTGAGCATTTCTTAAATGATAACATCAACAAAGAAAACAAAAGCCAAATTTTGGGGCATGTCCTAAGAGTCCGTGCTTGATCCCATGTCTCAAATAGTTTTTGTCTACAATATTGGATGATTACCATTGGAACTGAGAATGAAGATGCTAATATCCTCAATGCCTTATCTCAGCTGTCAGGAAGGAATGAAATATATTCACTTTCTTTTATTTAATAGGGCAGGAAGGTAGATAATTTCATTTTATAAAGATTCTCAAGAACCTTTGAACTGAAGCGACAAAAAAGAGCTCTTTAGGTAACCCATTCCCTGAATATTCCACTAAATTGAGGCCTATGCTGTATATAACCTGTAGTCTAATACACAAAATATACATTAAGGCTGTGTTTATATATAACTACAATAATTTTTTCTATACTTTTGTAAAAATATATTTTGATGCTTTCTATATAGGATTCACCCTTTTATGCCTTATTTTATGATAATCTTTTGAAAATTAATAATAATAGCATTTATATAATTCTTAAAAGTTTGTGATTCAGTATATGAGTGAGTCTGTGTATGTCTGTATGCACATGCAGATAAAGCTTCAGTTATAGATATAATCTCATTTGATCCTAACAAACTTGTGAGCATGTTTTTTTTTTTAATTTTTAAAACGCAATTTTACAAATGAGAAAAGCAGAGGCCAAGACAGGTATAATTTACTTGCTTAGGGTCACACTCTAGAAAATGCCTGAAGCAGGCCTCAAACTCAAAGCCTCCTAATTCCCAATCCATAGCTGTGATTTTATGTATGGGTTGTTCAGGGAAGAGAGCACCTCTGGTGTGAGGGCTGCTCATCTACCTTTGGTATCCACCTTCACCCAACTCTCACCTGTTTCTCTAAAAAAGCTATAGCACCACGCCCCCAAAAACCATGTTGGCAGATGAGCTAAACCAAGTTGAAGGTAGTAGGCAGGCTTCAGCCTTCGAGTGAGTTAGGAGATTATCCACCCTAAGCATGAGTAGACTTCCCTTGATGGAGTGGGTAGATGAGACCAGTCTGTCCCAATGTCCATGAAAACAGGTGGAGTAGGCACTGTGGAGTTCTCAGTACTTTGTCAGAAATCCAAGATGCCAAGGTCATCTGCTGCATCCTGGCCATTGCCAGATGTCTTGAATTTGGTCAAGAAAAGCTATTAGAATGTGCCTATAGACCTTCTTTGTGGAAGCAGAGTACTATGAATATGGAACTCTGCATATAAAGTCAAACATTTTTGATACATTGGCTGGTTTTACCAGGAAATATGTGTTGTCCTTTTAATTATTAATGTAAGCACAAAACAAAGGTGATGCAACATTTTATTTTTTAAAATGAGAAGACAATTTTTTTTTGCTTTTTGGAGGGGGGAAGGCAGGGCAATTGGGGTTAAGAGACTTGCCCAAGGTCATATGACTAATAAGTGTTAATTGTCTGAGGTCATATTTGAACTCAGGTCATCCTGACTCCAGGGCTGGTGCTTTATTCACTGTGCCCCCGACAGGCCTGGAAGCCAACTATTTTTACACATGCCTGTGACTTCAGCTAAGAATGGGTGATGAGAGAGGTGGGTCATTTGACTTCAGGAGTTCAGAACTGCAATATAGGTAAAGCTGATGTGTAAGATAAGAACTATATTATGGGGTCACCAGGTTGTCTAAGGAGGGGCAAACCAGCCCACATCACAAAGGGAGCAAGTCAAAGCTTCTGTGCCAAATAGCAGTGAGGTTGATTGGAGTGACTGGTGAGCGTCTATCCTGGAAGAGATAGGGAAACCAATCTCAAAAAAAAAAAAATAGAATGTTGGACTAGTGGACCTCTAAGTTTTAGTCCAGCTTTAGCTGTGTGGTCTTGTGAATTATAGGGTGATTTGCTTTTCACTGTTCCTCCCACTGCCCTTCAAGGTCTCAATGCCATGACCCTAGAGCATTCAAATCATTAATACTATCTATAGCTAATTTGTCTGTTATTCACCAAACCTGATGGCTTCTTGTGAAAATATAGACCTAGTCCTTTAGATTAACAAAGTAGGGGGAAGGGGATGGGAACAGGTCTTGGGCTTTATTGATTTTATGGTCTGATGCACTTTCAATTAGAGTCAGACAGTTGGCTTGAACTGGACAGTTCTGTTCCTGAGTGCAAATCATTATGGTGGGATATGCTGCTCTGGTAATTCCCAAGCTGTGGTTCATTTGTTCAGTAAGTAGACACTGAAATAGATCCCTGAAGTATTTTTCTCTGCTTGGGAAAGGGGGGTGGGCACCATGGACATTTCATGATAGTATAACATTAATGCTTTATCTTTTCCTTTTATTATTTTTCCTATGCCAGAAGCAAGATTTTCTGTGTCAGTTAGAGAAATGTCTATATCCATAATTGGAATTTATTCAACCAAAGTATGTTAGAAAGCATATATGCAGGGATTGTGTAATATCCACTTCCTGCAATATATGGATACTCTATTTCTTGTGTCTCCTCATGAAGTGTATTTGCAATCACCTATTATGAGAGCTCACTCCTTGTCTCTGTGCATAATCATACTAAATTTTGTTTCTCATGTGCACTCTTCTTGAGTATTTGCTCCTTTTTTCTTTAAAATGTCACTGTCAGATAGCACCTGTTTTGCTTCTTTTTTTTGTATGTGTGCAATTTCTTGACAACCAAAATTGTCAACCAAAAATGATATTTGTTCATCTTGGCTCCATGGGGCAGAATCATGAAGAGAGTAAGTTACTGTACTGAAGTAACAGGAAGGCATATCTTGGTTCAGTGTAGGGGGAAATTATCTTAATTATTACAGCTATCCAAATAGGGAAAGGGTTGCTGGAGAATATAGGGGCTTCTCCTCTACAGGTCTCCAAGTAAAAACTGAATGACTAGTTATTAAAATGTCACAGAAAGGATTCTTGGTAAAGCAGTTTTTTAAAATGACTTATAAAATTCCTTTTAATTCTGAAATTTTTGTAATTTAGTCACAATAAATTTTAAAAAAAATTCCTTCCAGCAAAAATAGATGAAACATCATTAATTTTAAATCTTCTCATTTCTACCACTGTTCAGAAATCTTGGTCATGTTATATCTTTCACACCCTTGAGTGTAAAAGGAAAATTCTTATGAATTCTTAATATGATGAAAGCATTTTACAGAGCTCAAAGCATTATACAAAGCTAGCTAATACTAGATACTTAGAGATTTCAAATTTATAGTAATAATTGAAAATCCATGTGCATTTTACATATTAAAATTTATTTTTATTTATTTGGTAGGTATCCTAGGAGTTTGCTTCCTTAATAATGAAATGGTAGAAATAGTTATCACTGCTTCATGTTTCAGTATTTAGATTTGTAAGAAGTGGATAATGTTTCCCAGAATGTGTTTTTATGTTTTTTCAGAAGTTTCAGTTAATGAATTACTTACATAATATTGGAAACTGTACATGAGGAAATGACTATTCTCTTTAGAAATTGTTCTAATTTCTAACTTTACCATTTAAACATTTGTTATTCATGCTTAAAATGTTGAAAAGGTTTTTAGAAATAATTTTTTAAAAAATAGTTCATCCAAATTCCCAGCCTTTTGTATGCCAATTGACTTTAATAGCATGTAAAATCCAAAAGACAGTTTGGAGAAGGGGCTGTAACCTTTTTAACCTAATGCCTTTCCCACATCTAATGACCCTAAATTCCATGGATCTAATTGGTAAATACTACACAGAAATAATGTCTTTGCCACTGTATTACAGATACCCGGAATTGTGAGCACTATGTCCCATTGGAGAAACTAGCCCATTTCTGGACAGTATGTCATGTCAATTACACTTAGCGACAATTGATGACAAATATCTTAACTAATAGGATAGTTGAGCAACAAGGTTATCAGTTATCTAGAAGATGTGAGCAATTTAATGCTTCTAAAAGAAGCAGGAAAAAAAGAAATAAACAAAACTCTAGATAAATAAATAAACAAAACTCTAGTAATTGGGCAGCTAGCTGGTGCAGTGGATAGAGTCAGGCCTCAAATTAGGAAGACCTGAGTTCAAATCCAGCCTCTGATACTTAATAGCTAGGTGACACTGAGTCACTTCACCGCTATCTGCCTCAGTTTCCTTAGTTGTAACATGAGAATAACAATAAAACCAACCTTCCAGGGTTTTTGTGAATATCAAATGAAATAACATTTGTAAATTGCTTAGCTCAGTGTCCAGCATGTTTAATAAATAAATGTTTCATATCATTCCATTCCAATTCATTGCTATAGCTTGTTCCCACTCATTACATATGTCTCTCCATTACCCCTTTGGGTACCCTGCACCTTTAATTATTCATAGGTTTGAAGGTATTTCATGACTCAAAATGATAAGCATTATTAAAAATCACTATTGAAAAGATCAGCATTTGTTTCAGAGAGATTTTTGTAGTCATTAGAAACTAATGTACAGTTTCCCAAAGACAGTCTAACTTGACTTCTTCTTCCCTTAGACAATAATACAGATCACCAAAAATTGAAATACGAAATAAAACAATATTACTGGGAAAATTTATTATGCATAATTGAATGGATGTTGCCTCAGACAAACTGAGACCTGGGAAAGACATTAGCCTAAAAAGGCCAAAGTCTTCTACTGCACCTGGGGACATCTCCAGTCATCCATCATAGCCACTGGACTCCAATGGCTCTGGGAAAAAGAGTGTAACTTATGACTTTCCATAGCCCTGCCTCACTGAAATCCAATTCACTTGCAAGTTAAGACATCAGGACATCATCCTTCTGATGTCATTGGTCCTCTTTGAGAACAAAGGATGAACAGTAACAATTGCAGTAGAATACATTGTTTTGTAAAACTCATGTATTGTCTCAGATGTAAGGCTTTCCTTAGTTGTGGTTTTTTGCTTGATCCAGAAATATAGAAGTAGGAGACATTGGAGATTTTGCCAGAGAGACATATTTAGAATTGATGGAAACAAGTCATTAATAATAATTAGAGCCATCAAAAAGTGAAGTAGACTATCTCTGTATATAATGCCTTCCCTCCTATTGAACATCTTCATGGAGAATGATAGGCTAGAGTAATATAGGGCAATGAAGCTAGCAGGGTCCTCAGAAATCAATGAATCAAACCCCCTCATTTTGCATATGAGGTAAGTGAATCACACAAATGTTACTTGTGTATAGTCATAATATTAGTAAAATGACATTTGACCCTAGGTTCTCCTGACTCCAGCTTCACCGGCCTTTCTATTGGTTCCAATTACTTGGTCTGGGAACTTTGGGAGTTCACACAGTCCCTCTCCAGAAATCTGAAGTTCAATATTATTTTAATAATAATAAAAATAAAGTTTTATTTCCTATAGGGTAAGCATCAATAGAAATAACCCACATAAACAAAAGATCTTTGAGTTACTCAAGATTTTCTAAGAGGTCATTTCTGGATGATCCTGAGGCCAAAAGCCATGAGAACTCGGGCATTATACAAGATTTTCTCTGGAAGCTACATTACTTGTCACATGTGTCACAGAAAGGATTGTTGGTCAGGTTTGGAATGGATTTGATGAACCCCAAGGTCACCATCAATGCTTAAATCTGAAGTTCTGTGTATCTTTGATCCCAAGGCTCTTAATATTTACATTTCTCTGAATTCACTTAAAATAGGGCAATGAGAGAAATATATATTTTTTCTTTCATATAACTCCAATAATTTCTACAGTTGGGGTGTGATACAGTGGAAAGAGTTTAGAATTTGGAATCAAGGAAACTGAGTTTGTTTTAATTTTGGTTCTATCAGTTAACACCCTTGTATCCATAGTGAAATCATTGAGACCCTTTAGGGACCGGTTTCTCCATCTATTAATTAAAAGAATTAAACTAGGTCTATCAATCAATAAGCATTTATCATGTGCCAATTGACTGATTTTATTCAGTCATATTTATACATTTTGTCTCCCAATAGAATGCTGTTGTTGTTGTTGTTGTTGTTTGAGGACTAGAACTAATTCTAGTTTTGCTTTCTATTTCCAGTTCCTATACCAGTACATGTAATAAGGCTGAATAAATGCTTGTAAGGGTATACAAAGCAAGCAAAAAAATCAAACAGTGCCTGCCTTCAATAAGAGGATTGCGTTATAGAGGGAGAGACAGCTGGCATCCATCTATCCATCCACATGCAATTATGAACATACATGTGATATATGTACAAATACATCTATGTATACATGTAGCCTATGTAAATATATAAATATAAATATATGACTATCTCTCTTCTGTCTTGGTATGTCTATATCACTTAGAAGGGAGACATTAACAGTGTAGACTGAGAGTGAAGCTGATCAAGAAGGTCTTAATGTAGAAAGTGATGCTTGATCTGGCTTTTGAAATGTCAGCAACTCTGTGTAATACAGATGAGAAGGGAGGGCATTCCAAGCAGAAAGGACAGTCAGTAAAAAGGCATGGGAAAGAGGGATAGAGAGATCAGTGCAGGAGGGGCAGAAATGTGCAGTAAACCCATAACAATAAGTCAAGACCAGGTTGTGAAAGGCTTCAACATCTAAACAGGAGAGTTTTGTTGTAATGTTGTAGTGTTGCTAGGCGGCCAGTATAATTTTATGGTGTAAGAAAGTAACAAGGTGATGTCTATACTTAAGGAAAGTCAGTTTGACAGATATGTAAAAGTTATTGTGGAGTGGTTAGAGACTTGAGGCATGTTACAGGAATGTAGGTGCAAGGTGATAATTGTCTACAGAAGGGAGGGCAGACATTGTGTGTGAGTGTGTGTGTGTAGGGAGGGAGAGAGAGAGGGGGATCATAAATGTTGGAAAGGCAAGATGTAGCTGCTAATTGCATGTATGGAAAAAGTGGGAGTGAGAAATCCAAGATATACTCTCTTTCATATTATAATGTAGTACTGTAATCTCCTTAGAGGCAGGGATTGCTTTTGTCTTCTCCTAGCACCATGCTAGCACTTAATGCTTAATATATGTTGGATTTATTTAGTTCTACTTTTTGGGGGGATCTTTCAATAGAAGGCATTCTTTTGGAGGGTGAGGACTGTTTGTTTCATTTTGTCATTGTGTTCTCATTACCTGTACCAGTTCCTGTAATTAGTGTTTAATAGATGCCTGGTTGATTAGTGATTAAAAAAAATTGACAGTGGGATAGGGAACAGACCTGTAATTTCACTGGTAGAAGGAAGTCTTAAGTGAGGAAATCCCATCTGTTAATGTAAGTCAGCAAATTTCCTGCCAGTTATACTGTAGCTTGGATCTTTGAAGGGGTTAATTGATTTGCTGAGGATCACACACTCAGAATGTGTCAAAAGCAGAACTTGACCCCATTTTTTCTGGATTCTGACACCAGCTTTCTATCCAAATATTTGGGATTTTCATTTGGAAAAGGTGTGGTAGAACTGTAATATCCCAGTAATTTGTTGAATGTTTTTAAACTTACTAAAAAATTATTGAAACCAATTTACTAGAAATTTTATACTTTTACTAGAATAATTTCAATATCTGTATTTGTCTCCATTAAACTATTGTGAAAAAAATTCTTTCCCCACATGGTAGCCCAGTAGTAAAATAAGTTTCTCATTGAAAAATGCCCCCAAATGGCTGATTTTAAACTTTAAAATTCAGCTTCTGGCGTATATACTCATGATTTTCAATATTGTGTACAACAGTGGGTGGGGGAGTTTCCCAGGAAGACATTTTTATGTGACACACATTTGCTGTCTATGAATAGCTCCTAGAAAAAAGTGCAAGGGATTTATGGCTTGTTATTTGAAGGCTAATTTAGAGAACTTATGGAATATGATTCTTCCCCAAGATTATTTTTGATGACTCTCCATTGTGATGCTAAGTGAGAGGAGGTGAAATGCCATCAATGGTTTTACTTTATGTTGAGACATCTACATCTCATATTGGTAGGTATAATTTATTCTGCTGAACAGATATAATAAACCTTGTATAAGTGAGCTACAGGGAGTGGATTGAAGGGAAGACCTTTATATACTCAGTGTGTTTTCTCATGGAACTAAGCAAGATCAGGTAAGCTTTATTTTTTCCACCATCAATGTAGAAAAGAATTAGTATTTCAATCTTTTGGAGATACCTTTAGTAAAGAAATTAAAATATCAAATTTTGTTCATTTTGCAACATAGCTCCTACTCAAAGCTAACTTGCTTCTTAGAAAAAGGGGGTTTTTCTGCCATTTTTAAATCTGTGGATCATGCTTGGAAAACTTTTTGCTGACATAGCCAAAGAGATGGCAAATAGTTCAGGCAAGACTATAAGGTCTTTAATATGAATTTGGGGCTCTGTCAATATATGTCAAATGTGATCGTGTATACAAGTTCCTCTGTGTATGTTAAAGCACTGTTTAAAGCTCATAGAAGCATGAGGCTTTATTAATCTACCTGGACTAAGTTTCAATAAGTAATGGATAGCATCACAAAAAATATATGAGCATCCTTTAAGAAACTGTTGGAGCTGGATATTGACAAAGGACTTCAGCCTTTTCTGCTTCATTTTAATCTACACTGGCTTCATGAAACAGATTCCAAGAAGTCTCTGCTAGTTCTAAAACTCTATTATGCTATGTCTGTTCCTGCTCTCCAATTATAAATAGCTTAATACTCAATGTATGTGAGTTATTGTTATCAATGATTTTAAGCGACTGGCTTCAGATCATACCCTTCCCCTAGAAATTCAGGCACTCAATTTGGTGACTGCCAGGGACTTCAAGTCTTCTGAAATGAATTCTTCTAGGACCACATAAACAAATATGGATGCAAATTAACTCTTTCCATCAAATAAATAATTTCATTGAATAGTGGTAGTCTGAAAGAACTTAAAAATTCTTACTCTTCAAACATGCACTTCAAAAAATATGATTCTTTCCCACTCTTCAGATATAGTTTTCCTGGAATATTTTCTTGACTTAGATCTTGGTTAATTTTTTTCCCATTGGATAACTTTGAGCCTCAACAAAAACAGTGTGGCCAGCATCTAAATTTAGTTTAAAGCATAAATAATTGATTTAATATTTTAAAAAATGTTCCTAAAAAAACTAATTATTCTGTTTCCAAAAGATGAGAGACATGAAGTTTATTTTAAGGAAGTCATTAGTGCTTTGTTTCCCCTTTCAAGGGTATTTTGTTTTGTTTTGTTTTGTTTTTTACTTTATTTGATGATGTATCCACTAGGAGACAGGGAGCCCTTGAAGGAAAATCGTGTTCCCTTTCTGCCTTTGTTTCCCTTATGGCTAGCACATAGTAGGTACCTAGTAAATTTTGACTTCGAGGCATTATTCATCAAAATGGGAGCAGCTAGACTGTTGTTTGTGTAACTTACTTAAAACTCAGCATACATTATTTAGCTATCTTTGTATGAGTACATAGAGGTTAGAAACTCCTTGAGAGTGAACTTCCAGCACCTTCTGCAGTTGTCTCAAAGGATCATGGATTTTATATGGTCAGGAAGTTTAGAGGACAGCTAGCATAAATCCCTGATTTCTGAGACAAGTAAACTGAAATCTAGGGAAGTTAAGTGACTTGTCTAATGCCACACAGCTAGGGGCAGATCCAGGATAACATTTGGACCTCTGAATCCAAGTGTAGCTACCATTCAACAGTAGACTATATTTATTGCCTGATGTTTACATGGTTGTCGTGTAGTAGAGGGACCACAAAATTTTGTAGTCAAAGGACCAGGGGTGGGGAATCTGCAGCCTCAAGTAAACACATGATCTTCTATGTCCTTGGGGGCTTTTTGACTGAGCGCACGTTTTACAGAACAAATCCTTTTATTGAGAGGGTTTGTTCTGTGAAATTTGAATTCAGTCAAAGGGCTGCCCTTGAAGACCTGGAGGCCCATATGTGACCTTGGGGCCACAGTTTCCTCAGCCCTGAGCCCTAGCTTCAGATAATGTCAACTCTACTTTGGGTTTCTTGCCACCTGGGTCATAGGCAGACACTTTGATGTCCATGGACCTCAGTTTCCTAATCTTTAAAATTTGTGGATTAGACTGTGATCTCTAAGACCTTTTCCAGTTATCATTCTTATTTTTTAAAATCTTATTGACTTTTTTGAATATTACAATCATTTCCATAATTCCCCTAGCTGGTGGGGATGCTCTTGTATCAAAGGAAAATAATTAAGCAAAACATAAAGCTACAATAAATATATTTGAAAGGAGAGACCATGTTCTATACCTGTAGCACCCTCAACCTTGTGTTGAAGTTTTGTTTTTTTAAGTTATATTTTTCTTTCTTCCATTCCCCACCCACTAAAAAGACAAAAGAATAAATTTTCTGTAATGAATATGCAAACAAAATAAATTCCTTCATTGCCTGGGTAATGTACATGTACATGTATGTGTATGTGTATATGCATAAGCATGTATATATATGTGTATGTATATATATATATGTGGGCATGTGTGTAGAAAGATATGGATGTCATTCAGTGATCCAGCCATGCACTACTCTTCCTGACACTTTATGGGATTTTCATAGCAAAAGTAGAGTAGTTTGTCATTTCCTTCTCCATATATACATATATATGCACAATTCTGAATTATATAGGTACATATTTGTGTATGAATATATACATCTGTCTCTCTTGCCACGGTTTCTGTCTCTCTCTGCTGTCTGTCTGTCTCTGTCTCTCCATCTCTCTGTCTCTTTCTCTGTTTCTGTCTGTCTCTCTGCCTCTCTTTCTCTGTCTCTCTCTGTCTCTGTGTTTCTGTCTCTGTGTGTCTGTCTCTGTCTGTCTCTGTCTCTCTGTATCTCTGTCTCTCTGTCTCTGTCTCTCTCTCTGTCTCTGTCTCTCTCTGTCTCTGTCTCTCTCTCTCTCTGTCTCTGTCTGTCTGTTTGTCTGTCTGTCTGTCTCTCTGTTTCTCTCTCTCTGTCCATTAAGATAACAGTTGCTAGGTAACCCAAACCTTTGCGCCTTCAGGAATATTTTGGCATCCTCAAAACATACATCAGACTAGTAAAACTAGAAGTTGGAGAATCTGTTTCACCAACCTCAGTACCAATAAGAATTCCCTTTTCAAACAACTATTTCCTATAAGCAATGATTAAAATCCAGAAGGACCTTCTAGTTCTCTACTTACCCTTGTAAATAGGGGAGAAAACTGAACTCTATAATGGGACTAAATGTGACCCACATTGATCCTAGAAGAAATCATCTCAGAAGACCAGAAGTCCCTGGCAGTCTACAAATTGATAGCCTGAATTTGTAGGGGAAGGATGTGATCTTAAGCTAATCCCTTAGAAATATTGATAACAATAACTTATATGTATTGAGCATTAAGTATTCTTCATGTTAAGCTTAAAAGGTTCTCTTCATGTTAAGAAAGTTTTCTTCATGTTAAGCTTAAAAGGTATGTAGTGAATGAAAAAAGAAAACAAAATAAAACTGAAGTTCAGAAAGTTTGTGATTTACCCAGGGTTAGATTATTAGGGACTATTTGAATCAATGTTTTTAAAATGCTTAAAGTATTATATTTCAGAGTTAACTCCTCATGAGAACTTGCGTGATGTCCTCAGCTGTTGCTGTACATATATGTCCTATACATATACTACCCTGATAGACTGTAAGCTTCTTGAAAGGAATGTTTTATTTTTGTCTTTTTATCTCCAGTTCTTAGCTCACTGCTTGGAGATCACTCAATCAGCAAACATTTATTAAGTATCTTCTACATGCCAGGCATTATACTAGGTTCAAGGTAAACAGAGACAAAAGCAAAACTGTCCCCTTTACAAAGGAATAATATTCTTTTAAGTTAATTTATTTATTTTCAGCTTTCAACATTCACTTCCATGAGTTTCAAATTTTCTCCCCCTCCTTCCCATGCCCTCCCCTTCCTCACTCCCCAAGACAGCATGCCATCTGATATAGGTTCTACATGTATATTCCTATCAAACATATTTTCACATTAGACATGTTGTATAGAAGAATGAGAACAAATGTGAGGAACCATGAGAAAGAAAAAACAAAACAAACAAAAAAAGAAAATAGTGTGCTTTGTTCTTCATCCAGACTCCATATTTCTTTCTCTGGATGTAGATGGCCTTTTCCATCATGAGTAACATAGTAATATTATAAAGTGAGAGAGGAAATGTACATATACAATAAAGAAGATACGAAATTATCTTGGTTGGTGGGGAGATACTAGTAACTGGAAGGTCTCATGCAGAAAGTGAGACTTGGATGAAAGCTGGAATTCTAGGATGCATATCTGAAGAAAGAGGGACATCCCTCAGGCATAGCCATTATAAAGACATGGCGATGGAAAAAGGAAAGCAGTGTTTGATGGTTAATGAGATCATATAATGATGTAGTACCTACAATAATAAAATAACACTACAAAGAGAATAGAGGACCAGGTTGTGAGCAGCTTTATGTGCTAAACAGAAGAGTTTAGTATAGAGTTAATATGGACTTATTATTGTTCATTGAGTATTTATGTAAACAGACTAGTGCTTTAAGAAAAATAGTTTTGACCCTGAATAGATAATGAGAAGGGGAAAATTTTAATAGAGATTTGAGGCAGTAGAAATTATTGGAACAGGTTTTGTAATAGTCTGGGTGACAAGTAATGAGGGCATTAACTGGGGTGGTAAGTGTAAATATAGAAACAGGTGAATGAGAATAAAAAATCTGGGATGGCACCAAATTTGTAAACCTGGTTGACTTCACCTTAGTTTCCTTAATTGTTAATGTGACAATTATAGCACCTAACTTCCAAGGTATTTGTGGGGATCAAGTGAGATATGTGTAAAGCTCTCATCATTGTGATTGGCACATAGTAGGCACTTAACAAATACTTCCTTTCTTCACTCCTTCCCTCCCTCCCTCCTTCCTTCCTTCCTTCTTTCTTTCCTTCCTTCCTCTCTTGATCTTTCCCTCCTTTCTTCCCTTTTGGTGTCCCTCCTTCCCTCCCTTATTTCCTTCCTTGTCTTTTACCTTACTTTCACCTGCTATTTTTACAATGTATGGAACTCTTGGAGTAGAAAATGCCTTGACCCATGCAAATTAGCAATGCATCTTTCATTTTGTTTTGGAGAGTGACCTGGTGCTGTGAATAGTTATGAGAATTTTCTGCAGTCACACAGCTATTGCATGCTAGAGGCAGTATTCATCCCTACATCTTCTTAGTTCTATGGCCAACACTTTGTATGTAATGCCACTAAGCCCCCTCTCTTTGTAGGGTATCAAGTAAAGCATCCCAAAGAAGATGACAATTTTCTGGCATTGATCCTGGGGCTTGGCATTACTATGATGGTGGTTATGAAAGGAACTACATGAGAGCCAGGAAGTAAAATCACAAATCCAATTTCAGCTTTCATTATTAGCTTCTGTGAAACAGAATTGAGGATTGAGAAATGATTTAAGCAATATTGAAGACTCTGATGTGGCTGCAATTTATTAGAACATTTATAATAGCAAAATATCTTCCATCTGTGTTTATTGAAAGAAACAAAAAAACTGTAGAATTAGTTCAAATAAAAAAAAAAGTGGTTTGCCATGGCAGCAAATAGACAGTTACCACAGTGCTCATAGATACCTTGAGACTTCAACTGGAAGAATTTTGATCAATTTTTTTTTACTAAATAGGACAAATTTAAAAAAAAACAACTAACTTTAGGAATTTATTGAACATAAAACTTCATCAACTGCTATATTTTATTAAATCTTCTAGCCAAAGTTGTTTTAAAGTATGTCTACAAGAGAAGGCAATGATAAGAATGGAATTTGAGTGTCTACTTTAAAATGAAAACAGTGGAACCTCATAGATATATGATTAATTTTTAAGCCAAAGTTTTTTATTGCAAACTTCTTGCTGTCTTTAAAAACTGAACGGTATATCACTATTAATTATGATATGTTTTACTTGAAATTTACACAGAGAATTTGTAGACAAAGCAGGAATAGAGATTTGCATATGGTACTGCTGTTCAGAAAAAATGAGTTAAGCAAGTCAATTAACAAGTATTAAGTAATATAATGAAAAAAAACTCTGCCTTCCAGAAACTTACATTCTGTCTGGAGAAACAATCAAATTAAAACACATAAAATATGGGTCATTTGGGAAGGGATGAATAACTACAGGGATCATAGAAGGTCTCAGGTAGGAGATAGCCCTAGGACATACTGAACTTTGAAGAAAATGGGGTATTCTAAAAGGCTGAGGTATTCAGGGACCTTGTTGACTGATTGATTGTGGGAGTATGTTTATTCAATTTGACAATTTATTGGTTATGAAGAGTGAAGGATGAGAAGAGTCGATGGTGACAAAATTTGCAAACCTGGGGGGCTGGGAAAGATGGTTGTATTTTTGACAAAATAAGAAAATTCTGAAGAGAAGTGAATTGGAGGGGAAATAATTTGGTTCTTATAAGATTGAGTTGCCTATCCAGTACTAATATGTCCCACAGGCAGTTGGGGATTGGAGCTAAATCTCATTTGATGGACATGGGCTAAATGTAGATCTTAGAGTGACCTGCATAGAAGTGGCAACTGAACCTATAGGAATGAATGCGATTTCAAAGATAGAGGGCATTAACAGAGAAGTGAAAGACCTAGGACAGGTGTTGGAGTGCCCTTGGAGTTAAGGGGTAAAAGATGGATTATAATTCAGCAAATGATATGAAAAGGAGCCAGACCTGTAGATAACCAAAAGATGGCAATGTACACAAGAAAATACAGAGATGGTACTCTAACTGGAAATCCTCCCTATGACTTACCATGTGAAGGTCCTACTCCTTCATTTGCCTTTCAAGTCTTTCTACAAAGTAGAACCCCCTTACCTTTCTAGTCTTTAGTTATACTCCATCTTTTATTTACTCTATGCTTATGCTAAATTGAACTTTTCTGTACCATAAACATCCCCAGAGGTTTCTTCCTTATGGGTCTTTATGTATGCTGTTCCGTGTGTCTGAACTGTTGGAATGCCTTCCTTTTCCTTCTTTACCTGTGAATTCTTAACTCAGATGACAATGATATATTTGATGAAGCCTTCTTTTAGGTTCCTTCACTGTCACTGATTTTTTTTTTTCTCTTACCTCACATAGTACTTGGCTTTGCATATCCCTAGTGTACTTACCACGTTAGAGTCAAGTCACATTATATGTGCATTAACTTTAGGTCAATTCAATTATAGAAAGTCAGAGAAAAGTTGAAATGCATGCAAAAAATCATTGATTAGTACCACTAGACAATGAGTCTTCTTTTTCCAGTTTCTTGCAACCTACCATCACTTTAGGAAAGGACCTAGCTCTGTCCAGAGTTCTGATCTCAGGTTGCCAACTCTCCTTCCAAGATGGGAGCAACAGTGAAAGGAGATTGGGGTGGGGAGAAGGAGCAGTGATGCTAGCAAATGGAGCAATGCTAGTCAAAGAGCAAATAGTGGAGGTGTACCAGCAGTCTCAGAGCCTAGCTCTGCCTACTTTGGACTTTTAGAGATGAATTTAGTAAGGCAGGTAATTTTTAAGGTAGGGAATTTTCACTTTAACCTAACTTAAGGCCTCCTGCCACCACTCCTCTTATAAAATTTGGCTCCATTGTGTTTTGTGTTATGATTACCTATTTCTTACTTTCCTAACAGGTCTGTAATTATAAATCTCATGTGTACTCTAATTTATGTCCAGTTTACACTCTCTCCTAATCCTAAGCTTGTAGTGCAATACTCTGTATACATTATTAGATGCTTAAGAAATGTTTGTTGAGTGTGAATTTCTTGAAATTCTTCTAAAGCACAGTAAATATGGCTGTAGTTCCAAACCAACTATTAAATGGGGAGTTATATATTTATGCAAAATTATTGTTCAGCAGCCTCCATTGGGAAATTGATCAGAGTACCAGATAACTTTTGGGAAATTTCCTTTGATTGAATCTTGGAATAACAGTTGATAACAACTGACATGTATATGTTATTTAAGGTTTGCAAAGAGCTTTAAATATATTATTTCATTTACTTGTTATGGCAACCCTAAGAATTAAATACAAGAGATGTTATTCTTATGTCACAGATGGGAAAACTGAGGCTTAGAGAGGTTAAAGGAATTGCCTATAGTCACATACCTAGCAGGGACTAGATTCTGAGTTCAATCCCAGATATCTCCTGACTCTAGGTTGAATGTTCCATATGTTCTATGTTCTCTGCAAATTAACAAGTGAACAATTTAATTGTTCATGCTTCTTTTGGTATATATTTATTAGCTATATATATATATATACATATATATATAAAATAAAAATATAAAAACTAAAATAAAAGAAAAATATAAAAATATATTTATTAGTAAAGTTGAACAAGAAGGAAGTGCATTAATTTTTGAGGCAGTAGGGTAAATTTAATAAATTGTGGATGAACTTGCTTCATTAATATCTTGAACGTAAGGGAAATAGTTCCTGAGTTATGGATGTGAAGAAAAAGTTATTCTTCAATTCTTTTTCTTATTTCTTTCCATAGTTACTTCCCTCTCCTTTTCTCCTTTAAAACCAGTGTCACAAATGAAACCCAGATATGGATGTGATTTCTAGTTGTTCTGTTCACTTCATGTTAAAAATGGTAGTCCCAGAAGGAGTTAATTGCACCACCTTCATGTTAAACTGTCTATTAACCTTCTTTTGGAATCTCACAAAAATAACCTTTAAAAAATAGGTGACAGAGGCTGTTAATGCCCTACCATAAATTACATCAGATGTTTATTGCAACAGTCTTCTGACTCACTTTTATAAAAGGCACACACTTGTTATGAAAAATACCTTAGGAACAGCAGTTCTGTCAAGGAACCATAATTTAATTTTAGTAAAGGAGAGGGATTGCCAAATGTTCAGCCCAGTTCTTCCCAGCTGTGTCTGTTTCTGCCTCTGTCTTGGTCTCAGTTTCTGTCCCCACCTTTGTTTATGGATTTGTTTTTTCTACCATAGTCTCTGTTTGTCTCTCTGTCTCATCTCTGTGTGTCTCTCTCTCTGTCTCCTCTCCCCTCCTTCCCTAAGTTTTTCTCTTCAAATGTTGTCCCTTAATATGATTTTAGCTGAAACAAAAAAGTTAGAAAACATTGTGGTACTTCTCTCTCCCTAAGCATGTTTTTTTTTTAGTTGTTCTTTGATGCACTTTGCACATCCCAGGGAATCCTAGAGGATGTAGGATTTGCTGGTTAATTGCAAGGGGAATTAAAGTAATGAATGCAAATCCCCAAAGACTGTTCAATCCAGTATATCTTGCTTTAGGCATTGAGAAGAAATTCAAAGTAAATCCCAAGTGTAGTCAGTACTGTTTAAATTGACAGAGTCCATGTTTATTTGAACAGAAGCATTATCAAAGACAGCCTATATGTACAAGAACTGCTCAGCACAGTAGAGTGGCCCTCAAAAAATCATTTATTTTTTTAAAGTATGTTTAAATATCAAATCATTCATCAATCCCTTTAGTGAATAATAGTCTCTATAAAATGGTTTGATCTTTTTACAAAGAACTGGTGTTTTATATGTTTATTTTCTATTGCATTAACTTAGTAATTTGTTTTCCATGAATAGAAGACATATAAAATTCTGGCAAAATCATCTTAGTTTAAAAATATAAATGACCCCTCTGTTCAGAGCCCATCTGAAGATCTGGAAAATATTCTTCAAGGTACAGTTAATGAAAACAGAATAATCCAGCTGTCTTCTATGAGATACTACTCATCAGTTTCTATTTTTAAAATACATAAAAATTTACATGAAATGTAAATTTAAACAACTCAACTTGCTTGCTGTATACATTAATTTAACTAATGTCAGTATACCAAGTATTCAAACATCATTTTATTCACTTCTACAAAAGTTCTATCAGATTTTTTTGTCCATTCTTATTTTTCTTAATATGAACATAATATATGCACACTTCTCCTCCTCCTTCTGTTTTACACAAACATATTTTCTGATTTCTTTGTCTTCCTAACAACTAACGCCAAGAAAGTCAAGGAATATGAATTACTTTCTCTGAAGGAAAACTGTTCTGTAAGGAAAATTATTTTTTATTATTTAAAGACTTTCTTTTAGGGACACTAATCTATATGTGCTTTGTTATTGCTTGGCTAGGAAACAACAACAAGAACAAGAAACAAACCGAAAAATCATTTTATGATTCAGAGTCTCAAGTTTTCATGTGTTCATGAAGGAAAAATGATCAGGGGCCAATTTCTGAAATGAATTGTGATGGGTTCATTCTCACGAGATATCATTGTTCAATTTTATATTATTTCTGTCTGAAACAACATTAATTTAAACAGTTTTTATTTATAATGATTCCAATCCCTTGCCCTCTTTTAATGTAAGGAAGTGGCTCTTCAGAACATATTAAAAAGGGTTGTGTGGAAATTTAAAAGAATATCTTTTAAATTAATTTTAATAGATAGAGGTAGTGGAGTATTACTGTGCCATAAAAAAGATAAATATAGAAAATCAATGTGAGAATGCAATGACTTGCATAGATGATATGAAATAAAGAAAGTAGAACCGGAAAAATGACACACACAATGACTTCAAAAATGCAATTGGAAAGAAGTACAAAAATTCTGAACCTAAGGGGTGGCTAGGTGGCGTGGTGAATAGAGCACCTGCTCTGGAGTCAAGGACCTGAGTTCAAATGCGGCCTCAGACACTTAACACTTACTAGCTGTGTGATCCTGGCAAACTTAACCCCAATTGCCTCCTCCAAAAAGCAAAAAACAAACAAACAAACAAAAAACACAACAAAGTAAAACTATCTTTAAAAAATAATTCTGAACCTAAATTCTGTGTAATGTTATCAAACTTAGAAGAAAAGAAGGGACAGTATACTTTCTTCCCTTCTTTGCAAAGATAAAGGATCATAGTTATGAAACATTGCCTGTACCAGCGGTTCTCAACCTGTGGGTTATGTTCAATTTGTAACAATGAAAATACATCCTGCATATCAGATTCATAACAGTCGCAAAATTACAGTTATGAAGTAGCAATGAAAATAATTTTATGGTTGGGGGTCACCACAACGTGAGGAATTGTATTAAAGGGTCATAGCATTAAGAAGGTTGAGAACCACTGGACCGCTATTGATGGATTCCTTAGTTTTGTTGAGCTACCTTTTTGGTGCTCTCTTTTTTATTCCTTGTTACAAAACAATGCATCATGGGATGGGTTAAGGAGGGATATATTTTTTAAAGAAAGATTATGTTAAAATAAACAAAAATTAAAGAAAAATAGGAAGTCAGGAATATTTTGTTGTAAAATTTGTTGTAAAGCTTAAGTGAAGGATGGAAGGCAAAACGGAAATTTAACAGCCTGTATATGTCAGGCACTATCCCAAGAACTTGGCAAATATTATCTCATTTGATCACAATTATCTTTTGATGTGGGTGTTATCATTTCTGTATTTTACAGATAAGGAAACCAAGACATACAGAAAGTAAGTGACATGCCTGGGGTCATGTAGCTAGTGAATGCCAGAGGCCAGATTCGATCTTGGGTCTTCCTGACTCCAGGCCCAGTGATCTATCCACTGGGCTACTTTGTTGCCTCTAGATAATGTATAAAAAGGCAGCTTTGTGGCACAGTGGATAGAGTGCCTGTTATGGAGTCAGGAAGACTCAGGTGCCTGAGTTCAAATCTGGTCTCGGGTACTTACTAGCTCTGTGACCCTAAGCAAGTCACTTAATGCTGTTTGCCTCAGTTTCCTCACCTGTAAAATGAACTGGATAAAGAAATGACAAACCATTCCAGTTGGTTTTTTTTTCCCCAAGAAAACCTTTAATGGAGTCACAAAGTGACTTAAAACAACTGAACAGAAATAACAAAAAAGTATGAATAATACTCTGCAAATTATAAACCTTCATACAAATATTATTTTGTATAAATGTTAGGAATTACCTGTATTCTTCTCCAAATTTTAGTATTGATTAAGTGTTTGAATATGTCAGATTGTGTCTCTCACACAATAGTATTCATCTTGTCATTTTATTCTGTATCCTTATTTAACATTAGTTTTAGATTTTGCTCTAAAACTCAATGCTATATTGCTCAAAGAGAGTTAATCTGGCAATGACTTCCACCTCAGTAATGTGTCATTGTCATCATGTTCAGATATAATCTCTTTGATTTTCTTGTGACGTTGCTAAGTGTGTATTATATCTAACACCTTTAGTTTCTCTTTTTGAAGGAAATATCCATGATATGTGTGCAAAGTATAATTATCTTTATATAATTATAGCAAGTCATTACAAATATAAAAGCATAATAATTTGATCTCTTCAGTGTCCTAATCCTGAACCACATTTTCCTCCTTTATTTTGGTTACTTTTCTATGTTCCATTAAAATTATTTGTTTAGTTTGGTGACATCACATTCTTCATCGTATTATTTGCTTCTCACCTTCTACAACAGATGCTGGTACATTGGCTATAGCTCTTTTACTTCTCTGATTGTTTTGCTTCTATTTATGAAAATGCTTTAACCTGAGGTGACCAGGGGTCTCATGTAATAATATTTATTATTTTCTCTGGATGAATGATAAGAGCAACTCTGACAATTTCTTTAATTCTTCCTATCAACATCTTTCCATTTAGATGTGTGTATGTATGCATGTATGTATATATAACATATATGTGTGTATACATATATATGGTTGTGTATGTATATATGTGTACATGTGTTTATATGTATATAGTACATATACATGTGTATGTATATGTGTATATTCTGATTTAATTTTAATTTTCTTTCATTTTTTCTCTGCCCCAGCCCTAGAGATGGCTACCATTAGACACAAATATGTGTTTGTGTATAATTACTTTGCCCATACTTCTATTTGTGAGTTCTTTTTCTAGGTGCAGGTATCATATGTTCTTTGGGGGTAACATGGATGTTTACAATATGCAAAATAACTTATTCACTCAATATCATTCCTTAAACAATATTATTGTTACTGTATACAGTATTCTCTTGGTTCTACTCATTTTGTTCTTCATTATTTTGCACAGATCTATCCATATTTTCTAAGATCATTGAATTCATCATTTCTTATAGCTCAGTAATATTCTATCACAATTATATACCATAATTTGTTCAGCCATTCCACACTTGACAGGCATCCCCTAAATTTCCGGTTCTTTGCCTCGACAAAGAGAGTACTGATGTACATATTTATATCATAAAATTATAGATTTAAAACTGGAGAACAGGAAGTTTATTCCACGCTCCCTAAATTTTACAAGTGAGCACATGGAAGTTCAGAGTTATTAAGTGACTTGCTGAACATCACACGTTTAGAACTATGATTTTTGAACCCATGGATTGTGAACCCTTTCTGTCCAAATTTTCAATCAACCACTTCTTATATACGATGTCTCAGTGCCTTTAGGAGTTTGTATTCGTTTTGGATCAGCATCTCTTAAAGAACATTAATACATATAGATTATTTAAAAACAACAATTACTAGAAGTTTCTGTTCTCTTTCCACCATTCTTCCTCTGTCTCTAAAGAAGCTCGAGGGAACTCGCTACTTAGGATTAAGGACATTTTAGAAAAAAAAATATCTGTTTCATGGTTTGTCAGACTAAAAGAATTTATTACCTTGTGGCTAACCTACTGGCAATGAGATGTTCTGTAGTTTGCTAAGCTGGTCCTTAAAAAAACAAACAAACAAACAAACAAAAACCCAACAAACAAAAAAAACCCCACAGAATGTAGCATTTAGCTGTGTCCATATTCCAAACTGTGTTATTACTTATCAGAATTCATATTTCCTTGACAGTGTCTTTAAGGATCAGCAGTCACCTTCAGATCAAAGAGAAGCATTGAAGTAGGAATTCATTGTAGGATGATAAGTCTCTTTAGATCATTTCCTTTACACTACTAATTGGTATATGTTGCTTGCTTAAATAAAGTTGAAATTCTTTTTTAAAAAATCGCATTTTATTTTTCCTAATTATATGTAAAGATGGTGTTTAAATATTCATCTTTTTTTTAAATTTTGAGTTCCAATTTTTCTCCCTCCCTTACCACCTCCATCCCTGAGATGGTTGCATCCTGTTATTTCTTGTACTTTGATCCTTCTAATTTTGCATTTGAGTCTGTGCATCCTGGGACACTTGTTAATGTATGCAGTATTCTATTGGATCTGCTCATTTTGCTCTTCATTATTTTGTACAAGTCTATCAATATTTTCTAAGATCATTGTCTTCATCATTGCTTATAGCTCAGTAGTATTCAGTAGTGGATCTTGGAAATCAAAACTATTTTCAAAATAATACAAAATGTTTATCACCAACACAGACAAATGCCCTTAGGGGCATCACAAAAATGTTTGAATATAAAGAGATCATAAGGTGAAAAATGTAAGGACCAGTGGTCTAAAATATTCAGGGAGCTGATGAAGAAATAATTCCTAAAAATTAGTACCCAATTATTTCCTATCTCTGTACTTGTCTGTATCTTTCCTCCTTCTCCCTCTGTCTTCTTCCCCAACACTTCTCCTTTGTCTCCTTTACCTTCTCCCCTCTGCCTGTTTTCTCTCCCTTTTCCCTCCACTCATTCATGCTAAATTCTATACAAAATTTTTACATCTATTAATATATATTTTTCTATAATACATTGTATATCATATAATTTATGTTATAGAATACATAAGGTACTATATATAATATTTTCAAATATATGTATACTATTATATAGGATCATAGATTTAGAGCTGGAAGCGCTGTTCAATCCAACACCCTCATTTTACAGAGTAGGAAATCTGGACTGATTAAGTACACAAATATATTAAGGGACATTAAAATATGTACATATGTAATAATGAAAATAGATTATAGAAAACTGTATCTTTATAGTTTTTCAAATCAGTTTTAAAAATCACTTATATTAAATTGTTTTGGAATCTCCCCCTTCCATATTTCACTATCAGGTTAATTGCAGTTTAGATTATTCATTTCATTTATTGTCTTATTAAGTTGAATAAGATGGGTTAATACCCATTGATGTCCTTTTCTTGGAAATATCCCTTGTTTCCATAAAGTACTTTTTTAAAAAATTCTACCTTGTCAAGAAACAAAGCAAAATAATAACTCAATATATCATTTCTAGTTTTCATGATTAAAAGGGGAAGAAATTATTTCTTTCCTTTGGCTGATTTGTCAAATCTTGCTTGCTAACTTTCAGTTATGTTATTACCTCCTCCTGAACACACACATAGTGTTACATCTTCTATGGATGCTTTCATTGAGATTTATTTGTAAAGCACAAATCTGGTTTTATGTTAAGTAGGTGGGTTGCTGATCTACCAGAATGCCATTCTGCTACAAGGCTTTATGAATTGTTTTTAAGTGCCAAACCGGACAATGGAAGCTTTATAGCAACCGCCTAATTAACCATAATAATTCTTGTTAAAATCTGGAAAGGAGCTGTACTATGTAATGAATGCAAAGTATTCATTCTCTTTCTTCCCCATTTTGTTCCTCACAACTTCATTCTTATTTCCTGTGGGGTGGAAAGTCTCTCAGTTGCTTGTCATTTCTTTTTATGTTGCAGATTGAAAATGTTGATGTCTGCCTTAGCTTTCTAGCAGCCAGAGGAGTAAATGTGCAAGGTCTATCTGCTGAAGGTAAGAATGCTTAATGTAATAGGCAATGGGAGAATGATTTGGGGAAGATTATTTTTGTCTTTCAACAGTTTTATGAGAATAAAAGGCTATTAAGCAACCTGGAAAATGCTAAATGTGCTGATTTTTAGCACGTTTCAGTTTCTTGTTCTTTGAAAAGTATAAAAATGTGAACATAAATTTAAAATTTTAGCTATATATATTTTATATATGGAAATTAAAAATTACTGAAATTTTGTAGGACAAATAGCATAATAATGATAAGACTACAGAGACTGGTCACATGAGAAGATAAAACTAATTGGAAAGGACCCTGACGAGGGAAGATTGAAGGCAACAGGAGAACAGAATGGGAGAGGCTGAAGTGGATAGATAGTGTCATGAAAGCAATGAACATGAGCTTGGACAGATTTGGGAGACAGTGGAAGATAGAAGGGCTTGACATGCCATCATCCTTGAAGTCATGAAAAGTCACACATGGTTGGATGACTGAACAGCAACAAAGGAAGTAGGTAAAAGGCTGGTGTCTTTGATACTAGCAACAAGCATTCAACATTTAGTATGTAGCAGTGAAAACATTGCTGTAATATTAAATAGTAGCTGGCCCAAGTTCTCTAAATGTGGGGATATGGAAGAAAAGACATTAAATGCAAATTTGGGGTTGTATGTTTTTAATTTAGAGCAGAGAATGAGAACAGGTAAATGTGGAGATTAGAAGGTGTAGATAATATGAAAATAAAGGGTGAGACTAGATCAATTCAGAGACTGGGAGTGCTTGCCTTCATCCTCTCTTCTATCCATCTACCTCCCCACCTGCCCACCCACCCATCTACCCATCAATTATGACCATGTGCCAGGAATTGTGATAAGTTCTGAGGATACAATGAAACAATCTTCGTCTTCAAAGAACTAATGCTTTCTTTGGGGACACAACATGTATACCTGTAAAGCTTTAAAACATAAATACAAAATAAAATACACAATGCAAATTTAAAAATAAATACACGTTCCAAAAGTTTAGTGCAATGTTGAACTTCAATAGTTTCTTTTGGGCTACTTTATGCAAAGGGGTTGAGGGGGAAGGTATTTGCACCTGGAAAGTCAAGAAAGGCTTTCTTAGCCAGTAGTGCTTGGGCTGAGCTTTGAAAGAAGGAGTCTAAGATACAGAGGTGAGAAAAGACTGCATCTCAGGTATAGAGGACTCCTTTGAAAAGACATCATGTCAGGAGTTAGAATCATATGTGTGAGGTAAAGTGAGGAGGTTAGTTTTACTGAAATATAGAGCACATGAAGGTAAGTAACAGGCAATTGACCTGGGGCATAGTTTGTAGCCAAATGAGAGACTTTAAATTCTAAGAGTTTGCATTTCATTCCTACAAGTGATAGGGAGCTACAGCTTCTACTGAGGAGGGGAGTGACCTGATCAGATTGTGCTTTCCTCTCCACCCCACCCCCAGCAACAAGTACCTTCTTATATACAAAGAATTCCTTTTGGGAGCGGGGGATATAATCTGCAGAAATCTTCATTTTTAAAATTAATTTATTTGTTTACTTTTAGTTTATAAGATTCAGTTCCACAATCCCTTGAGTTTCAAGTTTTCTCCCCTTCTCTCTCCTTGCCACACCCCATGGAGGCATGCAATCAAATATAGTATCTGCAAATACCTTCACATTAACCATTAGTCAGGTTGTAAAGAGGGATTATAACCTGTGGAATGAACAATGGGAAAGAGGAAACAAAACAAAACAAGACAAAGGAAGAGAGCAGGTAGTTTGCTTCAATCTGCGTTCAAACTCCTATTGTTCTTCTCTGGATGTGGATGTCTCTTTCCAACATGAGTCTTTTGAAGTTGACTTATAACCTTGCATTGCTGAGAAGAGCCCAGTTGATCAAAGTTAGTCATCACACATACATTGTGTCTGTAACTGTGTACAAATTTCTCCTGGTTCTGCTCTTCTCTCTCAACATCAGTTTGTATAAGTCTCTCCAGGTTATTATGAAGTCCATCTGCTTCTCATTTCTTATAGCACAATGCTATTCCATTACATTCATATAACACAACTTGTTTAGCCATTCCCCAATTGATGGGCATCCCCTTGATTTCCAATTCTTTGCCACCACAAAAAGTGCTGCTATGAATATTTTTGTACATGTAGGGCCTCTTCCAACTTCTATGATCTCTTTGGGATACAATCCTAGAAGGGGTATTGCTGTGTCAAAGGGTATTCATTTATTTAAAGCTCTCTGGGCATAGTTCCAGATTGCTCTACAGAATGGTTGAATCAGTTTACAACTCCACCAACAATGCATTAGTGTTCCAATTTTTCCGCATCCTCTCCAGCATTTGTCAATTTCCTATTTTGTCATCTTAGCCAATCTGACTGGTGAGATGTGGTACCTCAGAGTTGTTTTGATTTGCAGTTCTCTAATTGATAGTGATTTAGGACATTTTTCATATGTTTATAGACATATTTAATTTCTTCCTCTGAAAACTGCCTGTTCATATCCTTTGACCATTTATCAATTGGGGAATGACTTGTTTTCTTATAGATTTGGCTCGGTTCTCTGTATATTTTAGAAATAAGGCCTTTATCATAGACACTAGTTGTAAAAATTCTTTCCCAATTTTCCACTTCCCTCTTAATCTTGGTTATATTGGCTTTGTACAGAAACTTTTCAACTTAATGTACTCAAAATTATCCATTTCACATTTTATAATACTCTCTAACTCTTGTTTGTATACCAAGGTCACACGGCTAGTTTTTGTGTTAAGTGTCTGAGGCCGGATTTGAACTTGAGTCCTCATGACTCCAGGGCCAGTGCTCTACTTACTGCACCACCTAACTGCCCCCCAAGCATTTTTAACCTGGAGTCTTCGAACTGCTTTCCTCTTCACTCCTGCCTTTTTTCAAATGAACATTTTGATAAGTGGATTTCATTATAATTGTTTTACCTTGTAATTCTATGAATCTTCATTTATGAACTCGGAAGCATAATTCTAAGAAGTGGTCCATTGGCTGCACCAGATTGCCAATGATGTAAAAGAGGTTAATAACCTATGCTTTCTACAACATGCATATAGATTCATTACATGTATTACAATGTATTCACCATTGCAACATGAACAATGATAACAGCTGTAAGATTGAACTTGTCTATTGCTCTTTCTGGCCCTGGAAGTCATCCTAACACTGTTTGGGGATAAGTTTTAGTGATAGACCACTGAGCTCCTCATCATTCTAAGTACATTAGAATACAGGGTAACAGATTTTGGGGGACCTCAGAGGGAAGCCCATCCTGACCATAGGATCAGGGAAAGCTTCATGGAGAAATTTTCATTTCTGTTTGGATTTAGAGGTTGTATTAGCATTTAGCTGATAAGAGGGTGATGGAGGAAGGGCATTCTAGAAAAAGCAAGAAAGATTTGAACACAGGCATGGGGATCAAAAAGAATGCCCAGTATACAGTGGGCACATTGATTTGCTTTCTGTTCCTTATACATGGTGTGTAGCACCTACCATATCTTACTCTCCCAAGTCTTCCATACAGACCAGCAGATCTGGTTCCCCTGGGTGGCTACTACTTCCTTCAAAATTCTATCTCTGCACAGATTTTCTCCAGTTTCTGCCAAGTATTCCCTCCTCACCTCAACCTCAGAATTCCTAATTTCCTTCCCAGTTTAGCTGAGATACAACCGTCTACATGAAACCTTTCTGGTTCTTCTCAACTGCCTGCGCATTAATTTCACCTCCTGCCTTCCCACCCAATTCTCTTACATCTATTTTGTATTGAAATATAAATTTGATATATACTGTTTATGTATGCACAAAACAGGGACAAGAAAATCTGAACTGGAAGGCACACATTGTAGGATACACATGTAATGATATTAAATAGTATGCATTATATCACAAATGCAATTATATTATCCTATGATATGATATATAAAATTATACTATGTAACATATTAATATTTATGCATAGGTATGTAGATATGTACATATATATTGGTCAATGAGGTGGAACAATGGATAGAGTGCCAGGCCTGGAATCAGGAAGACCTGAGTTCAAATCTGACCTCTGAACCTACTAGCTGTTTGACCTTGAGCAGATACTTTAACCCTGTTTGCCTCAGTTTCCTCATCTGTAAAATGAGCAGGAGAAGGAAATGACAAGCCATTCCATTACCTTTGCAAAGAAAATACCAAAAGAGGTCACAAAGAGTCAGACATGACTGAAACAAGTAAACAACAGCTCATACATTACATACAGGGAAATGTAGTAATAAAATAAATAAATATCACATAATAAAAGATATAAAATAACTTCTAGATATTATGCTATACATCTAATCTCTCTGAGTATAATCTTTCCTAGGTGCATTGTTAATTTCTTGAGGAACGCGTATATGTATATTTTGTATATACTTATAATTGTACATTTTGCCTCCTCCAAAGGAATATAAGCTACTTGGGTTCAGAGATTGTTGTCACTTTTGTCTCTGTATTCCTAGAACCTAGCATTGCACCTAGTATACAGCAGGCACTTATTAAATGCTTGTTGATTGCTTGAAAACTAATAGCTAGCATTTACTAAATGCTTATTTACTAGATACTGTGCTAATCACTTTACAAGTATTATCTCATTTGCTTCTCACAATAACCCTGGATGGTAGGTACTAATATTGTCACCATTTTATTGATGAAGAAATGAATCAGAACTTAAGTGACTTAACCAATGTCATACAGTTATTGTCTGAGATTGGATTTGAAATGAAAAGTTACTGAATCCACATCTAGGTCTGCATTTGCTGTACCAGCTATGAAGTATCTATTTGATGAAAGAGAGAGTAATCCATTTTCAATAGAACAGAATCCAGAGAGGGGAGTAAACATCAGATAAACCCAGAAGGAGATAGAGTATTATTGGTTTGTGGAGAATATTACATGATGGTCAAGGGAATATTATTTTTACTTAAGAGACAACAAGAGACCATGGAAAACTTTGTAGCAGAGGAGTGATAATGCCAATTTTGATTTGGAATAACATTTGAAAGTACTTTTAACATCATTTTAAAGATATGCAGACTTACTGAATATCTGATCTAGAAGGGATCTTGGGGTTCATTTATACTTGAACACAAGAGTAAGTTTTAAAAAATGAATTGTATAAATCTAGGAAGACTTACATGAATTGACACAAAGTGAAGTGAGCAGAACCAAAGTATTTTACACAGGAACACCAATATTGTAAGGATGATCAATTGTGAAAGATTTAGTTATTCTGATCACAACAATCATCAAGACAATTTAAAGTACCTATGATGAAAAATACCAATCACCTCCAAAGACAGAATGAACTCTGAGTATAAATTGAAACATACTTTTTTAAACTTTATTTTCTTGTTATCTATGTCTTTATATGTCTTTATCTCTCTATCTCTGTCTCTATCCATTTTAGGATAAATTAAGTGAACTGCATGGAGAAGCTAGGTTCAAATTCAAGTGATCTGATTCCAAAGACAGAACTCTTTCCAGTGTACTTTGTTCTCTTTATGTGTAAAACTGAACCCTTTATCTTCCCCCTGTAAACATTTACTTTTCCCCCCTCAATCTCTATCTATGGGCATAACATCACTCTTTGATTAATAATCTGTGCTTAGAAAATTAGGGAGAAACTCATATATATGAGACCTCAGAGGCCATCTAGTCCAGATTCATCATTTTACAGTTCAGGAAATGGAGACATTGGAAGGTGAAGTGAGCTGTCCAAGGTCACTTAGTCGTTGTCAGAGATGGAATTGAGACATGGGAGAAAATCCCTTCCTCCCATACCCAACTGCCTCTAGCTCTTTTCTCCCTCTTAACTCTTGCCATTATTTCTAATTTCTCTCACCTCTATCCCTCCTTGCCAATCATCTTACAACTATGCTAATTCAGGCTCTCATGTGTTTTTACCTCAATTATTGCAGTATCCTTCTACTGATCCCTCCTTCCAGGGTTTTGCCTTTTCTAATCCATCCTTCATATAATTTCTGGACTAATATTTCTCGTGACCACTTTGCTGCCCAGTTACCAAAAAAAGCAGCTTCATATTAATCTATAAAGTAAAATATCAACATCATAGCCTAGTATCTAATTTGGTTTCACCCTATCTTTCTAACTTTATTTCATGTTTTCCATTTCTACATTCTACCTTGTAGCCAAACTGTACTTGTAACTTTCATTAGGCAGTACAATGGAAATAAGCTAGATTTTGGAATTAAAAAGATCTTGCTTCAGATGCCACTTCTGATACACACTACTGTGAGACCTTGGGCAAAATACTTAATCTCTATGATGGTCCTCAGTTTCCTCATCTTTTAAATCATGGGTTTGTATTACATGGACTTGGATGTCCACTCTGGGTCTAGATATTGGAGTCTCCAATTTCTGGTCTCATCCCATATTCTCTCACCTGTATAAGTTTACATAAACCATCGCCCCTTCTACTTCCCAACCATAACTGGAATTCAAACCTTGACTTCTGCATGCTAAAATCCATCTCTTCTTGAAGATCTCAGATGCTGCCTTTTCCAGAAAAAAAAAAAAGCTTTCACTTCAACAAACTGAATGTTGTATTTTCTGCTTCAAGGTTTAACTAGTATACTTTGCTGAAATCCTTTTTTGCTTCTATAACAAGGAAGCTGTCAATCAATAAACATTTTATTAAGGATCCACACTATGTGCCAGGCACCGTGCTAAGTGCCGGGGATAGAAATAAAGGTAAAAGACTATTCCTGCCCTCTTGCAAATCAAAATCTCATAACATGAAATATAACATGAAAATAACTGTGCTGACAGGTTTATACTAGGTAAATTGGAAACAATGAACAAGAGAGAAGATGCTGTAATTAAGATAGTTGACATGATGGATAGAGGATTGGCTCCTAAAGTCAGGAAACCTTGAATTCAAATTCAACCTCAGACTCTTACTAGCTGTGTGACTGTAAGTCCCATAACTTCTAAATTCCACAATTGTCTCAGCTGGAAGATGAGGATGATAATAGCACCTACCTCAGGGTTGTAGTGAGAATCAAATAAGGTAATATCTGAATGTGCTCAGCCTAGTCCTTGATACATACACTTAATACCTTCTTGTTTCTGTCATTCCTATAACACTCTACCATATGTTTTACTTATCTATTACCATATTTCTGCTTTCCTTTTTGAGTGCAACTTTCATGAGGGCAGGGATTATATTATAAAATTATATATAATTTATATGTATATATATATGAACTATAATCCCTACCCTCATACATGCATATATACATACATACATATATGTGTATATGTGTGTATACATGTGTGTGTATAAAATGTAATATATACTATAATATGTATATGTATGTATGTATGTGTGTGTATATATATATATATAT
Organism: Pseudochirops cupreus; assembly: GCA_028627135.1. Classification (NCBI taxonomy): domain Eukaryota; kingdom Metazoa; phylum Chordata; class Mammalia; order Diprotodontia; family Pseudocheiridae; genus Pseudochirops; species Pseudochirops cupreus. Next base: position 361,963,057 of record CM053581.1, on the reverse strand, counting down.
ATATATATATATATATATATATAATATCATCCCTATCACCTAACATAAAGCCTTGGATATAGCAGAAATATAATAAATATCTATTGAATGAAAAAAACTACATTTTCAAACCAGAGCTTACAGTATTTTAAGAGTTCATTAAAACTTGTCGAAGTCTAAACTCAGGGTAACAGTATCACTTGTGCTTTCTTTTACACTGGGGAGAGGTTGGAAGAAAAATCACCTTTGAGAGGTTTGTGTAATGGCAGCAATTCCACTGAGAAGTAAAGGTGATAGCATAAGCTGAAAGACAGCGGACCAAGCACTTTGTTAATGCCACTGGAATCCAAAGGCAGACAGAAATCCTTGAAATCACAGCATGATACATTTTATTGCTTCTTCTAAGCCATACTGAAAATATTATTACTAGTTGCCTGGATTTTTTCACCCTCTTCTGCTCATTTCTTTTTCTCTAATCAATTTAAAATATAACTACTATAATAAAGGTCAGCTGCAGGTTGTAGATGTTATGCATATCCTTATTATTATAAAGAAATAAATGGATAAAATTTAAATGGAGCTTTCAAGTACTGGCAGCAGCTGTTCAATTTAAAAATGTTTAATCATATATCTAAGGGGATGAAAAGTAATAACTGTCATCTGATGTCTCATCATGCTGTGTTTGTGACCCTGAATTCTGCAAAGTATTACCAAGTTGTATATCAACTACTCAGTTAGTCAATCAGTGAACTTCCTGAAGCATCTATATCCCAGGCAGTGTGATGGATGCTGGGGTTCCAAAGAAAGAAGGCAGCTAGTTGACAAAGTGGATAGAGTGCCAGACCTGGAGGCAAGAAGACTCATCTTCCTGAGTTTAAATCCTGCCTCATATACTTATTAGCTGTGTGACCCTGGGCAAGTCATTTTGTTTACCTCAGTTTCCTTATGTGTAAAATTATCTGGAGAAGGAAATAGCAAACCACTCCAGTATAAATGCCAAGAAAACCCCAAATGTGGTCACAAAGAGTTGGATTTGACTGAAAATGACTGAAGAACAACAGCCTTCAAAGAAAAACTGAAATAATCCCTGCCCTTAAGGTAGTTTATATTCACTCAAAGGACAAGGTAGGTGCCTTTAAAGGAAAACTGCCACAGAGTAATGAAGTTTTGGACCAAAGAAACTCTTGAGGGGCAGCTAGGTGGTGCAGTGAATAGAGCACCGACCCTGTAGTCAGGAGGACCAGTGTTCAAATGTGGCCTCAGACACTTAACACAAAAAATAAACATGTGACCTTGGGCAAGTCACTTAACCCCAATTGCCCTACCTTCCCCTCTGCAAAAAGGAAAAAAAAAAGAAACTCTTGAAATCAGTACATCAGGGAATAGAGACATTGTGGTCTTTGTCAGTGAGGCAGATACATTGGAAGTATTACACTGGTGAAAAAAATTGGAGTCCAATGGATTAATCAACAAGTAAGTATTTATTCAACATCTGCTATAGTGGAAAACACTGTGTTAGGCACTTAGGATAGAAAGGCATAAAAGAGAAGCAATCACTACCCTCAAGTGAGGTGATTAAAATGGAAAATTGACCTATAGATTTTATCAGAAAAACTAAAATGAAATCTCAGTTTCCTGGATGTTCTACTCTTATGTTTAGAAAAGTCTTACTAATTTGTGTTTGATTTATGCCAGAAAAACTGATAGCAAGGGCCAAGAGAAAGAACTCTCATGTTAGAAATTCTCTTGATGTTATAAAGTTCAGAGAAAGAAATGATAAATAGAATTATGTATTTTATATATATGTATATATGAATATGTGTATATATGCATATGTGAGTGTACATACATGCCTATTTGCCTCTAACAATAGTCATCTGTACAGTGGGGGAAAGAAAAAAAAAGAAATTTACATGATAATTTTATTATATATTTTAAAAGAACAGGAATATAATAGATTTTCAGTTTCATGTACAATCAAATTTTTATCTCACTGTGTTATGGAGATTCTTGTTTTATTCTGTTAATTAAAAGATAGATAAATTTAAAAAATAAACTACAGGCCCATTGTCAGAAACTATAAAATAAAAAGACACTAGCTTTCATTCCTTACTTGATGGTGTGAACCACTTCCTTAACTGTGGAAATGTGACTGAGGCAATATATTGAAACAGATATTTGATAGAAAATCTCCTAAACTTTTGATTTGCTTATGAAGAAGCAAGAGTCTCAGGGCTGGTGAAGACAAGCCTTTCTTAAATAGTTTTTCACCTTATTGTACCATCCCTATGCTTATTTTGAAAGGTCAAGTTAGATTAGAGATCCCGTCTTTCTTTGGCTGCATGTAAAAGAAGTGTGATGACTCTGGAGTTGGTTTTGTTGCTTGTTAGTGAACAAAATTGTATCCAGCATTTAATCAGTGGGTATTTTCTGGGCATGTGTAATAATAGCAACTATATAGCAGTAGTAACATTAAATTTAGATGGTGGTATTTATATTTCTCTTTCCTGTGTTTTTTTTTTTAACAGAAATAAGAAATGGAAATTTGAAAGCCATTTTAGGGTTGTTTTTTAGTTTATCTCGGTACAAGCAACAGCAACACCATCAGCAACAGTACTACCAGTCTCTTGTAGAACTCCAGCAACACGTCACTCACCCTTCACCACCAGCTGAAGTCAGCCAGTCCAAAACTCAACAAGATATGCAGTCCAGGTAAGTTGGATGCGTCGGGGGGAGTGAAAAATGAAAACAAAAATCAAAAACCGAAACAAAGCAACAACCCCCCAAAAATAACAAGAAGAAAGGTGTATTTTTAGTAGGTCAGTGGGATGAACTTTATAGGGCTGAGCTTGAGTTGTTTGTTGTGTGGCTGCTGGTTTGTAATCTTGTGTTTTTGTAACACGTTTACTTAATTCATGATTGGGGGTAAAACCATTTTGGACATGTGGTGCACCTCTTCCTTTCTGTGATCCCTCCCCCTCTGTCCCTAAAATAATGTGTGTTAAATGTATTTACCACAAGTGGCTTGATAGAAATGGACTTTTACATACTATTTTCATTCTTGAACTGTGTTGATGAATTTTAACTGTCACATTTTCCCTCATCATGTACTTAACTAATTTTGTTTGGCTGTTTTAATTGATTATAGGCTGATGTCATCAAAAAAATCTAGTCAGCCAAACAAGTAATTGGTGTGTGTGTGTGTGTGTGTGTGTGTGTGTTTGTGTGTGTATGTGTGTGTTTAATTCCTGCCATATAAATGTTGTCTGGCTTTTCACTTGCTTTGTGCATGTAGACAAAGGCTAAGATGCTGTCGAACACTTACTTCTTCCTTCCTGCTCACAAGATGACCTTTTCCCCATTCAAAACAAGCTATAATTATGATGCTTCCTTCCTAGAATTTGCCTATAACTTGTCTCACAGATAGTTAAGTCTCTTTCCTGACATGCCTTCCTTAAAATTAATCAACATAAATACACATATACACACACAAACGCACAAGTAATATTAATGTGTAAAGCTGGAAATGAGGTTTCATTTTCCTCTGGACATTTTAAAAAATCTTTCTATTTGATTAAAGTATTTATAAAATTGTCCTGCTTTTGGTTGCTATTCCCGTTTTGAATCATTAATCTTTTAGTATTAGCGAAAATGTTACTTGAAATCTCAACTAATTCAAAAGTTCTGTTTAGCTGTTCATCTACCAATTATTAAAAAAAAAAAATCAGTCCTTCTAGTCTGTAGAATTGTGTTCAGATCTTCCTTATCTGGGCATTCCCCTCCCTCCATTATTGTTAACTGCCTCACAAGTGACATATTGAGTAATATCCTTCATCCCTTCTAAATGTAATTGTATGTGTGTGTTTGGGGTGGTGGTGGTGGTTAAAAGCATGTCTTCGATTATGGCAGCATTAAGCAAGAATTATGCTCATTAAACTAGTGATAATAAAATGTTCTGCTCTGTGAGTTCCCTGAACTTTCTAAAGAATGGAAGGAAAGCTTCTTGCCTGACAAAAAGTGTCTTGCACCTCTCCTTCCTCTTCTATGTTTTCCTGTTCCAAGTTACAGTGCTAGTAGTAAGATTTCCTAAAACTCTTTTTAATCCATTGAAATGAACAGGAAGTTGACCTGGGATATAAAAATAATAATAAAAATAGGATATAAAAATAAAGAGATTAAATTTTCTTTAGAATGCAGGTTGGTTGAAATAATTGCTCAAGGATCTCATTAAGCATTACTGTGTTTATGTTTCAGCTTTTGGCAAAAAAATATTGTTTAACTGTTTCTTGAATAAATGTGTATCAAAGTTTTGAATTTCAACTTGTCAGTGTAGTGGTACCCTATTTTTTGGGGAAATTTTTTATTCTTATTTATTTTAAAGGTATTTTCATATATGTATATATTTTACACACGTATATTATTTATATACACATCTATTTATATACAGATATCAATTAGCCAATAAACAGTTATTGGGCAAGCATTGTGCTCAGCCTTCAAGGAGTTCACAGGCTGATGGGATAATGTGAAAACAATTATTTATAAAGAAACAACATATAGGATAAATTGGAAATAGTGAAAGAAGGAAAACATGAAAATTAAGGGACATCAGGAAGGGCTTCCTGTAGAAGGTGAGATCCAAGCTGGGAATTTAAGGAAGCACAGGAAATGAGGAGGGAGAACATTCCATTCATGGGGGGGACAGCCATGGACTCTGGACGTGGATGATTGTTTAAGCAGTAGCAATGGGGCCAGTGTCATTAAAGGTAAGGTTAGCTGATCAGGACAGATATTAAAACCCAAGCCAGAGGTTTTTGACTTGAGAGAGATAGGGAATTTCTGTCTTGGTAGTGGAGACAGCAGACTTCCTTGACTTCAAGAAAGGCTTTGGATCCTCCACACCATGCTGCTTCTCTGGGAATAAAGAGTGAGCTTGTGTGTGTTTGTGCAAGTGCATCACCCTTAATAGAAAGTAAGCTCTTTGAGGAAGGGACTGTTTAAAAAAGTGTTTTGTCTTTGTTTCTGCAGCACCCTAGACAGTAGCTGAATAAATGTTTATTATTAATTGACTTCAGGAAACAACCACAATGGGACAGCTAGTTGGCACAGTGGAAATTATACTGGCCCTGGAGTCAGGAGGACTTGAGTTCAAATTAAGTCTCAGAAAGTTAACACAGTGTCTGTGTTACCCTGGACAAGTCACTTAACCCCAATGGGCTCACAGAAAACAAAACAAAATCAAACAAATAAAAAAAAGGAAGCAGTCATAATAATTCTACACCACTATCTGCTATACTTTTATATTTCTTTATTCTTCGTTTCTCTAATTGATTTTCCCCAGGAAGAACTCATTGCAAGACATCATTCTCCTACCATGGTCCATCAGATTCCTTTGATAATGGTTGCCATCTCTAGGGTGGGGGAAGAGGAGAAAAAAAAGAAAAAATGCATGGTAACTTTATTATGTATTTTAAAGGAATTGCAAATTTTCAGATTTGCAATTTCTTTTGCAGTCATCTTTTTAAAAAAAATATTCTACATTATGGGAATGCTTATTTTATTCTTTTTATTAATTTTTTAAAGACTAACTGGCCTGAGGTAGTCAACATTCTTCTCCAGCTCTGTAATAGTTTATGTGGAAGTCCATAGGTCTCGAATCACTTTTAAATAGGATGTTAGTTTGTTGTTTCCAATGATGACAACATTAACAAACTGAGCTTATGGTAGTATTTCTAAATTCGTTCAATGGTGTTTCAAGGTCCTTTGGTTCTCTGTTGAATACTCAACAAAGGTAGCACTGATAGCTTGAAAATCTATTTTTTTTCTACATGTTTAAAAACTTCTGGATTGTATCCAGTGGTATCTAATTCATGAGCAAGAAATAATCTAGCACTTCCTTTTTCCTGCTTTATGCAGCTGCTCCTGCATGGCTAAGAATTTCTGTCTCCTCCCCTCTTTCTCTGAGAATCCCCGGCTGCTCTCAATGTGCCACCTCCCAAGGGAACCTTTTCTGGTTCTTCTTTGGTATTAGTGTTTTCTTCCACATCGATTATTCTTATATAAGATTAACAATCAGGTCTGGTGCTATGGGGCAGCTAAGTGATGTAGTGGATAAGATGCCAGGCCTGAAGTTAATTTATCGTCTTGAGTTGAAATTTGGCCTCAGTCACTTACTAGTTGTGTGACCCTGGGCAAGTCACTTAACCCTATTTGCCTTAGTTTCCTCATCTGTAAAATAAACTGGATTGGGAAATGGTAAACCATTCCAGTATCTTTGCCAAGGAAACCCTAAATAGTGCCATGAAGAATTGGATACAACTGAAATTACTAAGCAATAATTTGTTTTCTAGAGGCTAAGAGATAGAAATCCTGGTTTTTATTTTTTGTCATTGATTTTAGAGGTCTTTTCACACAATGAGCTTAAATTTTCTACTGGTCTGTTACTTGGAATGCTTAAAAAATGATTGCATGCGATGTCAAATGTTATCAAGGGAGGCTGAGGCTGGTGGATTGATTAAAGTCAGGAATACTGAGCTACAGTTGGGCTAAAGTTAATCTAAATTTAGCACTAATATGATGAACCGCTAGGAGTAAAAGACCACCAGGATGCTTAAGAGGGAAAGTGAAGGGTGGGGAGTAGCTAACTCACCCAGAGTGGAGAACGTGGAGTAGGATAAAGATTCCGTGAAAATCATTAGGCCATGAATAGCTACTGAACTTCCAGCATGGGCAAAATAGGGAAATTTAATCTAAAAAAAAAGAAAAGAAAAAAGAAATAAGAAAGAATAGAAGAGAAAGAAAAGAAACGTTTGATGGTTTGTCTTATGTTTTACTCTGTGGAATAATAAAATTTTCTAATTTTATAGGGTTATCAATTTTACTAGGATTTAAAAAAGGAATTGGAGGGGTGGCTAGATGGTGCAGTGAATAGAGCACCAGTCCTGGAGTCAGGAGGACCTCAGACCTCCAGCCTCAGACACTTAACACACTTACTAGCTGTGTGACCTTGGGCAAATCACTTAACCCCAACTGCCTTTCCTCCCCCTCCAAAAAGCAAAAATAAATAAATTAATAAGTGAATTGGTAGAACTGCATAATTACTTACAAAAAATTATTTTTTGCTTTTGTTTTTAATCTTTTTGCATTTTAATATTATTTTCAAATATTTTCAGTTTTCAAATTATTTTATTTTTATACTTTAAAATATTTAATATTTTATTTTAAAATAAAATGTTTTATTTATTTGGAAAATAACTGAAGAGGAAGTCAAAGTCAAAGATGAAACATTCTTGTTTTGTTTCCCACCTCTCTTTTTCAATGTTTCTTATTTTCTATCTATCTATAACTCTCCTGAGTGAGGATTTCTCCTGTCACTATTCTTTCTATCATTTTCTCTTTCTTGTTATCTCAGCATATATGTATTGACCATTAGGTCAATAAATTAATGTGAAATGTCCATACTGTAACTATAAACATATATGGAAATGGAAATCACTGGATTATAGATCTAGACCTGGAACATATACCAAAGATCATCTAGTTTATTTCCTTCATTATACAGATGAGAAGACTGACCCAGAGGATGGCCATGTAATTACTGCTCATCCTATATGTTGAGTGTCCACATCTTTCCCATTTACTTTGTCCATGATATGAGTAAATCTTATTCTCATTTGCATAATAATCTAATCAATATGACCCTAAAACTATGTAAACATTTCATCTTTCATCATTTTAATGATTCCCAGAAAAAAAATATCTTTATGAACTTTGTTCATTAACCCAGTCTATTATCTGATTTCTTTTCCTGCCTTCTGTTAATTTGTATGCAGTTTTAATTGGAAAAAACTAGGGGCATGGAACTCTGTCCTTTTCATGCCTGTTAACAAAATATTTTAAAGTATTTTTCAACTAAGTCCATAATAACCCTCCACAAAATTCCTTAAAGCAAAACCACCCCCACACCAGAAACCCATACACTTACACATTCAGATCTAATATTGTATCTAGATTAAGACTTGCATGTCTAAAATTAAGAGTATAAAGTCATTATTGACCTTTTTTTTGCTCTTTTTAACTTTCATGTGAGGCAGACATTTTCAAATTTTATTTGCAGCTTTAACTATTCTTTGAGATATAAATACAGATTTTATGCATTTTCTCCATCTACAATGTTGATGTTTTTTGTAGTTTTCATCAACTAATACGTGGCAAAGAAGCTTGGCTCATTTTTCTGCTTTGTTCCATTTTAACTTGTCTCACTTGTGCTTTGGAATAAAACTGAGTTCCAGATTCAAATTACAGTATACTCTGATGAATAGGGTCTTCTCATTGATCTTTAATTCTGAATAATAGAAAGTTATGATAGATCTTAAGCTTAGATCAATGGCTTTGAGAGACTATAGCAAGAAAACTATATCCAATATGGTTCAATACTGTTTTGACTGGACCCCATCTCTCTTTTATTATCTCTCTGTCTCTCTCTCTCTGTCTCTCTCTCTCTCCCTCTCTTTCTTTGTCTCTCTCATGCTCACTCTTTCACTTTCTCTTTCTCATTCCCTCATTCTCTCTCTCTCACTCTCTTATTCTCTCTCACTCTCTCACGCTCTCATTCTCTCACTCTCTCATTCTCTCTCTCTCTCATTTTCTCTTTACCTCTCTCCATCTCCCCCTCTCTCTTTAATATATAGATAGATAAATGTGTTTATGCATATACTCATGCATATATGCAAAGATAAATAACTCAGTTAACCCATCTCTCTCACCAGGTAGTCTTGAATAAGTCACTTCATGACAATGGTCATCAGTTTCCTCATCTGTTAAGTGAGGGAGGTTGGACCAATTGGCCTCTGAGATCACTTCTAATTCTTGATCTATGGTCCTACATCCCTATCTGTATGAAGACAATCTAAATTTTGTTCCATGGTGAAATAAGTGAAGGCTTTCAAAACAAGTGAAGCCTTTCGAAAGAAGTGAAGCCTGTTAGCAGTGTAGATACTTCAGAGTCGTGGATTTATAAGGAATGTTATAAATTTAGCATTATTTTTATTGTACCAATCTTCCTTTCTCACTTCCTAATGCTGATCATTTTTGTTGTTGTTGATTTTGGCTAAGGATGAAAGATTGGAAAGGAGACATCAAAATCCTTCACAAAAATAAAATGAATAAAAAAGTGCCAGATATATAAATTGCTCAAAAGAAAACCTAGTTTTTTGTAGTCGAAAGCTTAAGCTCTCTCTAATTTTCCATTCTTTTAATTCAATTTAACTGACATTTGTTAAGTGTCTATCACAGGTAAAGATATTTTATAGGCTCCAAGACTACAAGGACCCAATGAAAAAAAAGAGACAGTGACCTCCCAGAATTCACCTTCTACTGAGCCTTACAACATGTGGGCACAAAACTGGATGCTACATAGTTTGAGGAAGGACAGAACGCTAACAACCTGGGATGGGTTACAATCAGGAAACATCACATGGGAGGTGAAACATGAGTTTAGATATGAAGGAGGTACATTGAGGAGGGAGTTCTTTCTAGGCACTGAGGACAGTCTACAAAGGAAGGGGAATGGATTATGGAATGTTGAATCTTGGGAATAGCCAGTCTTTGGGCAAATGAAAGGGTAGTAGATTTGGAGACAGATGACCTAGGCTGAAAACCTAGCATTGCCCCTTACTGCTTATGTAACCTCTGGCAAGTCCCACCTCTTTCAGGGCCTTGGTTTTCTCATCTCTTATGTGAGGGCTCAATTTTCTCTCAATCTGTGATTCTATGTAGGCCAACATAGCTAGAAAGTGGATTGCTTTAAGGGAAGAAAATAAGTTTGGAAAGGTCAGCTGGTACCATATTATAAAGAACTTTCAATGCCAGGCTCAACATTTTTATCCTATAGAAAGTGAAGAATTGCTGAAACTTTTTGAACAAGAGAGTGATTTGTGGTCAGACCTTCCTTTTAACTGAAGAGTGAAAAAAGAAAAAGAAAAAGAAACAACAAAATTTCTGTTCTGTAAAAGGCAAGAGATTTCATTCGATGTTCGTATGTCCTACTTTCATGGACAAAACCACCTATATAAGTACCTAGTAAGATATAGTTTTTTGAGATCACTTTTACCATATTTATTTTTTATAGCCAAAGACATAAATGGATGAAAATGCTAATTAATAGAGTTGTTGATCAAATGAATTGCCACATAAATTTTACTATATTTTCTCCAGTGTAGCTTTAGGAAATTATGATCAAATGAAAATGAGTAAAAGAGAGATTTTTTTTTTACTCTGTATACTGCAGTGCAGATTCTGGTACATATTAAAAATATTAAATGACTGTCTAAAGAACAAAAAGACATGCATCACTAAATAATGTGGGGTTTTGCATTCAGGCTTGCAGCATCTGCACCTGGATGACTCTTTCTTTCTTCTGTTACACAGTGCATAAGGATTTTTAACCATGTGTGTTTGTGAGATCAATGTCATTGGTGCTTTGGCAAAGCTTGTAGACCCCTTCTTGAAATTATGTGTTTAAATACATAATACATTTTTAAAAAAACAAGTATATTGAAAAACTTATCAAAATATTAAAAAATAAGATGAAAGTTCATAGATTCCAAGTAAAGAACCCCAACAGAGGGTCAGACTAATCAATTTCAATGGGAATATTGAAAGCAAATTTCTGTTTTATTTTATTTCCTCGTCAGATACTTGTTATATAAGGATCAGAAGCATGAAAGGGAGAAAATGCAAATCAGTGATGAGTATGCAAGAAAGAACAAAAAAGCATGTGATAAGAAAGAAAGACAGGGAAATACAGAAATAGAGAGAGTGATTGATTTCTGGATTCTATTATGATAGGAATATATATTCTGTTGAGCTATAGAGCACTGAGTCTCTCCAGGAGAGACTTTCTGGAGATTTTGAATAAAGGGATTTCCACCTTGAGGACTTCCTTAAACCAATGAAATCATGGATTCAATCCTTATTGAAGAAATTCTACCAAATGGTAAAGAAGGAATTTGTGAATCTGAATGAGGGTAAATTTGGTGACTTTGTATTTTGGGAAATTTCAAAGCAAAGTTTTCTAGTTTTAAATCTATAGAAATGAAAGTGATCCTAACACAGACATTTATTAACATTGTGTCCCTGAGCAAGACACATAATTATTTTTTTTTTGTAGTTTAATGTATTTTAATAGCAAACTTACAGGAA
>CM053581.1:361871839-361951376 GCA_028627135.1 Pseudochirops cupreus | reverse complement strand
TCTCTTTCCTGTCCATTAAGTCATTAATATCGATGAAGTTGAATTGATGTCATAAGTTTGCCTTTTCTGTTTACCAGGGATTCAATCAATATCTTATCACTTATTAAAAAAAAATAAATTTAGTATGAGGGAATTTAGAAATATAACAGGTTAAATGATTTCACCAAGGAGCACATGGTAACAAAGTTGGAATTCAAGCTACCAGCTCACAAATTGTTTCAATGTTTATTAGCCCAGTGGACGGCAGTCTCTCCTTAAAGGATAAAGAGAAAAGAAAGTTAAAGGAGCAGAAGGAGGAGGAGGAAGGTAGAAAAGAGGAGGAAGAACAAAAGAAGAATTTATCTTTTGCAGATTCTGAACTTCTTGATTTGTTAACATCTGGAAGTAGGAGTAGCTGATGTAGAGTTGGCCAGCGATTTGGGGCTCTGGCAGTTATTTGCAATATAAATTGGTAAAATTTGATCTAGTGCTACCTGGGGGGTGTGAAATGAAAGTAATTGGTGAGCTGATGAAACCTGTGTGTCAACTGTGCATTTTTTTTTCCTTCTTGTTAACTTGAAGTTTTCTGTAGTGGAAAATATACTGTGTTGAATTTTGTGGAACAGAGAAGCTGGCATAGCAACATCATTTTAATGCCAAGAATGTGTGATTTAGGAGGTCCTATAAGGTTTTCAGGCAATCAGCATCTCTCCCTTTCCTTTGGCATGATAGTTTGTCCTTAAGGAATTAAAAAAAACAACAACTAGGAATCATCTGTGCTTACTTGATAAAAGTTTATTGCAAACACCATCCAAATTATTGTTGCTCACTCAATGGATGTGAGTCCATTGTGCCATTAAAGTCCTTCTTGGATACCTCTCCATAACTAACACTTCCATGTTGGTTGCTCCAGGCTACAACTGCCCTAGGATTTATTTACACCCTGGAGTACTCCTAAAATATAGCTTAAGAGCCCCCACTGATAAGTTTTTGCCTCTAAACAGCCAGATAGTACGATCTGCTCAAAGCAAAAGCATTTGCTGGAATAGCAAACAAGAAAAAAATAGCAACATGATAACTCCCCTATTAACCTGGGGAATAGTCTTGCAAAAATATACAGAGACTAAGTGGGAAGAGGGAATACACACAGAGTTCAGAAATGCAGAGACAAGGAAAGTACATGTGGCCAAATCAATTCCCCCCCTTGAGTGCTGTTAGTCCCCCTAATCTCTCCTTGTGATATCCTGCTGTTCCTCGCGGAGGTCGGCATATTTCCTAAGTGAGTTACTCTACCATGCTCCTCGAGTCAGTTCCTGAGTGGGGTGAAGGTATTTCATACATAATTTTTATTCTTGCATTCATTTTGGAGTATCGCTCCACTCTGTCAGGAAGAATGAGATCACATACCCTAAAACCAATAGCATGCCTTGGGGTCTACTTGGAAGTTTGGACAAAGATTTGGAGATAGGAAATGGCCGTTGAGAACAGGGGAACATCACCTACTTCGGCTGTACTTAGTTACCCACGCATGAAGGGGATTAGTGTGAAGGTAGGTTGGAACAAAGTTTTGGAGGGCCTTGGAAACGTGTATTTAATTTGATAGATGGTAGGGTAGCACTGTCAGGTTTAGAGCAGAGTAACGTGATGAGACCTGTGCATCATGAAGCTTATTGGAACATTGGCTAGAGAGAGGAAGCCAGAGTAGGGAGTCTGGGTGAAAGAGTGTTATAAGTCTAGGCAGAAGAGAACAAGCCCATGAACTAGGCTTGTGTTGGTGCAAATGGAAAAGATCAAACAAAAAATAGCAGACGTTATTAAGGTAGAATCACTAGGATTTAAAAAATTAATTGATAGCAGAAGTTGAAGGTTAAAGGAGTTTAAAAGATGACGAGCTTAGCACAGTCAATTGAAATTATTGTCATTGCTGTTCAGTCAGTCCAGTTGTTTACAACTCTTCATGATCCCAGTTGGGATTTTCTTGATGATGATACTGGAGCAGTTTCCCATTTATGCCTCCAGATCATTGTACAGATGAGGAAACTGAGGCAGAACAATATTATATGACTTGTTTAGGTGTCTGAAGCCAGATTTGAAATCCAGTCTTCCTGACTTCAGATTCAGCTCTCTGTCAACTGTGTCATCTAGTTTCCTTCAATAGAAATTATGAATTAAGTGGGAAAAGTCATTTTATTTATAATAATTTAATTATTTTGGTATTTTGATGTTGAATTGTCAATCACACAATACACTCAAGTGTACATGTCTAAGAAGCAGTTAAAAATGTGTTAGTAAAGCTTAGAGAAGAGGTGGAGACTGGTGAGAGATTTAGACATTTATCCTGAGCATCATAATTGAACTTGTGAGTAGGAACAGAAGGATTGCAAAGTAGTGTAGAGGGAGAATTGAAAAAAGGAAAAAGTATATAGTTGTGGGAAATGCCTACTAAGGAGTAAAGGAGAAAGAGGTAGAAGCAATGAAGGAGGAAGATAAGGAACTGTTGAAGTTAAAATATTTCTATTTTTAATTAATAATTGCAATTAATTATAATTAATATTCTAATTATTTAGAATTTTTAAAGACTTTTAAAACTTCTTTGACTCCTTCCTGTCTTGTTTGTTATACCTGATCTCTTGTCAATTTCTGTATAATTGATCTTCCCAATATTTTCTCTTCTTTCCATTCTCACTGCCACCATCCTAGACCAGGCCTTTCATATCTCTCAACTAACGAGTATAGCAGCTCCCTTATTTATCTCCATTCCTTCTCTCTGTCCTTTCCCACCCATTCTTCGGAATACTTCAAAATAAACAATCCTGGTCATATCATGACTCCACACTCATTATACTTCGTTGAGTTCCTATTATAGAAAAACATCCCAACTTGTTACTCTGATATTCAAATCTTCCCAAAATATGATTCCAACATATTTCCCTGCCTTATCTCCCACTACTCCCAAGAAATACTGGGTTCTTCTTAGAATCTTGTTTACTCACTATTTTTTCCCAATAAATGACTCACTCTCCTATCTATCTCTATACCTTTGTGCACAGCTTTTCTTTCCCCTGTAATGCATTCTATCTTGACCTGCCAAGAGTGAGCCAACAAAAGCAATAATGATAATTCACCTTTTTGTAGTGCTTGAAGATTTGCAAAAACTTTCCTTTCAGTGATCCTATAAACAAGCAGTACAAGTACTATGCTCCATATTTTCACATAGGGGGAGCTGAGGCATTGAAACTTACATGACTTGTCAGTGGTTATATAATCAGTAAGTGGAATTTTGAACCAGGTCTCCTAATTTCAAGTGCTCTAACAATTATGAATGTTGCATCACATGCCCCCACTTTTATAAAAATCTCCTTTGAACCATTCAGATGATTTCAATTTCCCCCCTTCTTAACCAACCTAGATTTTTATTTTAACTTGTGTTTTGAAGTTTAAGATATTCTGCCTTCTTTTATTAGTTATCAGCATATTTGTCCGATTCCTCTGTAGCAATAGCAAAATAGCATTTATATAGGAATTTAAAATTTGCAAAACATTTGACATTATAATAATAATAGGCAGTATTTGTAAAGAATCTTATGAGTTGCCAAACCTTAGACATAAGTTATCTCTTCTGGTTTTCATAATCCTGGGAGGTAGGTGCCATTATTACCCCCAATTTACAGAGAAGGAAATGAAAGATGAGAAAGTTAGAGGGCCTTCCTACTGTTAATTTGTTTCAGTCATTTCCAGCTCTTCATGACCCCATTTGACCCCATTTGGGATATTTTTGACAAAGATATTGGAGTGCTTTTCCATATTCTTCTTCAGTTCATTTTACAGATAAGGAGACTGGGGCAAACAAGATTAAATGACTTAACCAGGGTAACACCATAAGTATCTGAGACCATATTTGAACTCAGCTCTTCCCGACTACAGGCTCAGCACTCTCTTCACCGCATCATCATATGTGCCTGTAGGTCACTAGTAAGTGTCTGAGGTGGTATGGAAAACTTACATTTAGGTCATCTGACTCCAAGTCTGACACTATCCACTAATACTATAGAGTGACATAGAAAATAAAGTATCATATAAGATTCTAGAACGTGTGTGTGTGTGTGTGTGTGTGTGTGTGTGTGTGTTAACAATCTTTGTATCCTCTTCATGGACCATCACAATGCTTTCAATATAGTATGAGCTCAATAAATATTTGTAGGATTAATTAACATAATACTAACTGGCAAAACTATGACTAGAACTCTCCCTTCCCTCAGATATTAATTACCAGGTACTATATTGTCATACCCTTCATATTTTCATGAATAATGAAAAATTATTTATTTTCTCATATCTAGCCTACTCAGTAAAGGCATGTTGAATAAAACTGAATTCTAAGTAGGAAGAAATCTCTATATGACTTTAAAATAATATGCTGATAAATCACTGTTACTTGAATTCCTATCATATATATGTATGTGTGTACATGTATGCATGCATGTGTTTATCCTTTTTATCATTTAGTTATATCCAGTTGGTCATATACTATATCATTATAATTTTTGTGTTTCCTTTATATTAAAAGAAAATATTAATATGCTTTTAATGCAGTGGAGAATATAGCAATGAATACTTTACTACTTCTAATATTATACATACATGCTCATGTTCTATTTCCATCATCAAATACTAACTTCTTAAAATCTTCAATATAACATAATGAATGGTAAACTTTCTAAAAATAAACTAAGAAAACAGTAGGGTGTCTAGGTGGCACAGTAGATAGATTGTTGGGTCTGGAGTTAGGGAGACCTGAGTGTAAACCCAGCCTCAGATACTTACTAGCTGTGTGACCCTGGGCAAGTCACTTCACCCTGTTTGCTTCAGTTTCCTCATCTGTAAAATGAGCTGGACATGGAAATGGCAAAGCACTCCACTATCTCTGCCAAGAAAACTTCAAATGAGTTTGAGAAGAGTAGGACACAACTGAAACAACTGGATAGATGGATGGATGGATGGACAGATAGAAAGATGATAGATAGAACTAAGTGGATTATAGTCAAGTTCCTTAATTTCTCTATCTTACATTTGCCATTAATAAAAATAGTGATGAATCTAGGTGTCTTCTCTGTCTTATATTGTAAAAATAAATGAAATGACACATAAAACATGTCTTGAGTTCCCTTAATAAAAGCACATTGTTTTCTTCATGTTGTTACTATTCTGGAAGTGACAAAAACAAGAGTTAGTGGTCAAAATCCTTGGCTACTGTTTCTCCTGTAGGGTCATAGACTCCTGGATTGTGTCCTGTTTTAAACTCCTTGTGTTACAGATGAGGAAATGGAGATACAGGAAAGCTAGATGATATGCCCAACATTATAGGAGGTTGAAATTTTAACCTAAATATTCTGCCCTTGTGTGAGCTGACAAATGACACCAACAGTGTAAGAGATTTTCCAGTCTATATTTTGTCTAATTTTTGTCTGTGTATATACATGTATATGAAAATAAAAATTTTAGTTGGTGTGGAAAAAATGGGTACATTTCATTCCTCAAAGGATGCTACTGAAGTTGGCAGACTCATTTCTGAGACTGATGAAGATAGGGAATAGCCTTGGTTCCCCAAGTATTTTGATCTAGTATTCTTAGTATTCTGGTATTGTTAGCCCTTGCCAAGTAGTTTTAACTTCTTCTCAGCACAGATAATGACATTGGGAAAATTTTTTATATAGTGAGGTTAATAAAGTTTTAATCAGTCTAAAAGAATTGTAGAATTTTCTTAATAATAATTGGCCTCAGAGTAGTAGCCATATTAGATGAGCTATGTCTGGAACGATCATTCCCTATTGTTGCATGAGATGTGTCCTGTCATGACTACACTTGTATCATTGGTTCTCAAAGTGAAGTCCAGGGACCACTAGAGGTCACTGAGATCTTTTCAGGATATCCATAAAATCAAAGTTTTTTTTTCTTTCATAATAATACTACATGTTTTAATTTCTAATGTACAAAATAAATATGTATTTATATATGTATATACAGACATCTATGCATATATATGTACATATGCATACATGTATGTCTATACACATGCATCGTGTGTATATATACATATCCATATTCCACTTAAAATATCTTTGGGGTGTATTCAATAGTTTTTAAGAGTCTAAAGGTTGCTGGATCAAATGTTTTTGAGAACTACTAGTTTGTATTCTGATGCTTTTATTTGCATGTCCATAGTTCTGATCTTTCAGAATAACCAGTGCCATAAATAATCCTTTGCTTGTCCAATCATTGCCATGTTGTTATGTGTACAGCTGACCTGTCTGTCTTTCTATCCTTCATAAATCTACCTGTCCATGTGCAGAGGGAGATAACAGATAGGTTTCACTGACTTTCAAGAAAATCAGGTTGTGATTTGAAGTATGGAGATTGTGTAACAGTGGCAATCTCGTCTGGAAAAAGTTGTCCAAATGGTGTAGTTGAAGCATCCCCCTGTCCCACCTTGCTCCTTTGTATCATCCCACCAACTCGTAAGGAAACATTTATCTCACATTTTAACAGACAATGTAGCATAGTGGCCAGAACACTGGCTCTCAGGTCAGAGGATCTGGGTTTAAATCCTGCTTCTGATGCTTGCTGTGAATGTGATCTTAACCTCCTTGGGATGAACTGTCTCCATCTGTGAAATGAGGCAGACAAAAGAGATATCTGCCAAGGTCTCTTAGTCTCTAGCTCTTATGATCCTGTAATGATGACTACCCCCTGAACACGAGCTTTATTTAAATATATTTAAACTAGTTACTGGAAAATGTCACATAATACTGACCCACTATTTACCTGCACATTAACTCTATGACCCTAGGTGAGACATTTAATCTTTCAATATCCTAGACAAATTTCTTAAGTCCATAAATTAAGACTAGTTGCTGATCTGCTTAAGCGAAAAGTTTCCACTCTGGGAGTCCCTTTCACTGATTAAATTATAGGTCCAAACCCTTACTTCTTTTACATATATCCATATACATCCCAATATTTAAATTCAGATGAAATATAATGTGTATATATATATATATATATAATATGATAATATAATATTCACATATTTCTATGTAGCACAAATTGCTTAAGTGATAGTTGTTTCTTATCTTTTGCTTTAATAGCTGATTTTTAAAATTTTTATTCCTCCTTCCAGATATTAACAATCTCTATAGTAAAATCTGAGTCTCCCAGTTTACCAGGTGAAATCTAAAAGATGTAGAATATTTTAGCACGTTTTAATTATTTTGGAAATAGATCACACTCTGAGAAAATAGCCACGTTTTCAAAAGTGAAGATGAACATTTTATATGGAGAAATCAATCAGTAATGTTACATAATCTCATAGTGTATTCATTACCTAAGATCATGATGTATGCCTTGCATTAATTCATAATTTTCCAATTAATTTGTTTTCATACATGTTCAGATTGCATTTCATGAACTCATAGTTTTCTTGTAAGTTTGTGCTTTCTTTGCATCTTCCAAGAATCTCTTTAATTCAATTTCTCTGTTTCTCCTCA
Source organism: Pseudochirops cupreus (assembly GCA_028627135.1). NCBI lineage: Eukaryota > Metazoa > Chordata > Mammalia > Diprotodontia > Pseudocheiridae > Pseudochirops > Pseudochirops cupreus. The sequence continues at coordinate 361,943,853 of CM053581.1, read as the reverse complement.
TACAGTCTGGCAGCCAGATATGCAGCTCAGTCTAATCACAGTGGGATTGCAACCAGTCAGAAAAAGGCTTCTAGGTCAGTTAATATCTCTAATTTATTGCTTGTTAGTGATACTCAAGTAAATTCCCCATTGGTCTTTTTTTGGTCACTCTAAACTTTAAGAAATGTATCTCTATGTTGGGGTGGGGGCAGAGAGGGTCTCTGTATAATACTGAACTATGCCATAGCAAAGCTCTGTGCCAGCCAGGCCTTGGTAACCCAGAGTTTTGCAGAAGACAACTAGCCAACCACCTTTGGGATCCTTTTAACGTATTTATTCTGCTGCCAAAGTGCAACCTGGCTTCTCATATGGAACCACATCAGGTGAGGAACATGAGTATGATAGGGCCTATTCCCCAGATGACTGAAGCATTCAGGAAATAATCCCACAGAATTTACAAACACTTTTGAAGATTGACCAAGGGCCATGTTTAACACAAGTGTCAGAACTGAGAATGGCTGACAAAGCTTTTTGCAAAGGTATTGTATGAAGTCAGCCTATGATCTTCTCTTTAGAAAGTAAACATTTACTGACATGAAGACATCAAAGCAGCTGGATGTTCTTCCTCTGCATAGGGTGTACATTTTAAAGTTGGTTTATAATTACTAGTCATGACAACTTGGTTTATTGTGTATAAGTAAAGGTGAAATAATCTAGTGTATAAAAAATACTCCACAGAGTGGAGATGTAATATTTTCAATATACCACACCGCTGAGTGCATAATAATTGACTTGAAACAGGTGAGGAAGGTAAGCATATTTCATCCCATGTTCATTACATTAACTTCTATCTTGTTTACTGTGGGACTTCCTCAGTGGTATTTCACTGAGTTAGTTAATGATTTCATTGTCTAATAATGTTAACAAGTTCACTGCTTCTGAGGCCCAGAGCAGAGGTAGGTATTTTCCCTTTAATTTCTCTTTCTACTTTATTTCTATCTCTTTAGTTGGTAAAAATGATTTTGTAGCAGACAATGGAAAAATAAATTCAGTGAGAAATTTAGTGCAAAAGAAATTATTTGGAAAAGTGTGAGGAACAGTATCATATATCATATATAAACTCTTCCTTATTGCCATTGATGGGATCATTAGTTACAAAATATATTACCTCCTACAATCTACTCAAAATAATAATGTGTTATTGATATTAATATTAATTAATATAACATAATAATATACTAGACAATTCACTATAAAAATAAAACATGTTAATATCTGCATCTCTCATTTATCTCCTATTATATTTAGTGAATCATCATAGGTTCTGGGGCACCTGTCAGATTTTTCTGCTATTTACCTGCACAGTCTCATTAGAATATTTGTAAATTCCAGGTCTTAGTTGATCTGGCCTGTCAACAGACTATAGCTGATCATTATTCAACTGTGAGTGATAATTGGAAGAAATTGAAAATGGCTGCACTTTTGTGCATACCACTGCAGTCAGTAAAAAGCTCTTTATATTTATATGCATTAAAATGCCATCCCAGAAAACAAAACAAAAAAGCCTGTCCTCCAAACCAAACAAAATTATAAATACATTGAATCATGTTAAAAAGGATTCTAAGCCACTAGCTATTTACTCTTGTATATCTTTATCTCACTCTGTAATACAGTGTTAAACAGGGGGGGGGGGGGGAGAAACCAGTTTGCTTGCATTGAGAAATTCTGTGACTTTGTGCATTGACTATCCAGGTGAATAGAGATGATTATTTTAATAGCTGCCTTTTTCAGAGTTCATATAGTCAATCTTAATGTTGAAAATGCAAGGATATTTTATAGAAATGCATCCATGATATAGAACTATCAAGGAAAAAAATGAGAAATGCCTTCCATTTATAGGTTATCTATTTTTATGATTTTTCTCCAAATAGTATGACCTAACAGCTCTACCCAGAAACATTCAGATGGTGGCAGCAGATAATAGGAAATCTACTGACTAGCCAGTAATAACATTTTCTCACAAGGTCTTAGAGTATTAATATTAGTTGGATTTCAATAGATCACATTTTTTTCTTACTAGAAATATGCATTTATTTACTAAAATACACACTTGAGCGCCATAAGATCAGCATGCTCCTGGTACCTTGTTGGGAAGTATTCAATGCTTACATTTTAAAAAAGAAACTGTTTAAAACAGTTGGTGTTTCAGTCCAATATGTAAATATAACTTTAATTTAATAATGTTAGGTCCTAACATCCTAACGTTTTGCACTTAATTACATTATATTGAATGGCAGTGGGCAAATATTAAGACTTCTTTTCAACATCCAAGATTTTTATGGTTTATTAGTAGTTGTACTATTGATATTCACTACTTTAAAAAATGTACAACGGGAAAAACAAATCCTTTTCAAAGGATTTGCACATTAAAATATGATTGAGGAATAATACATACATGTGTGTAATATTATTTATTCATTCTAAAGAAGATATGATCACCAAATTATGCTAAATATTTTATTGGAGTTAAAGGCAAAATGCAGATGGTTGCAAACATGTGGTTTTATAAACAGTGATATCCATGTGGCGTGCCCAGGGACTTTGCCCCATCCATTGAGTACTATTGTACTATAATGATGACAACTAAAAATGTACTTTCTGTAATATACAAAGATAATTTATTGATGGTGCTGAGTTTACAAGATTCACATAACATACATTTTGAGTTGTTTGCACAGTGACGATAATTAATAGATTTGAGCTTAGCCATATTTGTTTTCCTTGTATAACTTGTGGCCAGTAGAGCATACTGTGAGATGGATAAGTAGAGTGGGGACAAAGTTTTGTTTTGTCTTTAACACACATGGAAATAAAATTCTTCTGTGAAAAACTTACTATCCAATTCATATTGAACATGTGCCCTTGACCTCAGAACCACAATTTTATCTGGTCTGACATTAACTGATTTAACTAACATGAAATGAACAAATTGTTTTTAATATACATTGTAGCATTATAGTCATGCTAACATGGGTTGTGTCTATACACTACCTCCCAAAGTTGGTTGAGTCAGTAAAGAAAGTAGTAGAACAATTGGTTGTTGAGTATTGTAGATAAGAGCCAATAAGCTACATTGATTTTCCCTTTTCCAATCACATATGACAAGAAAATGCTGTTTTTAGCTTAAAAATTACATTTCTCTTTGCATTCCCATTGAAATACATCTTCTTTGGATAATTAATTGGGAAGTAAAATGATAATAGTCTTGAAGAGGGAAGTATTTAACCTTTTTCAAAAATGCAACTGCTCTTAGAGACAAAAGAATTCTTCTTTGTACCTGCTGGCTCTACCTAAATATAGTTTAGAGCAGCTTATTCTAAGGTTATTCCATCATTTCTTATTCTGCTCAGAACATCCCATTCTTCCTGCCTTTTCTAGATGCACCATAACATCATTTATTATGCTATTCTAGGCTTCCAGGGCCCTCAAGAGTTCCAGCTGCAGGCAGCAGTAGCAAGGTCCAAGGAGCTTCTAATTTAAATCGGAGAAGTCAAAGCTTTAACAGTATTGACAAAAACAAGCCTCCACATTATGCAAATGGAAACGACAAAGGTAAGTGTCTACTGCCATGTCATTACAGAGATAGCCCAGCCTATCCACTTTCTCCTATCCACCTCTCCCCCGCCATTAAATCACATGGGACTGAACACTATTTTTGATTGGTGCAAGCTGTTGGAACTGGGACATGAACTTTGGGGTTTCTCAGAGAATATTTGATCTCTGTACCTGGAATCCTGTCTTTTCTTTCCTTTTCTCTCCTTATGGACAAGCATATTTGTAAAATGATGCTATTTATACTCTCTTTCCTTCTACTTTTAACCCGTTCAGTTTTCAAGCTTATTATGAGAAGTACCTCAAGTTAAAAACAATGACAACCTCTCTTTCACTTGGTGTAAAAGTCAGAATTTTGTTCATATTTCTGGGTTTTAGGACACCAGCATCTATGCAATTCTTCCTGGAATCTTTCACTTCATTTGGTATAACAGAATGCTAGGAATGTTCTGCAACCAGAGATTCAACATCTAAAAATGAGTTGAGAATTTGTCTCTATAAGCATTTACACTTGGACACAGATATCAAACACACATATAGTATCACCGTGTTTGTTTCACTCTAGAATAGGCTTTCTTAACTTCTTTTGTTTTCTTTTTTTGGTCACAGACCACTTGGTAGTTTGGGGAAGCCTATATGCCCTTTCTTAGAATAATACACAGAACACAATGGATTACAAAAGAAGGGAACAAATTATATTGAAATGAAGATTTGTTCTTTTTTTTTTCACGTCTAAGGACAAGGATCTTCCCTGAAAAGGGTCTGTGGACCCAGTGTTAAGAACTTGTACAGAAATTTTATATAAAATTTTAAAAAATTTTCTCTATTCTCCCCTACACTCTCTGACCCCCAGTTTTTTTATAACAAATATTAGACCCTAAGAAATATGATGGGAAGAGCCTTGTCTAAGTCTTTAATTAGAAAGATTAGATCTCAAGTATTTAGTTCTCTGAGATGTGCAAAGTTAGCCTTTGAAGACATGAAGATTGTAAAGAAGTTTTATTGGGAAAGCACATTGCATTTGGGGAGAGTCCAAATAAATGAAGCAGAGGAAAAGATTACAGTGGTTCAGAGCAAGGAGTACTTGATTTGGATTCCAAAGATATTGGTTCTCATCTCATTCTTTCACTCATTAGTGTGTTACTGTTAAGTCTTTTTCAGTCATGTCCAACTCTTTGTGACTCCATTTGAGGTTTTCTTGGCAGAGATACTAGAATGGGTTACCATTTCTTTCTCCAACTCCTTTTACAGATGAGGAAACTGAGGCAAAAGGGTTAAGTGATCTGTCCAGGGTCACACAGCTAGTAAGTGTTGTTGTTTGTTATTTGTTCTTGAAGAGGACCATGACATTAGGAAGGTGATGCCATGACTTGCAAGTGAATTGGATTTAGGTGATGGAGGACTATTCAAAGTCACCAGTCTCACTTTCTCCTATGGAGTTATCTAGGTCCCATGGCAAGACACAGATCAGAATAATTGGAGATGGCCCCTGATGCAGTGGAAGACTTTAGCTTTTTTAAACTAAGGTCTTTCCCAGAGCTCAGTTTGACTGAGGCAAAACCCTTTCAATGATTAAGATTGGGTAAGAAATGAGGCAAATAATGGTCTTTTTACCTAGTCAAAAAAATGAGTCTGGGAGGGGAAGACCCTTGGAATTTACTGGCCAAAACAAATCAGTCGGCATTTACATTCACTCTGGCTATATCTGAACTCACAAAGATGAATCTGCCTGATTCCAGGCCTGGTACTCTGACAACATCACCACGTAGCTACGCAGCTAGGTGTTACATGTGTAACCTGAGGCAAATCTCTGAACCTCCAGACTTATCTTCCCTAAATTCATCATCTCACTTATTTCCCAGGTGAGAATGACTGTTATCTTGAGATTGAATAGACTAGCTTTGTTTTTATTATGTCCACTTCCAGACCTCTGTTATACCTGCCCCATTGCCCATCTCCCCCAACTTTCCAGATTCCATTTATGTTTTGTCTTTCCTGTGTAAGGCAGCAGTATCCTTGATGACAAGAGCTGCTTTGCTTCCTTGCTTTTACACCTGGCTCCCTCCCCACTCTCACCACAGCGACTAACAGGTTGTAAGCATTTAACCAATGCTCTATTGCTCTTGGCCTCAGTCTTCCCATTTGTAAAATGGGAACATTATATTAGATCAGGGATTTTTAACCTTCTTTGGATTCCTTTAAGCCGTCTGGCCAAGTCTAATATTCCTGCATATTGTTACTTGGATTCATAATTGAAAGAAATAGTAAATTTCATTAGAGGCATATAAAAATTTTTAAAAGGATTCTTTTCCATCCAAGTTCATGAACCCCTTAAAATTTATCGATAGATGTAAACCTGGGGTCAGTGGACTTCGCAGTAAAAAAATCTCTTAAAGGTCCCTCACAGCTTTATAACTATAATCCAAAGTTGATTAAAAATCTGACTTTGTATTTGTGTGTATGTATGTATGTGTATATGTGTGTGTGTTTATGTGTGTGTATGTGTGTGTATGGGGGGGGGAGAGATTCAGTGACAACTGAGGGAATTTTGTGGTATTTTCAAAGCTTTAAAAACTGGAAAATTTTAAAGTAATTGTTAGTGTCTGTATGAAGCCACCTATGTAGGCTGAAAACTAAGCAACTGGCCTGATCTGATGGCATAATAAGTCAACTTCACAATCACACTTTCAGGTTCAATTTTAATCAAAGCCACCCTACAGTTTTATTTCCACTTAGACGTCTTCAGGCCCATTCAGATGGTTGATCTGATGGGGACAGCATTTGCTCTGCTCTGACTCCTATGATGACGACTGATTAGTTAATAGAACTCTTCACTTACTGCTGGAGTAGGCATTCTACAATCATGGATTTCTCTATGTAAAAGTTGTCTTATCAGTTTAAAAAAATAAAAATAAAAACCACTTCTTTTTATAAGAAAATAATTGAGACCAGAAAGTGCCCTCTAGAAATTGTTTAGTGGCACCCCTTCATTTTAAAGATGAGAAAACTGAAGACTAGAAAAATGAAATGTCTCCCCCATATTCATATAAGTAGCAGAACAGTGTTTGAACCCAAAGTTTTCTGCTTATGAATCCACTGTCCTTACTACCACTTCATATTATACCAAGATCAAGCAGAAGAAGTATGAGATAAGGCTGGAATAAAGTGACAGAAGGCCTTTAAGGCCAAGGTCAGACATATGTAGTTTATTTGGTAGTCAATGAAGAGACCAATATCATTGTTGAATAGGAGAGTGATTGTGATTATATCAATACCTTAATAATATTATTCAGTTGTAGGGTAGGTCAAAGGTGTCAAATTCCGGCTGACAGGCCATAATGGACCCTCAAAACTCCCATAACCAGATAGAGAAATAGATAATATATAAAAATATAATGCAACAAAGATAATTTTGGCCATGTGGATCTGTTTGATACCACTGGTGTAGGGGCAGTTAGGTGGCGCCATAGTGCACAGGATGCCAGGGCTGGAGTCGGGAAGATTCCTCTCCCCAAGTTCAAACACTAGCTGGTGACCCTGGGCAAATCATTTACCTTGTTCACCTCATTTTCCTCATCTGTAAAATTAGTCGGAGAGGGGAGTGGCAAACTGTTCCATCATTTTTGCGAGGAAAACCTCAAACGGGGTCAAGAAGAGTTGGATATGACTCAAATGACTGAACAATAACATTTCATTCTTGATTTTTTAGTTTGTTTCATTCTGCACCTGTGATCTATTAGTGTGGTAAACTCCCTTTATAGAGTCACCTATGTTTATTCAAGAGGTTGCTAGGTGGCTTGGTGGATAGAGTACTGGGCCTGGAGTCAGGAAGACCTGAGTTCAAATCCAGCTTCAGACACTTACTAGCTGTGTGACCTTGGGCGAGTCATTTAACCTCTATTTGCATTAATCCACTGGAGATGGAAATGACAAACAAAGCCAATGTCTTTGCCAAGAAAACCCCATGCACAGTACTGGTATGCTTTGGTCCACTAGGTCACAAAGAGTTGGGCACACCGCTGGTCTTGAAGTCGGAAGGATGTGAGTTTAAATCTTAACAACTTACTAGATGTGTGACCCTGGACAAGTCACTTAACTTCTATCTGCCTCAGGTTCCTCACCTTTAAAATAGGGATAATAACTGTACCTTTCCACTAGTTTGTTGTGAAAATCAAATGAGATGATATTTGTAAAGTGATTAGCACGGTGGTTTCTTAAAAAAGGTATGTTGCTTCCTCCATTCCTATCTCTCTCCTTCGTTCTCTTCCTCCCCCTCTCTCTTCACCCACTCCTTCATTTATGAGGTGTTGGTGAAAATCATTTTCTTGATTCCCCGTGAAGCATCTGCATCGTACCCTGATGTGCACTCTAGAGAATGCTTGCTGTCATTGGTTCCTTTCAGAACCAGGTCCCTTTGGTGGATAACACTTCAGTCTTTTAAGATGATTCTCCACTTAGAATGAACTCCTGAAATCACTGACAGTCCGAGTTGTTGAAGATAGTCCAACTCTTCAAATTGGTCCATTTATTTATTTATTTATTTATTTATTTATTTTTGCTTTTTGGAAGGGGGGGGCAGGGCAATTGGGGTTGAGTGACTTGCCCAAGATCACACGGCTAGTAAGCATTAAGTGTCTGAGATCGAATTTGAACTCAGGTCCTTCTGATTCCAGGGCCGGTGCTCTATTCACTGAGAAATTGTTCTATTCCCAAAAAAATAATGTTTTAGTAGTTCCTCTCTGGAAAATAAAACCAAACAAAGTAAAACAGCAGCTTTTAAACTCTTAATCCCCATTTAAACAAACAGTGCCATTTATCACCTCTTTTGCCCCAGTGATCAGGGAGAGTTTGTACAAAGAACTTGGAGAATGTTGTATTTTTGAATTACCACTAGGTGGAGACAGATATCTACAATGCATGCTTCTTAATTGTGGACCTTGCATTCCTGCCTTGTCTGTCTACTGAAATCTCCATCAAGGGGATAGAGTTGTTCATATGTTTAGCCACTTAATTCTCATTAGCAAATATAACCATTTAAAACAGTAACTTCTATAGTATATGAAACTGGCTGTGAAAGCACTAATGGTAAACATAGATGGAATGTTTTTTTTTAAATATTCACCAAGGTTCTGAGAATATATCTGGCTAGAACATTATATGTTGGAAAGATGTATACACAGATTCATAAATGGACCTACTGAAATATTGGCTTGTGACCTTTGTCCAATGCCTTGACCTCACAGTGCCATAGGCAAACCTCTAAAACCGTAAATTGCTGAGAAGATGCCAACCTGCCCTGGTAGAGGGAGTCTGTTCCTTCAGAGTTTGCTATGCCAATGAAATCAGAGATCATCATATCACTACGCTAGATAGTAAATGTTAAATTAGATATACTCTTTCTTGCTACAACTCATTTCAATCACCTTTAAACACCTGGGGGTCATATGGACATCGATAGGGTCACAGATTTTGAATTGAAAAAATGTTATTGAGTCCAACCCACTTTTTTTGCTGGTTAAGAAACTGAGACCCAGAGTTGGCAATTAATGATAGAGGCTGAATTCAAGCTGAGGCATCTGAATTCAAATCAATGCTTTTCACTGGACCTCAGTAGTATCCCATTGCTTACTCTAAAGAAAATCCTAACAGCATTCCAAATCCCTTTGATGTTTTAATATATATGCATAATATTTAATACCAGTTGTCCCAAAAGTGTAGTTTTAAGCTTTAACATTTTGAAAAGCAGCTTTAATAGCCCCCTGCACTAAAACTTTTGGGACAACCTATAAAACAATGTGTAGCATAACCTGCTGTTGTTCAGTGGTTTCAGTTGCGCCTGACTCTCCAGAACCTCATTATTATTTCTTGGTAAAGATACTGGAATGATTTGTTATTTCCTTCTCTAGCTCATTTTACAGATAAGGAAACTGAGGCAAATAGGTTTAAGTGACTTGCCCAGGGTCACACAGCTAGTAAGTGTCTGAGGCCAGATTTGAACTCAGGAAAAAGAGTCTTCCTATCTCCACACCTGACATTTTATCCACTATGCCACCTATCCACTATGCCATGACTTACAACCATATTTATTTGATATTGATTTATAAATATATGAGTGGTAAAGAGGTTAAGAGCCTTGGTTTTAAAGGAGCTGAGAGACCTGGATTCAAATTCTGCCTCTGTGACATAAGGGAAATAATTTAAACTCCCTGGTTCTCTATTTCTTCAAATGTAAAATGATGACCTCTCTGATACATGTTTGTGTGTGCACACACATACATACACATGTATACACATATGTATCCATATGTGTGAGACATTGTATATATACACATATATACATACACATATATCTATATATGTATAAGGTATATTCCCATGGGTTATGCATATATCCATTTCCATATCCATATCTATATATGTATGTAAGAATGCACCTGTATACGTACATTTTTCCCCCAAACATGGAATAGAGAACACCCTGGTGAGGAAACTCCATTTTCCAATTCAAGTTGGCATCTTCTCTATGAAATTTTTATTATTAAAGTGTTGCCAATGGAACTAAGAAATGTTCCAAGTTTCAAAGCCACTGCAAGTCTAAGGGAGAATGTGAATCTTGAGGTGGGTTCTTGCAATGTCATGGGGACTCTCACATTTATCATACAAATATACATGCATATATTTGTTGTGGAGCTGTTTTTCAGTCATAGCCAACTCTTTATGACCCCATTTGGGGTTTTCTTGGCAAAGACACTGGAGTGGTTTGCCAGTTCCTTTTCTAGCTCATTTTACAAATGAGGAAACTAAGGAAAACAGGGTTAAGTGACTTACACGGTATCACATAGCTATTAAGTTTCTGAGGTTGCATTTGAACTCCAGAAATTCTTTTCCCAACTCCAGGTCCAAAATTCTATACGCTGTGCCACCTAGCTGCCCCTGTCATCTCCTATCACTTGGTAAAGGGGCTTCATGGAAAAGTGGATGATTGTAGGAAACTATTTCTTGAGCCAGATGGTAAATCATAAAAAGCATCCCTGATTACTGCATGACATTTCTTTTGAATGTTCTTCAGTCACTTCTCAGGATGACATGCTATTTAGAAGCTCACAACAGATAGTGGGGACCAACATCAGTATTTATCACTTTCCCCCACAGTCTTGATCTGTGTTACTGAAGCTTGGTATACAGAGAAGCAGGTATTGATTCACTTGAAATTTCTCGCAATGTTAGCCTAGAGGAAGGAAGACTGACAGAGGAGAGTGGCAAGCAAGGCAAGATTATGGTCTCTGAAGAGTTGAAAGATCATCAAAATAATGGTAGATTCATCTTCCTGAGCCTAGAAGGCATAATTAAGACAGAGGAGTGAAAGTTCTAGGGAGGCAGATGTCAACAAGGCATATAGGAAGGTCTCCTTAGCAACTAGAGCTGTCTGAACCAAATAAGAGACTGCTTTCATTTGTAGTGAGTTCCCTTCCCTAGTCATATTGGAGCCAAGTAGGGATGAGCAGTTGTAGGGTATGTTTTCTAAAGACATTCTTAATTCAGCAATTGAAGAACTAGGGAGGTAACCTTTTACATACTTCTGATCCTATAATTCTGTGAGAATAATGGTAACATATTTATGCAACAATTTAAGTTTTACAAAACATTTTATATGTTTTGCTTTATCCACTTCAATAAATATTTATTAAGTGCATTCTGGATTCCAGGCACCCAGATGGTGCAGCGGATAGCAGACTGGGTCTGGAGTCAGGAAGACTTGAGTTCAAATGTGGCTTTAGACACTTACTAGCTGTGTGATCCTGAGCAAGTCACTTAACTTCTGTTTACCTTAATTCACTGGAGAAACAGGAAACCACTCCAGTGTCTTTGCCAAGAAAACCCCATGGACATTATGATCCATGGGATCAGGAAGAGTCAAACATGACCAAACGACTGTATAAGAAAAAGTACTAGGCACTGTATTAAGTGCTGGGGGTACAATCAATAAAAAGAAAGCCAGTGTGTGCCCTCAAGATGCTTACAATCCAATAGGGGAGATAACACAGAAAAGGATGCAAGAAGGTAGGAGGAGGTGGGGGGGAGTATATTAGCGAGCATTTTATTCTATGGAGTTTGGATAATAAAAGTGAAGCAGAGCAGCAGATGCTGAATGGAGTGAGCCCTACAGTCCAATTTTTGCCCTCTATAAAGGAAGGCATTGGGAGGAGTTTGGTACTCCACCCCCTTGGTCCTCCAGTCAGAGGGTAGAGGAGGTTGAGGGGGAAGTGGTATCAGTCAAGGCTTGCCTTAGCATCTTGGTGGTGAAATTAGAGGTGATGAGCTTAACCTGGTAGGTGTATCTTGTTCTGAGGTTTGAAAAAAAAAAAACTAGGCAGGGTTGTAGATTCAGAGTAGAATGATCAGTCAGTCATTTGATCCTCACAGTAACCCTTAGAATTAGGTGCTCTTATGAAATTATTTTCAGATGAAGAAATTGAGGCTAAGACAAAATGATTGGCCCAAGGTGGCCTAGCTAGTCAGTCTGAGGTTGGTTTTGAACTCATGGCTTCTTGCCTCTGAATCTTTCTTACGCTGTATCCACTAATCGTCCTAGTTGCCTCTAATTACAAACCATGCCCTCTATTAGCTCTATTGTTGCATATAATACCATGAATGAGTTATACAGCTAAAAAATAATGGTACGTAGATGATGAAGCTACAGCTTTCTACATAGGCAGACGTGTCCATGAGTTATCTCTGTCCAAAAAGCTGCCCATTACCTTGGCCATCTCGACAGAACACTGTTCATAGATTCCTAAGTGATAAAATAACAGATGTATTAAAGTAGACCAAGTAAGTCTTCAGACAGTGCTATTTGACATGAATTCAAGCTCTAATGCTAACTGAGTCTGTGGTTTATCACTCTATCTCAAATTAAATGTGGTGTAAAATCTGACTTAGAATAGGTAAAGACTCATGTAACTTTTGATCTGAAAAGGACCATAAAGATCACCCAACTATGAATGGATAAAATGTCTGTTTTCAGCTCCTGAACCAAACACTGATTCTAGCTGTTGTTGTTCCAAGGATGGTATTAGGATACCAGTGGGAAGATGAGAAGTGTAAAATCCTCCAGACCTTTCGAGGTCATCTACTTGAATTGGGGTTTGGAGTGGGTAGAAGACCAAGGCCAAGTTTGTCTTCTACTTCTCAATCCCAAGTAACTTCTCTGGTCCTTAACCAGAATAATTCTCCTCACTTACCATTCTCTCAAACTTAAATTTAATAGGGCTTAACCCAGTATCCTAGCCTACCCAAAGAGACTTCCTGTCATACCTAGGGTAATAGCACCCCTTCCCATATACACATAATAAATAGTAGAGCTATGTCCATAGATGATAAATATAGTTAGAAGGAGGTGGTTTCCTTCCCCACTCTTGTATGAATATTCTATGGATGCAAAGGAGAGATCAACAAATATAATAACCTCAGTTGTTTCCATTTGGTCAACAAGAAAGTGAAAGAATGATAATGCTTTCTCCCTGGCTAGATATGCTGTATGCAAAGCATCAATGACAGCAGTACAACTCAAAAAACTGTTACTGGGTTAAAGTTGGGAAAGCAAAGAAATGCTTTAAAAAGTCCCTGCAATATTTTTTTTTTTCAAACAGTGTTAGGTGACAGTAAACTTCTGGGACACAATGACAACAGATGATTATTGTATGTATCAGTTGGGAAGTGATTGCCTTTTCTAGAGGAGAAAAAAGACCATTAATCTTAGAGACAGATGTGCAAGTAGGAACAGGTGCTGCTGCTGAAATGAAAATTAGGACACTCATTACATAAGCATATTGACTTTTCAGCCACATCCACAACCTTGTGTGACCACCAGCAAATCTGTCATTCTTAATATAAGCAGAGCAACACACATATGTATGCACATGTATATGCACAAATATTTACATATGCACATATGTGCACATACATGCATATATGCACATGTGTATATACACACATGCATATAAATGTGTATTGTGTGTGCAAGTGTATATGTGCATATGCGTGTGTGTGTGCATATATATACATATATACGTATATGTGTATGTGTGTGTGTATATATACATATATACATATACATACATACACACACACACACACACACACACACACACACACACACACACACACATATATGAGATGGGTAAGGAGGAAAAGAGAGAAAAAGACTGGGAAGAAGAAGGGACGGCTAGGTGGCGCAGTGAAATAGAGCCCTGTCCCTGGAGTAAGGAGGACCTAAGTTCAAATCTGACCTCAGAGACTTAACACTTACTAGCTGTGTGACCCTGGGCAAGTCACTTAACCCAATTGCCCATTCTTCTCCCCGCCAAAAAGCAAAAAAAAAAAAGGGGGGGGAGAACTAGAAACATGAGTGGATATGCAACGTGGCTGGGATACTGAAATTTGTGCATTATACCCACTTTACAGCTGTTCCAGATGTTATCATTCAAGTTGATATTGCTTCCAAACTTTTATTATTAGAACTCAGAAAAGACAAGGTTCATCTGGTCTAATGTAATCCTACTGTAGATGAGGAAACTGAGAGTCTCTAAAGGTAAAATGACTTGCTCAAAGTCACACTGGTAGTGAGCAGTAGAGCTATGATTTTATTTCATATGTAACATTTTTAAAATGGTAATGTGCGGTTGGATGTCAGAGAGGATAGAGAACTTGACCTGTGGTCAGAAAGACTCATCTTTTGTAGCTCAAATCTGGCCTTTGACACTTTCTATGGCTAAGTCACTTAACCCTGTTTGCCTCAGTTTCTCCATCTGTGATATGAGCTGTGTAAAGAAATGGTGAAGCACTCCAGTATCTCTGCCAAGAAAGACTCAAATGGGGTAACAAAGAATCAGTTATGACTGAAAAATGACCAAAACAACAACAAAAAGAGTAATATGCTGCCTTAAAGTCTGCAAAGGAGATATTAAAAACCTGAGCAAGAGAGGCAGCCAGGTGGCGCAGTGAATAAGGCACTGGCCCTGGAGTCTGGATGACCTGAGTTCAAATTCAGCCTCAGACACTTACCCAAAAAAATAGCTGAAACTTGATAAAATTTAGATATGGAGGGGGTACGAGGGAGAGAAAAGAGCCCAATTTTTTTTTACTGCACTCACATAATCTGCAACTTAATCTTGGAGAAAGCAGTAAGAAATTAAATGAATTGCCTAGGTTCACATAGCCAGGATATGTCAGGGGAGACCTGATTTAGATCTTCCTGACTCCCAGGTCAGCTCTCTACCAATAGTTCTTGAGAAGTCTATTAAAATGTGGACTTTCAACAGAAATAGCCATTACAGAGCTATGTAGTAATACAGAGCATGCAGTTCCTTCTTCATTTCCCAGTTTTTATCTTACGTCAATCCAAACCTCTGCAACACTCATAGCTACTCATTTTCTATGGACTGATTTCCTAAATATAAAATATCCATAGGGACATCCAGGTGGCAGAGTGGACAGAGCATTGAACCTAGAGTGAGGAAACCTGAGTTCAAATACAGCCTCAGACACTTATTAGCCATGTGTGACACTGAGGATGTCACTTAACCTCTTTTTCCCTCAGTTTTCCCATCTGTAGAATGGGGATAATAATGACACATACCTCCCAGGGTGGTTGTGAGAATCAAATGAGATAATGATTGTGAAGTGCTTAGCACAGAGCCTGTCATATAGCAAATGCTGTCTATTTATTATTATGAGAGTTATTATATTATGTCATTATATTATTAATCAGTAGCAATATATCTGTACTTCTGTTTTTTATATCCCCTACCCACTGCCTGGAATGTTCTTGCCCCCTCCTATTTTCCTAATTCTTACCCTTTCTTCAAGGTCTTCTTCTGCCTGCCCTGGATAAACATCTTCTCTCTGAATATTTATAACACATTTCGATGCTACTTACTTGGCAGGGGCTACTTTGCATTACTGCTGACTTCTTATAGATGCATCTTTTCTCTACAATTACATTATAATAACTCCTTGAAAGCAGCATCATAGCCTCACTGATTTTGAATTAGACAAACCTTGAAGGAAAAATCTAGTTCTGGCTCCTCCAGGCGAAGTGACTTCTTCAAGGTCACACAGGTAATGAGTGAGAGAGACAGTATTTTAACACTGGTCCTTTGACTCCAAAGCTAATATTGTACTAATTATATATGTTTATGGGTGTGTGTGTGTGTGTGTGTGTGTGTGTGTGTGTGTGTGTATGTGTAGCTAGGGGCAGTGGATAGAGTACTTTACCTGGAGTGAGGGAAATCTGAATTCAAATTTTGCCTCATATACCCTGGGCAAATAAAAACCATTATCAGCCTCAGTATCTACCTCAGGGTTGATACAAAGATAAAATAAGATGTTCCTAAAATTCTCTGAAAACAGTAAGGTGCTGTTTAAATAATAGCGAGTATGTTGGTGATATCATTTATAATGCAGAATTACATAGTATAAAATCATAATATATAATATTATATACAATATGATATTATAGATATGATTTAATGTATGATATAAATGTAACATATTAATGATTTAATTTCCTATCATAGATGTATATTATTATATATTAATCACATTCCCTTTTTGTATAGATATCTTTGAGATGGTAAATTACACCATCTTTTGCCTCAGTTTTTACCTAGCCTTTAATCATTGTGGGATGTGGCCTCAGACAAAATGAGACCTCAGAAAGACTTTAATTTAGAAAGGCTAAGGTGACCCATTGCATGCTGGGCCATCTCCAGGAGTCTTGAACTTTGTCTTGCCACTAGACTTGGATGATTCTGGAGAAGAGAGTAAGGCTCATGGTTCTGCCTCATCCAAATCTTCTTTATGAGCAAGTCAGAATATCATGCTTGTGATATCATTGGTCCTCTTTGAGAAGAAATAAAACCTGGTATTGAAGCACCAGGATTCAGTTATTGGCTCTCCCACTTTGGACATGAGGTACCTAAGACAAGTCACATCATCTCTCCAGGTCTCCATTTTATTCAACTGGTAAACAAAGGGATTCTAAGGTAGAACCTCTCAAAATCACTTCCAGTTCTAGGTCCTGTGATCTTTTGTTCTATCAATACTTGCCTGGATAGACCCAAAATAGACAAGAGATTTAAACACACACACACACACACAGACACACACACACACACACACACACACACACACAACTCAAACAGAGGAGGTTTTTACTGGTGAGAGAGGCCAAGTAAGATGTTAGATTAGAAATAGTTGCATATATTCCATGGAGAAAAACAGCTCTTAAAGAACTTGGTGTTTTGATGAAGAAGGAAATAGGGTTATAGATTCTGAGATAGAAAGAGGCCACATAGTCTAACCCTGTCCTTTTATAGATGGTAGAACTGAAGCCCTGCACAGATTAGTTGATTTACCTACAGTATTTAACACAGGTAAGGTTGAATCTAAGTTTATATGCAGTATTTAACACAGGTAAGGTTGAATCTAAGTCCTATGTCTCCAGAGCTAATGTTTTCTATGTTTTTTTTAATTTTTAATTTTTAATTTTTTTCCACTTAGTAGAATTATTATCAGTGATTTAATTCAGACTGTTCCAGTATGGCAGAAAAGGAGTATTTCCCTTTGGTAGTTAGTGGTCATGATATTCCTTCCTTCAAATGGCTACTTTTCATATTTGACACTAGTGGCTGTTTGCCTTCCACTGTTGAATTCTGTCTTATTGTGGTTAATTGTGGTTTTCGTTTTCTCCTTTGACTTTAATTCTTATCATTGTTCTGAGCTACTCATTTGGTGCTTAATTAGTTACATCCAGCCGTGATCCACAAGCAGCCAAGTTTTTTTAAATTTTTTGATGATTTCCTTAGTCACATTTCTTTATGTAAATATGACTCTTCCCTATCAATCTGCCCCTTATTCAGTGATCTCTTTCATACCTCTATCTTTCATGTATAGAACTCCAAAATCTCATCCTGTATCCCCAAAGATCCCTAGTCATACATTTCATAGGATCATGAATTCAGAACTAGAATGGATCTTATTCTAGTTGAATTCCCTGATTTTAAGATTGAGGGAGAATCTAAGTGACTTGCCCAAGGCCATGAAGGTAGTAAGTGGCAGATGTAGAAGTTAGATACAGGTCCTCTGACTTATAAGCCAATGTGCTTTCTATTGCACCATAGCTCCCATGTATATCTTAAGCTGATGTCCATACTTTCCCTGTGAGGCAGTTTGTACAAGTAGTAGTATTATTATTTTACAGATGAGAATACTGAGACCTTCATCAGAGAAAAGTTAATAAAGCAGTATTTGAACCCATGTTCTCAGCATATAAGCTCAGAGTACTAACCGATATACAATTCTGCTTTTCAATTTCAAATTTCCCTAAAATCTACTGGGCAATCAAAAGTCTTCTGTGGTTGGTTGAATATGAGCCTGGAACTATAAATTGCTTGATAACTTGTTTTTGCAAATCTAGACAGGTGAATCCCAGATCAGCACCACGATGTTCCAGGACAGAAGACACTGTTCTCTTCCATCCTTATGTGGTTGCTAGACAGGAACATATAATAGATTGATAGATTTAGATCAGGTAAGGATGCTCCCAAGAACATCTCACCTCACTGTTCAGTCATGAGTTGACTCTTTGTGACCCCATGTGGAGTACTCTTGGCAAAGATACTGGAGTGGTTTGAAATTTCCTTCTTCTGCTCACTTGACATATGAGGAAACTGAGGCAAAGAGGGTTAAGTGAATTGCCCAAGGTGATACAGCTAGTAAGTATCTGAGGTTAGATTCAAACTCACAAAGATGAGTTTTCTTGATTTCAGGCCTGGTTCTCTATCCACTGTGCCACCTCGTGACCACCTTAGAGATCAAGTACAATCTCCTCATTTTACAGATGAGAAAATGGAGGCTGAAAGATGAAGAGACCTACCCAAAGTCATATAGTAAACAAGTGTCTGAGACAGTATCTGAACTTGGGCCCTCCTACTTACCATTCTAATGCCCTATCCACTATGTAACCCTGCCTTTCATGAGGAGGATGATAATGACTATACTAGGCCTGGAGAATTTGAGTTTAAGGTAGAAAATGTAGTCCTAATCCACTCCACAACTTGGCAGCTTCATCTATAACTTGGGGGCCATCTCCAGTCATCCTGATCTGTCTCTTGCTACTGTCCCCAGACGACTCTGGAGGAAAAAGTGAGGCTGGTGACTTTGTACAGCTCCTCCCTCACTTAAATCCAATTCACCTGCAAGTCATGGTATCATCTTCCCGATGCTGTGATCCTTTTCCAGAATTAAGGACAAACAACAACAGCGACCAACTTGAATTAGTTAAAAAAGCCAGAGAAAAAGATTGAGCTTTCCATGGGTCAATACTTTGTTTATTCTACTAAGCTTTGTCATTTCTGTCTTAGTGTGTTTATTGCATAACACATGGCAGGTAGATAAATATTTATTAAATGTTTAGATTTAAATTATAGATGATAATCCTAAAACATTCAAATGACTCTAAATGTCAATTTCCTACAAGGGCTTAACAACAGATATATGTAGCCACAAATCCAGATAAAAATAAAAACTGTCAGGATATTTACAACTACCACAACAGCAGCATGGAGAGTGATGTAATCATTAGTGCTGGTCATCCAATCATTTTTTGTTTATTTTTTATGGGCTTCCAGTGTATATCTCCCCAAGAAACCTTTTTCTTTGCATCCCTAATGGCTAGAGCAATGCCCAACCCTTAATAGGAACTAATTGAGATTGAGTGAATTAGATGGAATTTTTTATATTTTAAAATTCAGTATTGATCTCTATTCACTTCAACTAAAATATAACAACAACATATTTTCCCTGAGAACACTTTATGTAGAGGACATTCTCAGGTGCCGGTAATTAAAAGACAAAAAAGGAAATAGTCTCTGTCTTCAAGGACCCTGCATTCTATTGGGAGAGCTCAATATAAAGACAGAGAATTACATATAAAATGATTTCCAAAGGGAGAGCCCATTAGTAACTGGAAAGTCCAGAAGGGCAGAGTTTGACACTGTAACAGGAAAGAATCTTGGCAGGTCCAGATTCTGGGTCTATTAAAATTTTTGCCATTTTTTTCTGAAGAAAGAGACACAGAACAGGTATGTCACAAGGTAAGTAAAGAAGCAGGAAATAAATCACATTGCCTGATTATTAGCCCAGCATGTCATTGAGCTAGACCAGATTTACAAGGAGTTTTCAGAAATCGTTGGCTTTATAAAAAAACATGGCGATGTAATTCCTTACATGAACTAGTGCCACTCCTATCTCTCATTTGAATAATTCAATCCAAGGCCCTATGGAAGTGTATATAAATATTTCTGTGTGTGTACATACATACATACATATATTTACATATATTAACATACAGCATACATATAGCCACAGTCTATATCGTATAGGCACATTGTGCATTTGTGAATATCTGCATGTCTTGGTGCATACATGCATGTTTCCAAACAATGTACGTATATTCATACACATGTATGTAGATACAACATACCCATGTGTATATATACTATATGTATATGTGTGTATACACACATGCATGTGTATATGTGTATATATACACACTAACAGGGGGGGTGAGTTTACCGGATCACAGATTTAGATCTGGAAGAAAACTTAGAGGTCCCCTAGTCCAACCACCTCATCTTACAAATGAAGAAGATAATTCAAGGAGGCTGTGACCATCACAAGCTCATACAGGTGGGGAGAATCTCAAGAGATTTCAGGAAGTCATTATTTGTGTTTCTGGCCTAGATTACTAAAATCCTCACCAGGTAGGCAGACAATATGATTGTGTCTTAGTACTTCAGTTACCTTGTGACATATATGCTCTATCTTAGTTTCCCCAGCTGAAAATGGAGAAAATCATAATAATTCTCCAGGGCATCATTAATTACATTTTTTAGATTCTTTAGCCATAATTAATTATATGCTTTGGATTACTGGGGAGAAAGCCCTATGGAAGTGTTATGAACACTTACGATATTATTTAATCATAATGATTATTCACTTTCAGGAAAAAACAAAAAAGCTGCAATTCCCCTAGGGGAAAATAATTGAATATAAAGTATTAATAAGATAATGAAAATAATTTCTGGCCTCAATCTCTCTTTCTGGCCTTATTACATGTTATTTCCATTTGCAAAGTTGTGTGTGTGTGTGTGTGTGTGTGTGTGTGTGTGTGTGTTTCCTGGTCAAATATGTCATTTTGCTTCTTCTGTCTTCATGCTCCCCTGCCTTTTGAGGTCTGGACAGGCATTCCCCCAACCCTGAACGCATCCCCATTCAACCTCTGCCTCTCAGAATCTCTAGCATCCTTCAAGGTTCAGTTAATAGGCTACCTCCTATGTGAAGCCTTTCCTAAGCTCCCCTGGTGATCACATTCATCCTTCATAAAGTATCAGGTATATATTCATCTCCATACATGTGGTCTCTCCCCAGTACAGGGAGGGACTATTTTTCATTTATATTTATGTCCCCAACAAGTTGTAGTAATGTTTTGTACATAGCAGGCCCAGTTGGACTGGATTCTTCATCACTGTGACAGAAGCTTGTACACCATCTTCCTGCAGAGAAAGGCTCTGCTGATACTATGAGTACTTAACATTTTATTATTTTATTTTTATTTTCAAACACAAGACTTTCTATCAGTGATAGGAAATCCATGAGGTGATAAAAATCAGAAAGTATGATGATGACTAGAGTAATAGACCTGAAATACCTGGGTTCAAATTCTGATTAGTTATTTATTAGCTCTGTGACCCAGACGAAGTCATTTAACATCTCTGAGATCCAATTTCCTTATCTGCAAAATGAAGGTGTTGGATTTGATAGCCTCTAAGATTACACCAGTATCCAAATCTCTGAGCCAACAAGGTAGGAGCTGAACAAGATTCCCGAAGTACCAGTTTCTTACAAACACCATTCTTTGTATGAAAAGAGAGAATTTATTTTCTGTGGGGAGTCAAGAGCTAACTTGATTTTCCAGTTGAATGTAATGCTTTAGTCAAACTAATGGATTGCTTTCACCCTGTGGTTTTTTTTTTTATAAAGGCAAGGAAAAAAGAGAGATAAGTTAAATCGTAGATTATGAACGTTTATAATCTGATAATGGGAACATTTTGCCCTTAGCTCTTTTCTTCTCAGTAGGATATTAATTTTAATTTTCATTGAAAAAACATCTTCTCTCTGCAAGACTGTGTACCAGGCATTGGGAATACATAGAAGGAAGAAGACACAGTTCCTGCCCTCAAGGAGTTTCTTGAGTCACATTTAGTCTAGTATCTAAAGTCACATTTAGTATAGTTTATTTTTCTCTGGAAAATAGGGTATATTGAGTCCTCTACTACCGTCAAATGATATAGTAAATTGTTGTGTTTTTTTTTTCAATTCAGGGGTTTATCCATTACTTTATTAATGGAAGGGGACAAAAAAAATGTCTTAAAAAAGGTCAGGAGAAAAATATAAGAGGTATCCTTTCCAGAACAGGGATAGGGCCTGGACCTAGGATTTCATTTGTGTAGGGAACTACCAAACACATTCCCTCAGCCAAAGCAAGTCAGTACCTTTGCTTTAATTTATTATTGTTGCATTTAAAATATTCAAGGGATATAATTTCTGGGCGATTTAATTTCTTTATTAATAATGCCAGCATTTTAATAAAAGGATCAGTTATACTCTTGAATATCAAAGGCAAGCATGGCAGTGGGCTCATGGTTTGTATGCCTTTTGGAAGAGGGGTCTTTCTGAGGGTAGAAATCAACCCTGGCTAATAATTAATGAGGGAATGAATATAACAATGAGTTGCTGAGAGTGACATCTTGTCAAAAGGAGACTATCTCCATACCCAGACCACCTCCAGCCTTGGGAAATCTATTCAAAGAATTTATCCCCACCCAAACCTGAATGAAGCAAAATCAATGCCTTACCCCCCTGTGTGGGGTCTAGACAAGATTAAGAAAGTTAATTCAATTTCATTATCCAAAATGTTGTACAAAAGGCTGAACTTTTGAAAGCAGGACTTTGGAAAAGGGGGGAACATTGATCTCCCCAAATCATTGGTTGTTATATATTTCTCTCATCATCATAAAGAATTGCCCAGGGCACTGAGAGGTTGTGACTTACCTAAGGTCATATATCTAATACGCATCAGTGACAGAGCTTAAATTGAGATTTTGTCTTGACTCTGAGGCCAGATCTCTATCTACCATGCCCCAATTGCCCCAAATAATGGATTTTAAACATACTTTAAATGGTTGGTTGATTAAAGATGTTGAAGGTGAAAATTCTTTTGTATTATAACTTGTCACAGATGACACACTATTTAGCAATTGGGATTGGAAAATGTGTGTGTTGTAAATTGACTATGTTTTTTGTTGTTCTCTTTAATTTCAATGAGTAGATTCCTCCAAAGGACCTCAACCAACTTCAGGTGTGAATGGCAACATGCAGCATCCCACCAGCATGGGGCAGCAGCCAGTCTCTGCCATCCCTTCTCCAAGTACCAGCAAGCCTTGGCGCAGCAAATCCATGAATGTCAAGCACAGTGCCACCTCTACTATGTTGTCTGTAAAGCAGTCCAGCCCTGCCACATCTCCGACGCCATCCTCAGAGCGGCTGAAGCCACCTCTTGCAGAAGGGGTCAAGCCCCCTTCATCTGGACAGAAATCCATGTTGGAGAAATTCAAATTGGTAAATACTAGGACTGCTTTGCGACCCCCACAGGCTCCCAATCCAGTGCCCAGCGAAAGTGGGCGAGATGATGATGCTTTTTCTGAGTGTGGTGAGATGGACGTCTTTTACAGCGGATTGAATAGTTGTGGGTCAACCAACAGCAGTCCCAAAGTGTCACCAAAATTGACCCCTCCAAAAGCTGGAAGCAAAAATCTGAGCAATAAAAAATCTTTGCTACCAAAGGACAAGGAGGAAAAGAACAAGGACAAAAATAAAGTTTGCACTGAAAAGCCAGTCAAGGAAGAGAAGGAGCAGGTCACAGAGACCACAGTAAAGAAGACTTCGAAAATTGCAAGCTTGATCCCCAAGGGAAGCAAGACTGCTGCAGCCAAGAAGGAAAGCTTAATACCATCTTCCAGTGGGATTCCAAAACCTGGGTCGAAGGTGCCTACGGCAAAACAGAGCATTTCACCAGGCAGTGCAGGAAATAAGGAGTCGGAAAAATTCAGGACTACAAAGGGCAGCCAGTCCCAATCAACACCCAAATCCCAGATGACTGAAAAGTCCAGCAGCACCTCTAATTGTCTGGCTCCTTTGGAAGGAAAGGAATCTAGCCAAGCCTCTGGTTCCTGTGCCATGTCAAGTAGTGCGCAGAATGCAGCCAATGGCACCGTCCAGCTTCCCCAGCAGCAATACAGTCACCCAAACACTGCCACAGTTGCTCCTTTCATTTATAGGTAAGATTTGTTTTTATTTGTTTGCATCTATGGAATTGTAATCATTGTTAAGGAGACATGGGAACTCAGACACTTATTAGCGGTATCACTCTGGACTGGTCACTTAATCTCTGTTTTCCTCAGTTTCCCCATTCATAAAGTGGAGATAATACTAGCATCTACCTCCCAGGGTTGTTGTGAGGAGAAAATAAGAAAATAATCCTTAAAATACTTAGCACAGGGCTGGACGCATAGTAAATACTATATAAATGTTAGCTGTCATCGTCATCATCGTTACTGGAAGTTTTATGGTGCTTTAAGGTTGGCGACTGGTAGGTAGGTGGAACAGTGGATAGAGTATCGGTCCTGAAGTCAGGGTGATTCATCTTTGGGAGTTCAGATCTAGTCTCAGACACTTGATTGTTGTGTGACCCTGGGCAAATAATTTAATCCTGTTTGTCTCAATTTCCCTATCTATAAAATGAATTAGAGAAGGAAATGGCAAACCACTGCAGTATCTTTGCTGAGAAAACCAAAATGGTGTCACCAAGAGTCAAACGGGATTGAAAAATCACTCAGCAACAATAACAACAAGGAGGCAGAGAGCTTTTTATATACTATTTTATTTGATTCTCATGATAATCCAATGAAATAGGTCCTGTTAGGATCCTTATTTTATAGGTGTGGGAACTGAAGTCAGAATGGTTAAGTGACTCCAGTATCATGTAGCTAGTAAGTGTCTTGGGATTTTAACTCAGATCTTTCTGACTCTAAATTTGACATTCTATCCACTGCACCAGCTTAGAACCACAGTGAGGACACACACACACACACACACACACACACACACACACACACACACACTCACTCCAAACCATATACTCACACACATTCAGAGCTAGCAACTACAAAAATTGCAAGTGCATGAAACACTATATTTTTATGTTGTAAATGCTGTATGGTGAGAATTTCTAATTCACAATGGTACTCTAAAATGTGTATCTCAGAGCCTTTTCTTTACTATCATCTCATTTGTCAAGTGATGGATCACTGTTAAGGGAAATCCCCAATTTTTGTCAGCAGTGGGAAACCCCTGTTGTGGGAATTCTTTCTACTAGCACTGCACAAAAAGTCTGTGACTAGACTGATAATTTCTAGACAAAGGAATTGAGATATAGACAGTTTAAGTGCCTAGTCAATGATAGCTACATATATGATAGAAAAAGAGACAAGTAGATAGATGGATAGATGGATTGTTGCTTAGATAGGTAGATAAATACATAGACAAGCAGATAGACACAGAGAGATGAGTAGGTAAATTGATGTGCTGGGAATAGGGACTGGATCTGTAGTGGGTGACTGGTTTGAGTGACTTGCATTATTTGAACCCATTTCTTTCTACTTTCAAGCCTAAAATTTTGAATTCTTCAATGGAAATGATCTCTAAAATCATGCCCCAATGACCTATAGGTATTTTGACTTTCTTCCTTGCTTCTGAAGAGCTGTAATGTCATTGTTGTAAGGAGCTATCTAGTGAGAAAACTCCTTCCACCAATCCATCTATCATTCTACAAGAATTCATTAAGCTTCTACCAAATGGCAGGTAAGAACTGTTAACAGATACTGGAGCTACAGAGACAACATTGAAAAGTAGCTCTTGTCCTCATGAAATTTATATTCTGTTGGGAGAAATAGCAATAGCATTCACATATAAAAATATACACAACAGAAATGCAAGGTATTTTTTTTTTAAGAAGGCTGTAGGACAGAAAAGGCTTCAATATAAGGTAATATTTAGGCAGATTTCTGAAAGACAAAAAAAAAAGGGGGGATTCTAAGAGGAAATGGTGAAGGAGAAACTTACATGCCAGGCATTGGGCACAACAAGTGCAAAGGTGGGGCAAGAGTAGATGGAGTGTTGCATGTGAGAACATCAAGATGGCTGATTGGGCTGGGCCATGCAGTGTGTGAATAGGCATACTGTATTAGATTGGAATGCTAGATTTATGCCAGAGAAAACCAGCCACTGTTCTGCAACTTAGAGGTTCAGGGAGGTGCTTTGGGCACTGAGAGATTAGATATTTATTTTCCTGAGTCACTCAGTATGTGTCAGAGATGGGAATTGAACCCAGATCATCTCAGCTCTAAGGCTAGTACTTTATTACCTAAGCCATGCTGACTTCCTTTCTCTAAATTTTCATTGTTCTTGTTTGGTAATTTTTCAGTCATGTCTGACTCTTCACGACCCCATTTAGGATTTTCTTGGCCAAGATCCTGAAATGAATTGCCATTTCCTTCTTTAGATTATTTTATAGATCAGGAAACTGAAGCAAACAAGGTTAAGTGATTTATCCAAGGTCACACAGTGTCTGAAGCCAGATTCGAACTCATATCTTTCTGACTCCAGTCCTGGTGCTCTGTCCACTGTGCTTTCTAGATATTCATTTCTCCAAAGGTAGCTGTCATAAATAGTTTATATTGTATGAAGATTCCTATTCCCTTTTTATGCCTGTTCAGAATACAGTGAAGAGGGGACATAGGAAAAAGTCACTTTTTACCCTAGTGCTTGGAAGAAATTCTGAAGAAGGCTAACAAGGCAGCCAACACTGTTTCTCCATCTTTTGATTTTGAAAAAAATTATATTCTTTCTACAAAGTCTGGAATGATGACAAGTCATTATAATGAACCCCATTCCCCAGTTTCAACCAAAATCATATTACATAATTTTCTACATTTATTTTTTAGAAGTTTGAGCTCTTGGGACATCCATATTTTCTAAGCATTGCTATACAAATGATAATAGCCATTGTTGATGGTTGGATACAAAAAATGGATCTGGATGTAGGAATTCAAGTCTCATTGATTTGAGTCCTTGTAGACAAGAGAGCAGAATTCAGTATTTCTAGACTACAGATATTTCTTCTAAAATAAAAGGAAAAACAATTATTTTCTTAATAGGGTTTATGTACTCACTAATATTGTGTGCATAGCCTGTGTACTTGCTCAGTATAAATATTCCCTTTACAAATATCAGTCATTTCAAAATACCATAAATTCACTTTGTTAAGAAGTTAAAATTCAAAGAGAAAAATGAGTACTTGTCAACTCAGCACACTGAATTCTTTGGCTATTCGCTTGTTCCCATCAGTTTCTCATGTTCTTGTCTTCTCAATAAAATGAACAGCCTGTGTAAATTAAAGACACTGATCCATAAAAGTGATGATCATCTGTTGAAATTGTTTTGAGCTGATATAATTACCAGAGAGGAAAACCATTGTGTAGGGAAAATTCACATCACACGTGGCAAAAGGCTCACCCTGTTTTTGACTTAATCTGTGATCAATTCAGAAATAAACAATTATATAAAACTTGTCAGGCTCCTACAAATTATAGCTCACACTTCTGCACTGATGCTGCACAACATAGAAATCTACAATTCAGCCCTTTCCCCTATGTGTTATGAAGTTTTCAATACAAGCATACGATTTGTAAGTAGAAAAGAGTTGACAAGGCTGAGTTTAGGCATGGATATTACGGCATACTCACATATACCTTTTTACCTTCAGAAATGTTTGAGTTGCTGATTCTCTTTGGTTTACACCTATTATTTCATCTATATGGGGAAATCTTAGTATGAAAACCTTCTCTGCTGATGCACATCTGCAATGTGGCTGGAAGTTATAGCCTTAAACATTGAAGGAAGGAAGGAAGGAAGGAAGGAAAGAAGGAAGGGGAAGGAAGGAAGGAAGGAATGGGAAGGAAGGAGGGAAGGGAAAGGAAGGAAACACATTTATTAAGTGTCTATTAAGGCTAAACTCTTCCAATATTATCTCATTTGAAGCTCAGTATGATTATATTGTTGTGGTAGAAGGGAGGTAATACTATTATCTTTGTTTTGTTGTTATTGTTTAGTCATTTCAGCTGTAGCCAACTTTTCATGAGCCCATTTTGGGTTTTCTTGGTGACAGTACTACAATGATTTACTGTTTCCTCTCCAACTCATTTTACAGATGAGGATACTGAGGCAAACAGCACTAAGTGACTTGTCCAAGGTCATACAATTAGTATGCATCTGAGGTCAGATTTGAAATTACGTTTTCCTAATTTCAGGTCCAACACTCTATCCACCGCTCTAGCTCGTTGCCCCTATCTCTATCTTATAGATAGGAAATGAGGCAGATAGGGGTTATATGACTTTGCCAGGATTATTTTAATAATCATTTTCTGAGGCCAGATAGAAGTCCTCTTGCTTCTAGGTCCAGCACTCTATCCACTGTTTACCACTTAGCTGGGATAAGTGCCTTGCTTAGGGTCACATGACCAGTTGAACCAAGGGCTTCTGAATGCCAAGCCCATCACATTAGCCTTTATGCTGTGCTGGTTTTTTATTGAGAATCCTTTATTTCATACATATATATATATATATATATATATATATATATATATATGAATGCATACATATATTTATTTATTTATATATTATGCCACACTGTATGTAAATCCATACACGTACATTAAATACAAAGTAATGGGGATAAGAGGCATAGCCATGTGGAACCTCTGTTTTCATTGCTATAGAAAATTCCTGGATCAGCAAAATCTTACTACCAATATAATTAAGCATGCCCTCTGTTGCCTCTTAGACCAGCTCTTTACAAGATAAGGAATTAAGGCAAACAGTTAAGTGATTTGCTGAGGGTCACACAGATATTAAGTGTCTGAGGCCAGATTTCAATTTAACTCTAAATAACTCCAGGCCTGGCATTCTGTCCCTCTTCATCCTAAGCTGCCCAGGGATAAAAAAAAACACAAGTGAAATAGCTCCTGCCCCTAAGGAACATACTATATATTGGAAGATTCAAAAGGAGCCATGGCTTTTGAAAACTTGGGTTCAAGTCCTGCATTTGTCAATACTTCAGGATATTTACTTCATCTCACTGGGCCTCAATTTCTTCAAATGTAAAATGAAGTGGTTGAACCTGGTGTCCTTTAAGGGTCTCATCCAAAGAATACATGAAAGTACATATGTAAAATATATATGAAATAAACACCTAATATTCTTTTTTTTTTGTGGGGGAAGGAGGGAGGTAAGGCAATTGAATTAAGTGACTTGCCCAAGATCGCACAGCTAGTAAATGTCAACTGTCTGACGTCAAATTTGAACTCAGGTCCTCCTGACTCCAGGACCTATACTCTATTCCATGTGCCACCTAACTGCTCCCAACACCTAATATTCTTCATGTTAAAGTTGGATGACCATTTAGGAAGTTGAGGATAGGATTCAGAAAATTGGACCAGGAGATCCCTTCAGATTTAAATTTCGGTGATTCTCTCATGTACCAGAAACCCTAGCCTAATTATAACAAGTAAATCAAGACCCATTTGAGCTTCATACCTTTCATCTTGCTAGCCCAGAACAGCTTACTTCAGATGAGAACCATCACCGATTCCCCAAAGAGTATACTGTTTGAACAGTCTCCTCCTAGAGAGCATTCTCTCCAGAAAGTCTATTGCCAAGAGGAATATCAGAACCAGGGAAAATTAGCATTTGAATATTCCACACTCTAAAAATAAATAAATAAGGACTAACATGACCTAATAATAACTTGTGACATGCTTGGATTGCTAGCCCTGGCTTACATCTGGCTTTTTCTCTTGGAGAATGAACAGTGGAGCTGTAGAAGCAGAAATTCTAAAATGTATAGCCTATTACAATCATGCAGATAAGGTTGCTGTAAGCCCTCTGGCTATTGTGAAGAGAATCAGCTGCAATTATGGCTTAATGTAGACTGGAACAGGGTAAAACATCAGCAAAAACTGCAGCATATTGAATTCTTGCCAAAGGATGGAGTTTGACTGCTATTGCATTTCTGAAATATGGCTGTGTGTCCTGCGGCAGTTAAAACTCTCTCACACAGCAGTATTTTTAGATGGAATGCAGAGAAACTACTAGGAGGGGAATTGGGGTGTAGAATGCAACTAAATCTCTCTGCCTGTTGACAATGAGACTTTGCAGAATAAGTTACCCTTCAGGACATAGTTCAGGAAGCTCTTTGGAAGTTGGCTTCATCAAACAGTAGTAGGCTTCACTACAGGTTGATTCCATCTGATTCCTCTGCATGTTCTTCTGTGAACGCTGTCTCTGGAGGACTTCTGGCAAGTGGGGTTTGTGTGATCAGAGCATAGGATCAAACAAAAAAGCTAGAGATAGAAGGTACTATAGAGATCATCCAATTTACCTCCCATTCTCCCCATTTTATAGAAGAAAAAACTGAGGTTATCAGTTTCTTGTTACACAGATAGTAGTAAATGACAGCGGCATTTGAAGTGAGGTCCTCTGATTTTTGACCTAATCCATAGTACTTTCCTGAACCATGAAGTCTCTTCTAACACTAAGAATCTAATCTATGAGTGAGAATGATCTTCCTTCTGCAGTCCAAGTTACAGTGCTTGACTTAGAGCAATTCCTTTTATACCCTGATTTATTAATTTAGTAAAATTTAGGAGTCAATATGTTTTACCCCAATTTTAAAATATTCCAGTATAAAAGAAATCCAGGTGTTTTTAAAATTTGTTTTGGTTTAAAAATCTTAGTAGGGTGTGTGTGTGTGTGTGTGTGTGGTTAGTGATCTGTACAGTTTTCACCTGTGATTCCTCAACTAATGTTATCTAGGGCTTTTATTGGTTTGGGTTTCCAGGGAGTCCTATTAAATTATCTATCCTTTGACCCATTTTTCAGGTCAGATTTTTTTTTTTATATCTGAATCGACTCTTTTTGCTTCAGTGTTTTGATATTTGTCCTATTATTTCTAATGATGTCCTAGAATCGCTGAGTTCTGTTTGCTCCATTCTAATTTAGGAGGAAGATGATTACTTTAGTAAAGTTTTCTGCCTTTTGCTCTAAGCTTTATTTTTCCCACATACGAGGTCTTTTTTTTTCTTCTTCCATTTCAGAAGTCTCTTTTCATGTATGTATTTCTACAGCAAGATTTGGACTTAGGTATCCTTGACTTTGGAAATGAGCTCTTTATGAACTTTCACTCCTTCTCTCAAAGATAGTATATATAAAGGGACTGTGTTTTTCATTGTGATTGGTATCCAGCTGTTCTATTTCTAGTTACAACCCCCAAATACTTAATTACCCATATCCTTTAACCAAATTATTCATCCAAGGATTACTCTGAAAAAAAGTGTTCTTGTTTTATGTCAGAGTTGAAGTGTAGAAGGATTAATCTTTCAAGAACAAAGCAAATGTTTGACAGTGTTGAGTTAGATTACCTTAAGGGCATAGACTATCTTTTGCTTTTTTTTTTTTTTGATATCCCAAG
Organism: Pseudochirops cupreus; assembly: GCA_028627135.1. NCBI lineage: Eukaryota > Metazoa > Chordata > Mammalia > Diprotodontia > Pseudocheiridae > Pseudochirops > Pseudochirops cupreus. The sequence goes on along the minus strand of CM053581.1, from coordinate 361,912,493 downwards.
GACTTAGTACAGTGCCTTGTGCATAGCAAGAGTCTATAAATGTTTATTGACTGGTAGATTGACCTTGGACCTTGAGAGTCCATTATAATTTTCTCTTGGTCAATTATCAGTCATCAAGCATTTATTAAAAGTGATGTTTTATGCTAAGGACTTCACTAAACACTGGGAATACAAAGTAAGGCCAAACCAGTCAATCTTTGATTTCATGCAATGCACTCTAAAAGTGGAAACAAATGTGAAAATAAGGAGGTACACACAAGATATACACAAAGTACATGGAAGGTAAGAGAGAGTAAAGCATTAGCAGATTAGAAGATTGGGGGAGGCCTCCTACAGAAAGTGATATTTGAGTTAAATCTTGTCAGAAACCAGGGAATTAAAAGGCCATCTTTGGAGGTCTCATATTAGCTGGCTTTTGAAGCTTAGGGAATCTAAGTCCTTAAGGGTTTTAAATATCCCTTGAGTAGAAGAACTGGATTTTTAATTTTTTTTTTGGAGGTGGGTGGTTAAGGGGAAGAGATTTTTTCCATTTCTTTAAAGCCTAGAGATTATCCAGAGAAGAGTAGTGCTGACCATAAAGTCACATGGGAGCTTCAGAGGGAAGGGGAAGAAGGATACAGTTATGTTATCAAAAGTCATACTCTTCACCCTTGAAATTCCAACAAATTGTGAATAAGGATATACCAGCCAATATGGGGCTTGATATCTCTGTAAGAGGGGAAGCAGGATATGGCTTTTAGAAGACTTATCTTGGGGTCAAGATGACTTGGTTTTTCACTCCTGTTTCTGACTCATCCTGGGTCAGAGAGCCCAAGGGATCCAGGAACCTCTTTAAGACTATAAATTGCTCCTATCTGAACACAGAAGGGGAATATGCTCAGTGAGAGTTCTCTGTGCTCATCTAGATCTATGTATGTATGTATGTGTATATATATATATATATATATATATATATATATATATATATATATAAATATCTATATATCTATATATCTATATCTATCTATCTATCTATCTATCTATATATATATACATATAACAGACAGACAGACAGACACACACACACACACACACACACTCATTCATACATATTTTCTCTCTCTCTTCCTATATGTGATATTACTTATTTGAACAAAATAGTGAGTTTGGCCCAAAATCATCCCATGGCTCAGTAAGTCTTATTATGTCTTTCTTCTGCTAATTATTTCCCACCTGTTTCCTTTGCATAGCTTGCTTTGTATATAATGGTTAGCAGGAAGTTAGGTGATCCAGTGGATAGAGTGCCTGGTCTGGAGTCAGGAAGAGTCATCTTTATGAGTTCAAAACTTGTCTCAGACACTCACTAGTTGTGTGAGCCTGGGTAAGTCACTTAACCCTGTTTGCCTCAGTTTCTTCATCTGTAAAATGAATTGGAGAAGGAAACAGCACAACTACTTCAGTATTTTTGCCAAGAAAACCCCAAATGGGGTCATGAAGAGCAGGACATGACTGAAAAGCAACGGAATAGCAGAATCAGGATGCTCTTTCCCCCATTAGATCATAAATTCCTTGAGAACAAAGGCTACTTTTTGCCTCTTTTTGTATCCCCAGAATTTAGCACAATGACTGGCATGTAGGCACTTAACAAATGTTTATCAATTGATTTACATTAAAGTCCTTGAGAAAAGAGGCCCTGACTTCTGTATCTTTGTATTGCCTGTACCACCTAGCTTAATGACTCCCATAAAACCAAAAACTAGAAATGAATTTTTAATAAATAAATTGATGCACAGTTTGTATGCCCTCCCTTCCTTCTTTCTCTCCCATCTTTCCTCTTTTCTTCCTTCCCTTCTTTCTTTCCTACCTTCTGTCCTCTGTCCCTCCCTGTGTCCCTCCCTCCATTACTTCTGTCTTTCATTTTTTCCTTCCTCTCTCCCTTTCTTCCTCCCTCCCTTCCTTTTTTCCTTCCTCCCTCCCTCCCTCCCTTCCTCCCTTTCTTCCTTCCTTCCTTTCTCCCTCCCTCCCTTCCTCCCTTCCTTTCTTCCTTCCTTCCTCCCTTATTTCCTTTGTTCCTTCCTTCCTTCCTTTCTTCCTTTCTTCCTTCCTTCCTTCTTTTCTCCTCTTCCCCATATCTAAATTTCTTTTTTCTTTATATCGCCTTCATTTCTTAATATTCACTTTGTCTACTTCACTCTGCACGAAGCCATCCTTTATAACAAAGAATAAAAATGATAGGACAACAAAGTCTTCAACAAAAAATCAACTACATCCAGTGTTATAATTTATGTTCCCACTCTCTAATTCTCTACTTCTTTAAAGGAAGAAGGGAGGTGCATTTTCTCACCTCTTCTTGAGGACAAACTATGTCATTATCATTGGAAGTCTAAGTCATTATTCTGTAACAAATTACTTTCCCATCCATGATCCACAGTAATGATGTGAAATCATGCTTGAACACTGCTACTTTTCTGTAAATTTTGACATACTTCATCCTTTAATTTACTTGATAAAATAGGACAGAGAAGGACCAAGACAGGATCCACCATATACTATTTGGAATCTATTAGAACACATGCTCCATGAGGACAAAGGCTACTTTCAGATTTGTATGGCATCTCTAGCACCTAGTGCTATAGCCTTTTATGGATTGGGTTAGAATATATTGTTGGCCTGGATGGTCCCTTTTGTGGATCTCTCTGAGTTTATAGGACTTTCTTCCAGTTTTTAGGTCTGTCAGATGAGACTCAAATATCCCAAGTTATGGGTACAACAATTTTTTTTTAGATTTATGCTTTCATTTAGCAAGTTTTATTTTTTTACCTTCAAAAACAGCAAAAAAAACCCACTAAACCAGTATGGAAAGTAAAAAAAAAAAGTATTAAAAAAATAGATGGAAAAGTGGGGAAACAGAACCTTTGGGTTTCAGAGTAGGGATATAATGAGACATTTTGTTAAAATGCAAAGGTCACTTTCTCTGGAGTCTGAGGACTCAAATACAATCTTGACTTTGGTACCTGCTGTCTGTATGACCTTGGACAGGTTATTTAACTTCCATGTATCAATTTCCTCATCTGTAAAATCAGGGGATTATGGAAGCACTTGGTCTTTAAGGTTCCTCATAACGTCAAATCAATAAACCCATCATGTTGGGGGTACATTTCTTAAGGTAGTGATCAGTTAGTGAGTTTCTGCAGAGAATTTGTGCTCGAAAGTTTCCTGTATTCCCAAACACAACAACATATGAGTCAAGATGAGAATATATATATATTTTTAAAAAAAGATGCATTGCATTGCCTGGAGTGATTTTCTTCTGTGTCAGACATATGTGACTCAGAACTATAAAGCACAGAGTGAGAAAAGAAGAGTTGTGAGGATGGCCATTTTTGAGCGTTTTTGCTTCTTATTATGCCTCTGGTGTTGAGTACATGAGAACTGTTTTCTGTGGTTTTAGGAGAGGTACACTGTTTATTTTAACTTACACGTTGAATTTATTTATAACACCGTTTCAAAAATTACACATGATAAATACTGTGCTGGGGAGATATCTTCTGTGAGTGTTTTTGATCATAATCTGCTTCTTCCTTCTCCATAAACCATAGCTGGAGGAATCCACCAGAAAAAGAGCTACAAACTCGATGGTGAGACATGAAGAACTGAATTTCCTAAAAGAATTTGCTTTTTACAAAAAAAAAAAAGTAAATAACTTGAGTAGAGAGTCTCAATGCTTCTATTTGTCTTGTTAGAAAGCATTTTTGCAAGATGCCTCTAAAAAGTTATTCAATAGCATCCTCTACTTGGCTATTTTTTCTGAAACAATAGCTAAGGGGAATTCCAACTCTGTGATTATTAATTTCTTCTGTCAGAGCTTTGAAAATGATAAATGCCCAAGACATACTGCATTTACTAGACCTTTGGAGCTAAACATGCTAAGTTCTTGCACTCTAAGTGTTCATGAAATGAAAAATCTCTTAGTCTTCGTAGATATTTGTCTTTGAATATATAAAGTGTTCAAATTCTCTTAAGTGGAACCCTGCTCTGGAAGGTTCTGTCTATAAAGAACCTCTTTATTCTTTGGTGGAGAATTTTCAGGTATTGATTCTTTGTGATAGAAAGCAAGTCCTCACGTGCGCTAGTCGGTACTTAGACTGACCTGGTCTTCTTGTTTGTTTTCAGAACACACACAGACAATGAAGGTACCTCTATACCCCCTGTGGAATCCTGCACCAGTCCTACTAAAATGGATTTATCATATAGTAAGACTGCCAAACAGTGCCTAGAGGAGATATCTGGTAAGTGCAATAACTTGTGGAGAGACCAATCTTCAGAATGTGTGTGTGTGTGTGAGAGAGAGAGATTGTGTATTTGTGTGTTTTAACTTATCTTTATCTCACTGCTCACTTAAAGAAGGCTTAATGATATTTTGACCCCCTAATCATCTGAGATGGTGGTTTTAGAGGGGAAAGACATTTGGTAATATGGACCACTTTTGAAGCAGATTCTTTGAGATGCCTTGACTGGTTTAATTAAGAAATCAACTTTGTCCTCCTGGAGTGAATAGAGTTTTCAGGAGCTAGGGTTTCAAGAAATTACTCACTTCAGGCTAGTTGAATGCTGTCAGCAGAAACTGACATGTTTCTAATTGGGAAGCTGTTAGAGAATTAATGAATCTGAGACTAGAGAAACTCAGGTTGGGGTGTGAAAGTCACATATACATGGCAATGATGAAACATATAGAGGATTAGAGGATTCTGTGTTTCAATCCCCATAATTTATAAGTAAGGACACTGAGACCCAGAGAGGTCAAGGGACTAACCAAAGGTCACGTAAGGAGGAAGTAAATGAGGGAGATTGAAATTAAAATTGTCTGATTCCAGTGCTGGTGATCTTTTCACTGCACCATGAAAGCATGAAAAGAGTACTGGATTTGGAGACTGAGGTAATTCCTGGCTATGCCACTTATTCCCACTTTGAACTTTTACAAGTCTGCAAGTTAGTTAATACTTTTTTTCTTTTTTAAAATTTATTTTCAATTTATGGAATAAAACAAGCCTTTCTATAACAAAGTATAATAATTAAAAAAAAGATTATTACACATGAAACTAAAAATTTGTTATGTACAACTTGCTATTCCTTTTAAATATATAATAAAGTTATCATGTAAATTTCTGTTTTTTTCCCTTTTTTTGCATCCCTCTCCCCACCGAGAAATGGCTACCAATATTATCATTAATCTTTCCATGCCTCAGTCTTGTTGCCTGTAAAATGGGGTGGGGTAGAATAGAGGGCATTTGAAATCCCTTTGGGATGCTGTTCTACTGTGTCATATATCAATTTTGTTTTTAAATGTCACTGTTTGTATTTTATTGCATTTTTTATTTGTTTGGTTAAATATTCCCCAATTACAGTATAATCTTATTTGACATCATTTGAGGGTGTTATGATCCTCATGTGGCCTGTTGGTGGCATCTTTGACACCTTTGCTGTAGAGTATCATCTGGGTTCCACCCAATCTTGTTACCTTTTGGTGCATAGATGATGAGGACACAGAACAATTTAAAGTTTATCTTCCAGGAATATAGAATGCTTCCTCATGGTAGATGGAGCTAGTTATGTCATTTATGTCCAAGAATCATTGAGTTCTATGTCAGGATATATGGCGTGGCACTGACCTGTCTGCAACCTAGAAGGAAAGTTGCTTTCCCATAAAAGAGTAGCTCTGATTCAGTGAAACTTAAAGTCTGTACACTGCCTCAAACTTGGGAATACTGAATTTTTTCTGACTCATTTTCACCCTGAGGCAAGATAGACTTATTTCCCTTTGTTCTTCCTCAATATTGATAAACTAAAGTTCTCTGCCAATCATTTTAAGCAAAAGGGAAGGACCTGTTTCACTATGAGAATTCAGAGTTTATATTTGAATAATGTACAACCAAAAGTATAAAAATAAATCTGTGACATTTTGAATGCTTCTCTTTATAAACATATAATGGTTACTGTATCAAATTATCATTCTCATATTGCTTTGGAATATATGAGTCTAAGGAAGAAAATGCGTTTGATAGCACATGATAGCACATTTTGAAATCATATTTGTTATTTTTGTTGACAGGAACAGGGGTGTGCTGGGACCAGAATACATACAAACACGCATTCATATATGCATACACAATGTATGTATACACACATATGTATACACATATACTTCCATACACATGTATATAAGCACATGTAATTGGATATACGCAGATGTATTTATGCATCTATAGTTCCATATATACCATATGCATATATGTATATATGCATTTTCATGTATATGTATAAACACAGAAGATTTTTAAATTTAATTTGCATTGTTAATATTTTTCTGACACTTTCTTAAATCTAGACAACCAAACAAATCAATCCTAATTTATACCACTTACTGATTTCCAGGGTCTTAATGCTTACCCAGACAATTTAAAAACTGGCTCTCCCAAGCTAGTATGAGTCAGTTATAACACACCTCTTGGAATGATTTTAATTGTCAACTGTATATGGAAAGAGCAATAGTTGTGTAACGGAAAAAAGTTGGAGCTGTGGATTTGGATATTGATTCTAATACATACCTGCTGTGTGATCGAAGGAAAATGTTTTAATGTCTCTGAACATTAGTTTATTCCTTTTAAAAAAGGGGTTTTCTGTGCCTACTTCATATGGTGCTTTTGGGGAAAATGTTTTGTGAAATCTTAAATTATTATATAAATGTGTATATTATGTACAGTATAAAGAGAGCTTAAACATGAGAAAATAAGTATTCAATTAAAAAAAAATTCAATTGTCAATTCTGTTTAATTTTTCATACTGTTAAGAGTTTGAAGATGATTATATTCTCTTCTTAACTGAAAAGAGAGAAGGCTGAAAGTGAAAGATTTGCATAAAACTTTTTCAATAGTTGCCAAAAAGCATAGTTACCTTTTTCTTTTTTCCCGAGCATGCCTAAAATGTTTAGGCAGAAAAGTGGGAACATTTTCTTCCATTTCAGGCTGGAATAGATAAACACAAGAGAGAAAAGAATGAATAAATTCAGAAATGCTAAAGCATTCTGAGACTTAGCTGACAAACTCATTCTTTCTCCTGTTGTTTAAAACCAGCCTGTTTAAATTCAGGCAAAGAGACTTCAATAGTTGATGAGAGGCATTCCTTAATGGGTACTAGAGGACTCCTCTGATGCCAGTGTATTGGGGAAGAATGATGTTCTTTTTTTCTAATGAACAAGCAAGTTACAAATCAAGATCTGTGCTTGGAACATGCTTATAATCTGTACGTGCACATGCATGTACACAATATAGGTATCTACATTCAGATGCATGCACATGTGCTCATATATCATAACAGATAACAAAAGGATAGCTGGAAAATATCTGAGCCTGAGGTGGTATCGAATATCATAAATAAAATAACAAAATAACCATAAAAAAGAATTACAATAAAGCAATAGGCTCAGGAGGAAATAAAAATAGAAAAAGGCTTTGGAATAGTACTTATGATACCAGTCACCTGTAAACAGAAAAAAAAGTAATGAACACAAAGTACATTTGACATTTTAGCATGAGAAGATAAATATGATATCAGGTAGACTGAGGAATTGGTAAAACATGACAGCAGATGATACACATGCACACACATATGTATAATATAGTGTGTTATATGTATGTGTGTATATGGGTATATATATGTGTATATACATATATATGTGTACATATATAAAGAGAGAGAGAGAATTAGAACAAACATCTAATAAAAGATGCAGGATTATATCTGTATGTCCAAATGATATAAAATTACATTGGAATCTGCAAACCTGAGGAGTGAAATGGGTGGTTCAGAATAAGTTAGAGGCAAAAAGGAAAGAGAATCAAAAGAAAAATGCTCTGAAGTTATTCTAATAGGCTACATGGCCAGAGAGAGGATACAAACACTTATTTCCTAATCTAGATCATAAGACTGGCACAGAGATAGTTGAGTGAGTAGTTACAGAGGACTTCAGATATCTAAGCCTCTGCAAGAGGTCTAATTCTGAAAAAAGCAGAGTGACTGGTGAATTGTAGACTTGCCTTGATGATAATTTCATCACTTGGAGAGCTGGCAGAAGGGAAGAGGGGAACTGGATTTGATTGTTAACAACAAAGGACAAGTTGTTGATCTAGAGGGGAAGAGAAGCTTGGGTAAAAATGGCCATGATCTTCTCAAGCTTTGAATGATTAAGGAAGAGGAAACTGGCTAAGTGTAACATGGTCTAATATGGTCTAAATTTGAAGGAAGAATATTTTTATGCATCACTTGAAGAAAAAGAATAGGTAAATTATTATGAACTGAGACTGAAAGAAATTTTTTGTCATGAGGGCTAGAAGGATCTAATAAAATTTTTAGCCTTTTGATATGATGTATTTTATTTTATATCACCTTTATCTCTCTTTATAGATCTATAGATATAGATTAAATATAGACATATGTCTCTTTTTTCCCCTCCACAGCTATCCATCCTTTATAGCAGACATTTTTAAGAGAGAAAAACAAATAACAATTCAAGAAAACCGACAGACATTGTGTTAATACATGATATTTCACACCCATACATAGTTCCCTACCTTTTTAAAGAAGATAGGTTTATTTTTTCAACTCTTCAGTTTGACCAAGGATGATCTTTATAATTATATAGCATTCGAATTTGGTTTTTTATGCTATTGTATTAGGGGTATGTGTGTGTCTGTGTGTCTGTGTGTCTGTGTCTGTGTGTGTCTGTGTCTGTGTGTGTGTGTGTCTGTGTGTATGTGTGTGTATATAGAGAGAGAGGCATATATAGATATATAGAAAGATATAAGATGGGTTCAATTTGAGGTTGGTGGAGCTGGGAATGGCCCTCTGGGAAGATGCCCTTTAGGCAGTTGGAAATTGAGCCTTGAGCTCCAAATCAAGCCTGTAGCTATCCATACAGATTCGGGAATCATCAATATTGAGGTGATTGTGGAGAATTGTGTGAGAGAACAATATGAATCAGTCTATCAGTTCTTATTAAATGCCTATTATGTGCCATTATTTGAGGATACAGAGACAAAACTGAAGAGAAAAAGTTCTTTGCACAATAATGAACAGATGAGAGCATATAAAGGGAGAAGAAAAGCCAGCCAAGAACAGACCTTATGGAACACCCATCTTAAGAGGTTGGGGAGAGATCAAGGTCTCAAAGAAGTAGGTAGAAAAAAAATGAAAAATTTAGACATGTAGGAGAGGCCCCAGAAGAATACGGTGGTCAACTATTTCAGTGACTCAATGCCCTGAAGAACAAGAAAGCTTTTTTTTTTTCCCCTTCAAGGAAGTCTTTGGATTTTGGTAACTCTGAAAGAGCTATTTCTATAGAACGTGTTGGGTAGACGCCAGACTAACAAATTTAAACTGTAATGGATGATTGGGTAGGAGATATCTGAAGCAGACAACTTTTTCAAGAAATGTGGCAATGAAGGGCAAACAGGAGATGTAATGGTGATTAAAGGGACTAGAAGTGTTGTTTTTTTTTTCTTTACCACTAGGAATAACTGAACATGTTTGAAAACAGATGGTAAGGTACCATGGTGAGGGACATACTCAAAATTAGAGAGGGAGAAATGAAAAAAAATGAATGAGTATTTGAATTGCTGGAGCATATTCTTGGAGGAAGCTAGGAGGAAAGGGGTCAAGGGAAAGGAATTAGGCCTAATGAAGAGTTAGTTTAACTACTCTTTTGCAAGAAGGAAGGAGATACTCAATGTAATTCAGTTTAAAAACAGCCACCTACCTTTTTGTTTTTATTAGATATATAACTTCACCTGTGGAGGGAAACCCCTCTCCCACTGCAGAGCAGCACTTACTGCTAGAGTCTTGGAGAGTTTGCTGGGAATTCTGAAAGGTTAAGATACTTGCACAGGGTCACATAGCCAATATGTTGTCAGAGTCAGAATTGGAACTCAGGACATCCAGCCTCAGCAGAATGTACCTCTATCCATAACCTCATTCTGCCTCTGAAAATTCAGAGGATGTTTATTCAGCACCTGGGTGCTGGTAGAGTCTTTTCCCTCAACAAAGTTAAGATCTGATAGAAGAATGTTGGACATAATACTGAGAAATATTGGGTAGCAGAATTGGAAGACACATTTTTGGATGACCTCTGATGCAGGAAAAGTGTTCTTATGTCAGCGTGGGTTTTTTAGGGGATGTAGTTGTGGATTTTAGGACAAAGGAAATTATTTCAAATCATTATTGTGGGGAATGAGATAGGAAATTGATAAGAGGGGAAGGATTGTGAGCTAAGGTCCAGCTGAATTTATATGCCACGAATTTGTAGTAGATGAAATCATCTTTAGAAAGTATATAGAAAAAGGATAAAATGCCAATGATTATAAGGTGCACTTTCTCTGTGTGTGTGTGTGTGTGTGTGTGTGTGTGTGTGTGTGTGTGCGCGCGTGCGTGTGTGTGTGTGTGTGTGTGTATCTCCCTCCCCTCACCCTCCCCTTCTCCTACTCTCTCAAGCATTCATTGTACTGAGTTCTAAGAATACAAAAAAAAAAAGACAAAAACAATCCATACCCTGAAGGAGTTCACAATCTACTGGAAGAGACAATATGCAAAAACCAAACAAACATATGGCCATGTAAAAAAAAATCTATCTATATATGTGCATATATCTATTTACATTATGCATATGTATACGTATATAATTTATATAGGAAGGAGAAGAAAGTGGGAGAGGAAAGGGGAAACAGGGAGAGATCCTAATTATCAATTAGTGTGAATAGTGCATCTTCTGAAGTGGGTAGAGGTTAAATTGAAGAAATCTAGAGGGAAGATACCAGCATTAAGGGTATCAAGAAAGGATTCTTGCAGAAGGTAAAATAGTAGCTGAGACCTGAAGGAAAGCCAGGAGACAGAAATGATGAGAGAGGGCATTCCAGGCATGGGGGAGATAACCAGTGAAAATGTCTGGACTCAGGAGATGGGGTATCTTATTCAAAGAATTGCAAAGAGGCTAGGATCACTGGATCCCCAGAGTAAATAGAGGGAAGTAAGGTATAAAAAGGTTAGAAAGATAGGGAGTTATAAAGTATTTTAAAAGCCAATGGAGTGTTTTACATATGATCCTATAAGTCATAGGGAGCCAATGGAGTTGATTGAATAGGAGTAGGTGACATAGTGAAACTTGTTCTATTGAGAAACTCACATGTATGAATATGGCTATATGCAAAATTATTTGAAGATAACTTCATGGAAGAGATATTGCTGACTGTTTACATTTAAATTAGTTTAAACACTAAAAAATCGTAACACTCTTTAGTCATTCAATGACCATCAAGATTTTTTCTCTATTCGCTCTTATCTATTTTCCCTTATATGATCATAATTCATGTATACTCCATTTTCCCATCTTTCTTTTTCACTTTGTATTGCTGGAAGTGGGAAGGGTCCTTATGATCTATTTAGTTCAAACCCTGAATTTTACAGATGAGGAATCTAAGGACCAGGAAGATTAAGCCATTTTCCCAAGGTCAAGATATTTGCTAAAATAGTTTACATCAAGAGGCAGAATTTCATAAAAGCCTCTATCTGTATTTATCTTACTTTTTAGTCTTAATTGCATTAGATTATTCCAGTGTAAGAATGCCCCACAATTAAGTTACCTGCTCTGGTATTGGTTGTAGGCAGTTAAGTCATACAATGGACAGAGTGCCAGGCCTGGAGTCCAGAAGACTCTCCTTCCTGATATCAAATCTGGCCTCAGACCCTGTCTGTGTGACCCTAGGCTAAATCACTTAACCCTGTTTGCCTCAGTTTTCTAATGTCTGTCTAATGAGCTGGAGAAGGAAATGGCAAACCACTCAAGTATCTTTGCCAAGAAAACTCCAAATGGGGTCATTAAGAGTTGGATGTGTCTGAAAAAGGACTGAACAAAAATTGATTGGATTGAGTTGTATATTGTTATTTCAATCACATAAAATAGTGCTATGAAAAATCTTTAAATAGAAAATCTCTTTAAAATACATTTGATAATATATTCAGGCCCTAATCTACCCTGAAGATTTCTGTTCATCCTTCCACTTGTAATAATATTAATTGACCTTACAAGGCATATTTTATTGTATCAGCTTATTTATTCCCATACCCATTGCCAACAAGAAAGCTCAACCTGTGAGAGAGTCCATTTGCTTATATCAAGACTGAAAGATCCTTCTAAGTACAAAAAAGTAGACTTCTAAAAGTGCATGCAGTCCATTAGGGGGTTGGTTTTTTAAAATTTCTTTTCCCATAATGCATTGCCTTTGTTTTGAATGTATATTATTAGACATTACTAATACCTTTAATATTTACTCAACAATATTGTTTAACATTTATCTAGACTTTATATTCAACTGAAGAATGTTGACATTGATTCAATATCCATGGTCCTGACATTTCATAAAAAAAAATATTATTTAAACAGTCAGGGTGCCTAGGCCAGGAAATCACTTTAAAAAAGGTAACTTAGATTCAAATAAGAGATAATCATAAGTTTGTGTTTTGAAATTAAAGGACCTGGTGTTCACTTTAAGTGATAAGTAGGTATGATTACTTTGAGACATCTGGAAATGGCTTATTGGCCATTTTTTTTCCTTGATTGTTCAAAAAAATAAGCTCAATAATACAAAATATCCCCCTCTACTCTTTCTAATTTATATTCATCTGTTTCAAGAATCACTCAGTACTGATCTGTGTTGTGTTCCTCCTATGGTCTAAGCACACTGATTTTCAGATCATGCTACAGTGCCTAGACTTCCTGTGATACTTTAGCTTGAGGTCAGTGTGATAGTGGAATATTTAATATTTAAAGTGTTGGATGAATACAATACTCCCCTTTGGAAAGAATGGTCTTTCACTCATTATGATCCATCTATTATGCAAATGAGAAAGTGTCAGGGTAGATAGTAAAGGCGGAATACGCATGCCTATATTAAAATAGTTTAATTATGCCCATAGTGTGCTCTGCTACTTCCCCTCTCCAACTCTCCTCTCTCACTTTGAGGAAATGCATGATGAAAGAGCTGCTTGATGTTAACTCTTTCTGACACCACGACCAGGCCAGAAGCTTTGTGATTTTGTGTGTATACTCATTGCAGCCATGTTTAAGGGGAGTGAGTGTCCCTTTCATAAAGATAGAAGACCATTGCCCTAGCACTACATTTGAAAAAGAAATAGTTTTAAATATGGCTAGCATCAACCAGAATTTTTTTAAATGCCTGTCCTCCGTCAGGCTCTGGGCTTGATGCAAGGGAGACACATAAAGAATGAAAATATCTCTACTCTCAAAGAGTCACCACCTAATAGTGAAAACAATAAAAACATGTGTAAGTAGATACAGAATACATATAAAATCATTCAATCAAAACAAACATATATAAACCATTAATTATGTAAATATGACATTTGTGTGTGTGTGTGTGTGTGTGTGTGTGTGTGTGTGTGTGTGACAGTGAGAGAGAGAGAGAGAAAGATGGAGAGAGGAAGGGGAGACAGAGACAGACAGAGACAGAGACAGAGAGAGAAAAAAATAGAGAGAAGAAGGGGACAGAGACAAAGACAGAGTCAGACATGGACATAAAGAGAGACAGAGCTTGGGGAAAGAGAGAAGTGGAGAGGGGTGGAGCGAGATGGAAGGAGAGACCAGACAAAATACTTCATTAATAAAGGAAACTACAAGTAATGCAGACCCCTCTACCAAGGAAGGTTAACAGCTTTTCTGTAATTTTATTTCAAAGTTTTTGTCACTGCCTAATCCAACTCCTCCTGCACTCGAGCCTGGCCTTCTATCTAGGATCTGTCATTGAAGATGGATATATTTTGATTAAGATGTGAACTGTGTAATGTAGCAGTAGTAGGGGTGGGGGCAAAAGACAAAGAGCTCCCTTGGTCTTCCTGGAATGTAAAAAGACTGAAGGAAGCCCCTGGAAAGCCTCACATCTGCTCTGTGGAGCACATAAATAAAAATCTGTGTGCTATCAGATATTCGCTAGCTGTGTGATCATTGGCAAGCAATGTAACTGCTTTTTGCCTCAGTTTCCTCCCCCGTAAAATGGTGATAACATCTTCCTCCCATTGTGAGGATCAAATGAGATAAGATTTGTAAAGCACCTAGCATGGTGCCTGGTTTATAGTAGATACTAATAAATGTATGTTTCCTTCCTACACTATCAGAATGATATGGATAAAAATGGGTACCTGCTGAAATATTGACCTATATGATAAAATAAAGAAGTTTTTTTTTCTTTACTTGAAATGGCCAAATGACCCCATGTTTTACTTGTATAAATTACAAAGCAGGAATGTGAAATCATTTTTTAAAGTTAAGTTTATTATATAAATGCTTATTTTATCCCATAAATTAAAAATAAAATAGATATTTATTTTGTTCTTTTAGGACGGGGAATGGCAGGGCAATTGGGGTTAAGTCACTTGCCCAATGTCACACAGCTAGTAAGTGTTAAATGTTTGGGGTCACATTTGAATTCGGGTCCTCCTGGGCAGGTGCTCTATTCACTATGCCACCTAGCTGCCCCAATAAAAATTAAAAAAAAATTATAAAGAAGGAAAATGTTGATGCTAAAAATCTTCCAAAGGTTTATCACAGGATGTGTAGTACAACTGCTCCTAATGGTTTTGTGCCCTACTGTTCAGCCTCCTTAATAGAGTCAAATGGGCAGCAGGATGAATAAAACAACGAAACCTTTAGTGAGATAGCAAAGCATTATGACCAGGATCCATAGTCTCTTTGTAGAACTCTGTAACACAGGCTGGTCTGTGCCTACTAACTGTTGTCTTTGGATAACTCTAACTAAGGCCTATTACCCACCTCTAAAATAGGCATCTCATTTCCTGTGTCTGTTCTTCTACTTAGGCTCTTCTGTGCCCAGAATGTGTTACTTCCTTCCCTCCATCTTCTAGAATCCTTACTTTCTTCAAAAGATAAATTCAAACGCCATCTTCTATCTAAGTTCCTAGTTTCTCATGCCACCTCTCTGAAATTTCCCTGCATTTTTGGGGGAGTGACCTATTTCTTTTTATTTGTTTTTGGTTTTGTCTTTCTTTTTTTTTTTTGGAGGGAGAAAAGCAAGGCAATTGGGGTTAAGTGACTTGTCAAAGGTCACACAGTTATTAAGTGTTAAAAGTCTGAGACCAGATTTTTGAACTCAGATGCTCCTGACTTCAGGGCAGGTGCTCTATGTATTGCACCACCTAGCTGTCCTGCCCCGCCCCCACCCCTGTATTCTTTATGCATATAGTTATGTTGGTAACATTTATTTTCCCACCAATAGAATAAAGATCATTTAGGAGAAGGACTATATGCCTAGCATTTAGTTCACTAATTACCTGGCAAATAATAGATGATTAATAAAAATTGTTGCTTGGTTGATCTAGTTATATTTCTCCTTTGAAAGGATGTAGGATGCTTAATAAACTTTTTAGAATGCTTGGAAATCACATTTAATAGAGTTTGGTAGAAATACAAAGTCTAACCTAATAATTTTTTTTCCTTTGAAATTGAGTTTCTGTGAGTATGTGTGTGTGTGTGTGTGTGTATACATATACACACATACATATATGTATATATTTAGACATGATCTTAAAGAAAAAATAATATATATGTGTGTGTTTGTATATGTGTGTATAAACATGCACACAACTATGAGAGTGGGAGAAAAGAAGCAAACATTTTACTAGTTAGGGCTAAAAGTTGATTGTGACCTAAAAATGGGGCCAGAAAGCTGCTTAAATATTTCTTCATCTTCCCTTTTAATACAAAGAAGACATTCGATTATAGAGAGGATACCCAGAAATTACTCCTTAACACTTGTCTCCTTAATTAGCTGTCAGGGTGAACATATAATCCAGTGATTTTACCGTCTCTGATGTTTGAGTTCAAAAGTTTCCCTCAGGTCTGGATTATTAGGACTGTTTCAGGGAACACAAGAAGAGCGAGTCTTTTTAAAAATATCAGTATATTTAGAGATGATTTTTTTTTATTGCTATGTTTGTAGAAAGTGTTTTTCTCCCCCTCTCCACCCTCCCCTGGAGAAATGCTAAATTCTAAAAGTCATATTGTGATATCTCTATTTTAATAGCGTCATTTATACTACACAGAATTTGCCTGTGGACCTGAAATTATTTTGCTTCGGGATAACGTCAGGACTGAAAAAAAAAAAAGTAACCCCTCCCCCCGCTTTTCCCCAGAAGGTAGAATGATGTCTTAAACTTTATTTTTCTTCTTGAATGGTAGATTGGTGTATTCCTAAATTGCTTCAGAACAAGTGTTTGTATTTCCTCTTAAAAAAAAATAAGTGGAGCATTTCCCTTTAAACCGGTATCTGTCAGCAGGTGGAGAGTGTCAGTTATCAGTGTCGTGCTCCGTGTTTTAGTTTCTTACCTCTCAGATTTTATTTGTGCTCCTACGGCACCAACCCCAACACTGAGGAGGCAGACCTGCTTGCTTCAGCTGCCGGCAGCTCTAGGGAATTACTCTGTCATTCTTCACTGAGGGGCTGGATGTGTGTGGAGGGGTGTGAGGAGACTGGTGGGGCTTGTCTCCTTGTTCAGCAGGGTTAATATTAGCGCATCTCGTGCAGACTCTGCCGTGCTTTGAAACCTGTGGCATTCCGAACTGGACAGCACCTTCCGCCTTCTCTCTTTTAATTTACCAGGATGCTTGCTGCCATGGCAGCCACTAGCAGCATCCACTGCAGTAGCAAGGAAGAGTCATAGATCTGGAAATGCAGGTTGAATACTAAAATGCAGGCAGCCTTGTGCAGAGCGGTTGGTTGCTTCCGTGGTTAATTTCAGCTCTTATTGAGCTCTGACGTGGGGGCTGGACTTCACAGCACTGTGTCAGCTTATCTACAGTAAAGCAGTGTGGACCTGGCTCTGTCTTCGGCTGATGAGAATTAAAAAAAAAAAAAAGCACCAGGCATCACTTGGAGTCTACTATAGTGCAGTCTAGAAGGCAGAAGCTAGAGAGGGAAATGTGGGCCTGGCCTTTGAAGCAGACCGGTGATTGGATAAAGAAGGGGAAGAAGATTACTTTTATGTTGGGGCATGGTGTTTGATCAACTCCCTTCTGCTTCTGAGAAATCCCAGCCAAAATGGTTGTAAGTACTGCAGACTGATTTTAAAGCTAGGAAGTGGGTGAGCCCAGAAAGCAGGATAAATGTGGGCAAAGGACTTTGTGACTGGTTTTATCTGTGGCATCGAATGTGAAACCCAGAGCCTTGATTTTTATTACAAATGCGAGCTGTCTATATAGCACGTGTTGATCAGAACATGAAGGGTCAGTTAGAATTTCAGTAACTGGAGATAATATAATGTGAATTTTAGTTAAAGAAGGTGAAGCAAGATACTGGAGGCAACATGCACCGGCCAGCTGAACTCTCCGTGTTTAAGGGCAAGGATACAAGAAGAAGTGGAGCCTGTCTTCAGAAGCAAAAGTCACTGACCAATCTTTCCTTCACCAGTGAAAGTGAGAACAGACCCAATGTGCGCAAATCAAATTGGTTTGGAAATGCTGCAAGGGCCAGCCAGAGAGAGTCATACTATGAAGGGAGGAATCCGCTCTCTCGATTTCTTTCTAGGTCCGTTCAGTCGCTCTATCATACCAGCAGCTCAGGGGCCTGGAACCTCGAAACCCTTCTGCCAACTGATGGCAGGGCAGGTGGTAAGGGTCCAGAGAGCTGGTCTGCCCAAAAAGACTTGGATGCAGACAGTGATGAAGGTAGCAGGTCCGAAGATGATCTTGGTTCTTCTAAACTCAACAGTAGCAGCAAAAGCTGGACAGAAGATGAGGAGGAAAGTTGTTTGCGTGAAGGGACTGCACATCTAGATGAGGATGTTATACTTACCATGCTGGGGGACCTAGAGCAAGTGCTTTATACTGACATATTGGGTAAGTTCCATTGTGTTCGATAATAAGTTAAATAACTAGCAATTCTAAGTTAATAAATATTTGTATTAGCCAGTTTTTATAGTTGGTAGACTACTCAGAAGCAATTTTTAAAAAAAAATTAGCAAGCCTATGTGAATTTGAATATTTCGAATATTTCTCATCTGTCTCAGTTTTTGCTTTAGAAAGGTGTTAAATGAGAATCAGAATCTAAATTTATTTTGAGAGTGCAAATAATGACAATCTATCTCAGTGGATATCCACCATGCATTTTTCAGCTGTTTAAATTCAAATGCTACCAGTTAATTCAGAAATATTTATTTCAATATTCATATTGTCCCCTTAAAATTACGGGCAAAAAGCATGCAATTTCTTGCCTATAGTAGGCGCTCTTAATGGGGGTGAGAGGGGAACTTGACTGCTTTTTTATTTACATGGAGAGTAAATGTGACCTATCTTGGCTACTTCTTCATCTGCTTTTTCTTCCTTGGAAGCAATTAATCTGTAAAGATGGTGTTTAAATGGAATGATTGGTTCTGTGCCTTGCAAAGATAACCACCGGAATGAGTAGGAATTTTTCATTCCTTCTACTAGCACCATAAATGCCTAGCAAAGTGCTTGGAAGAGTGAAGCAGTAAATGTTTCTTGATCAATTGATTAGAATGCAAGACAATAGATATCTGTTGTCCCCACCCAGAGGCTTCCTTTTTTTCCCCCTTCAGTTCACCTCCCCAGATTACCCTTATCTCTTCTACTTCTAACACTAACAGATACTGGTAACACATTTGGGAAAGCAGATATCAATTTTGTCAGCTTCATTCTTTGCCTTTCACAATTTGACAGCAAATGTTCCCTAGTGGGCACATTTAAGACATTTTGAACAATTATGTGGATGAGTGGTTGTGCTGTGTTCAGACTTTTTAAACTAGGTCAGTCTAGTAGTGCACTCTTGATTCAATAGTAAATTCTGTTATCCAGGTTATTGATTTCGGGCAGGGTTCATAATCTGGGGTCCATGAATCCCCAAAGAATGGATGAATAGATTTTAGGACATCTGTGAACTTGCATGAGAAAAATCACATTCGTATTTTCACCAAACACTGACTGAAAGCATTTCCCACAGTCATTTTAAAATATTCTAAGAAAGGGTCCATAGGTTTCATCAAGTTGCCAGAGGAATTTATGGCACAAATAAGGTTAAGAACCTCTTGTTATAGTGTCTGATTGATTAGAAATCATGTTCAGATCTGCCATTTCTATTCTGACAGTGCCCAAACTCAGTGAAATAGAACACAAAATCTGTTTTGAAAGAAATTATTGCTAAATTTAGAAGTCTTTGCAAGGAAACATATTTGCATGATAAATTTACTTCCTCCGAATCCATATTTGTAAAAATTTATAAATGTTTGAAACACACTTTCAGTAAAAGCTGCTCTTTCTTTTTTTTAAATGACCCCACCTGGCCAATGTCTTATTTTCACATGCAGCTAGGGGATCCTGAATGCATGTTTTTTATATACCCTGGAGCTTTCATTTACTTATAGGGAGACTTATTTAGGGGAACATCTGGAACCTTCTGAAGTGGGATCAGGTAGAACTATGACCACTGTTACCAAGGGGGAAAAAATATGCTTATGGCTCAGCTTTTTAAGTCTGTTTGCCTTAAAGGGGTTCCACTTCCATAGATGTCTGAATGGCTGAGACTAGGTTTAAATCTAAATTGACCAGGACATTCAGTCAGCTGAAGTTTGGCTCATCAGCATTTTACTCTGTGTGGGCATGCTGCTTTTAATAAATTGTGTAGTATATAAAAGAAGGCTATTTAGCTTGAAGACCAGAGAGCTATTAATCCATATAGACTTCATCCCTTTTGCTTTGAAGATATGGGAACAAACTGCATAGATCTTTGCTTGCAAAGTGGCCAGGATTTTTCTTTTTATTATTGTTATTTTGTTATTGTTTTGGATTCTACACTTCCTTGTTCTTGGTCCTTGGAATTTGTGTAGGAGTTTTACCACACTTTAAGTGAATGTTATCATTTCCTAGTCTTTGCCAATTGCCCTATGGGAATGACAGCAAGCTCTGGGAGTGTATGCATAAGACAAGTTGTTCCTTGTGTTGCTTGCATAAAGATTCTGGAGAATTACCATCAAGGAAGAACTTCTAAATGTGGTTGTGTACATGTTAAGACTTTAAAGCCTGTTTACTCCAGAAATGCAGCTCTTGTGAATTTTTTTTTTCTCTACAGAAGGTAGGTTAAATTTCTGAGACAGCAATCAGATCCTACTGAGGGAATGGAAGAATTTATGCAGAGAATAATAAACATAATAGCAATGGTGATGGATGATGAATCATACCAAGAGCCATTCCCTAATAAAGATGCTTTTGTGTCAAGATATATAAACTTCCAAGAATCCCAGTATCTATATCACGTGTTCAACACAGGTCTGACTCAAACATAGGTCTGACTCAACATAGGTCTGATTCAAAATGGCCTCTTCCTAGTTAGTCTTTTAAAGCTTTCTTGCAGTCCAAATACTTTATTCTGACATGAGTAATACAAGCTACTTATCAAGTTTGGCCTGTTTTTCAGCTATAGAGAAGTAGGATTTGGGGGAGTGTTTTAAAAAAGCTGTTAGCAATTTTTTTTTTCGCAGCCTTCTGGAGTAGACAGATATGCTTTAGAAATCTTGTGTAAATGACTGTAGGGATCCATACCATTGGGCATAAGACTAGGATTATTTCCCAAAATACAGCACACTGTGGCCTTCAAGATAATAGCGTGTTTTATGTTCATGTGTATAGGTAATGAGATTCTGTGATCCAGGGTTCACACTTATAATCTCTTTTCTATTGGAAGATGACAATGCTTATAAAATTAATTAACATTTACATGATGAGGACTTAAAGGGAGAATGGATAAACATGTTGATGGCATGGTGTACCATTAAATAGGATGAAACTCTGCCAAATTTAGAAAAAAAAATTGGTAATGGTTTATACTGGCAATGAAACAAACAAAAAACCTTACAAGTAAAACTGAAGTAGTTTGATTGTTATGTTACTAATACTCAAAAATGAACTTACAATCAACTTATTACTTTAACAAATACTATTATGTAGTATATCTATATGCACATATAATGTAGCATATATGTATATATACATAAATGCACATACACATTTACATATATACATGTGCATACACACAGATACACAATATACATACACATACATGCACAACTAGGTGGCTCAGTGGCTAGAGTGCTGGGCCTGGAATCAGGGAGACCTGGGTTCAATTTAAACCTCAGACACTCACTAGCTGTGTGACCCTGGGTAAGTCACTTATTCTCTATTTGTCATCATCCACTGGTGAAGGAAATGGCAAACCACTTTAGCATCTTTGCCAAGAAAACCCCATACAGGTTCACAAAAACTCAGATATGATTGAACAATTAAACAACAACAATTATGTAATGGAGAGGAACTAACATTATCACTGTAAACTATGTTTGGTATGTGTTTTTCCCAGTTAACTCTCATTTTGTGTTTTAAAATCAGAATGTGATCAATTATAAATTTATTTCTTCTGAATACATTAGAATTTTCCACTAGAATTAATTTCCAAGTCTCTGTTAGACATTGTATAGATGTAAATTTAACATGCCTAATACAGTTGGCAATTGGAGGTCCTTTTTAAAAGCTTTAAGTTATCTATTAAAAAGCCATTAACACATTTTTTTTTGCTTAAATCTGAATGCTATCACTCCTTCAAGATTATGTGAGAATTGAGCAGTTTATAGTACTTTGCTTCATAAGTGTTGGGAGAAAATATGTGCTTACCATTCCCAAGACTCCATTCACATGATTGTCATGACTGGAACACTGATGTGTAGATGTAATGATGAAGAAAATCAATGGAGAAATAGGAAAGAATCAAAGGAATGAAAGGTCTATACCCTGAGTTGGAGAAGCTAACAAAGGATTCTGTGAGAGAAAATCAAGAGTTTAAGATGCCTGTTGAATTGCAAGAAAAAATTAAAAGGGAGATAGACGTGAATGCTCAAAAAAGACAGTACAAATAGAATCACTAGAAATACAGATTATATTCTTAAGTTTGATGTGATGGACAGACGCCATCATTGAAGTGGTTCAAATAAACCCAGGCATGGGGGAAATGAAATTGACGTTTAGTTAGTAAGCAAGCTTTTCAGGTGGCAGAAATGTCTGAATGTAGCTTAGGAATCCAGAGGGCAGAATGGACATGATTTATTCTGGGAACTGAGACTTTCAAGTTTAATTACATTTTGATGACTGTGTTAGGTATGGCCTCCTCATTTCTGAACTTAGAAACCCTTTATCTCCCTGTCTCTTTGTTTTCCATCTCCCTTGATCAAGTGTTGAAAATGTTGTTTCTCTTCTTCATTTTCTCCTGAAATTCCCACTGATATGTCTTTACTGTTTTTGTCATCTTTCTCCACATCTGTTGAGATATCTCTCCTAAACCACAGAATCTATATGTTCTACGAAACTTTCTCCATCTGAATGCACACACACACGCACACACACACACGCACACACACACACGCACACACACACACACACACACACACACACACGCACTGCAAATGGCAGAATCAGTTCTTGCCTTTTCTCAGTTGGCATGCCAACGTTATCCTTTTCAAAAGCTTCTCTTCCTCCACTTCCTCCTCCTCTTCCTCTTCTTCTTTCTCCTCCTCCTCATTTTGGGAAAGAAGGGTTAAAGGAAAATGGGAGAGGGAGCATCCAAGGTCCCTAAGATCTATCTCAAATCAGGTTACACATGTCAAGCTACCAAGAATTTTTTAAGCACCCATTACGTGTCAAGTACTATGCGCTAAATGCTAGGGACACAAATCAAAACAGAGACAATTCCTGCCTACAAGAAGCCTACATTCTAATGGTAGAGATAACATGCAACAACTATGTACCAACAAGATGTATAAAGGATAACTTCCCTCTGTCTCTCTCTTTCTGTCTCTCTCTCTCCCTCCCTGTTTGCCTTCCTCCCTCTCTCCCTCCATTTCTCCTTTTAGAATATGAGTCTTCTGTGTTTAGGGATGTAGATGAAACTGTGGTCCAGTGGACAGAACTCTAAAGATAGAAAAATTAGATTCTTTGCTCTACCACTACTACTACATGACCTTATATAAATCATTTGCTCTTTGAGTCCCATTTTCCTCATCTGTAAATTGGGGAAGGGGGTGAGGTAGGATAAGTCAGACCTAAGAAGGAGTAATATATTTGGAGGCAAAGATTCCTGTTCCAAACCATGACTACTATTTACTACCTGCGTGACTTTGGACAATGAGCCTATCTTCCCTGAACTTCAATTTCCTCATCTGTAAAATGAAGAGGTTACACTAGGTTATTTCACAGGATTCTGTTAGCTCTAAATCTATGATCCTATGATTTGTAAGTTTCCTTACAATTTAAATGTAAATGATAGATTACAATTTCTTGACAGCAGGAAACATCTGGACTAACTTTGTACTTCATTTCTTAATATTTTTTTAATGCTATCATGTAATTACATCACCATCCAATCATTCTTAATGTATTTCTAGGTTACTCTTGATTTCTGGAAAATCTCTCAGTCTTTTGGTCAGTTGAAGCATTAAATGCCAGCTTTTAAGTTTTGGTCTTTTTTTGCAAAAATGCCTGGACAAATTCTTCTGGTCCAATGTAATTGAACCTCTTTAACTCTCTGTGAGTTAACTGCCATACCATTTTGTAAGACTCACTGCAGATAGTAATTTCAAATCTAAATTTCTTTGTATTGATTCCAGTTATAACCTAAAGAACTATAATTGGATTTGTGGTCATCGCATATTTTTTTTCCCACAACTTTAGGTTTCCCTTCTCATTTTGATACTAATGTTAACAAACATCATCTAGTTTTAATGTTAATATTTTGATGGTGCCACTGACAAGCTAAAACCATCCAAAGGAATAAAACCATGTCTTCTGTGAGCTTGAACTCCTTATAACACCAAGCATCCTAGCATACCCAGGATGGCTGCTAGCATAGGTTCTTAGATCTGCTTTTCTAAAGGAAAGCAACTCAAAAGGGGTTTACAGTCTTACTTTAATCAGTCAAACATATATCATTTACCTAGTTTGGAGGAAAAGTTAGCACCTTGAACTTCAGAGAATATAAACAGAAGTTACAGCAGAAAATAACACAATTAATCAGACAGGGCTTCCAGCTGTCTGACCATTACATCCATACCTAGTTAGTTACCAGAGAGGGAAGCACGGACATCTGGATTTTCAGAGCTGGGGGTGCTCATTGGCTGCCCAAAGTCTCATCTGGTCAAATTACACAACTCTTCCCAAAGTGAGCCCCAAAGCAAAATCTCACATCAGGATATATACAGCCTTCTCCTGGCTCAGAGAATGTTACAACCCTCTTGACCCACTGCCCAATCACAAAGTAACAAGGTGTGGGAGTTCCTGAAAAACAAGCCTCCCACCACAGGCTCCATGTGACCACATTCAGCCTATTATGGGGCAGAGTATATTTTCAAATCAGGGAAGGTTCTCAGATTCACTTAAGCCTATCCAGGGGCCAAGGAACTGGGAAGAATTTCGGATTCCCATTACATTCCTCAATCATTGTCTTTCTTTCTGCCATTCAATCTCTATTAATTGGTTCCTTCCCTGCTGCCAAAAGATAAGCTAAGATTTCTCCCATACTTAAAAAAAAAAACAACTTTCACTTGGCTCTGCCATATACTCAAGCTACTTTCTTGTATCATACCTCCTTTTCCCTGCCAAACTCCCAGATAAAGTCATCTACACATATTAACTCCTCTGTCTCATGTGCCACCTAGATCTCAACTTGTAATCTTGATTTTGACCCCATAATGACTACAGTTTTCCCCCAAAGTTATCAACAATGTCTTCATTTTTAAGTCTACTGGCTATTCTCATTCCTTATTTTTCTTGACTTCTCTATACTATTGATCATCTTCTCTTCCTGAATATTTTTTATTACCTTGATTTTCATGGAATTATTCTGCATTGGATATACTCTTAACCTTTTATTCTTCCATCTTGGCTCCACTCCCCAATTCCTAACTTTTAAACCTGTTTTTCTATCTGTTTCTTGATTATGACCCATCTCATGTCATCCTGATCTATAACTATACCTATATCTATATCTTTAATGTACCTACTGGTGGGCTCCACTTGGTGTATGAAGCTCAACATGTCCAAAACAAAACTCTTCCTAGCCTTCCTAACAAATAAATATACCCTAAAATGCCTTATTCATATCTCCCACCTTTTTATAGGAGATGCCCTATTCTTGAAATCTTCTCCATCCTCTCCTCTGTCTCTTGGAATCTTTTTAGCTACTAAATTGGCAACTAGGTAGAACAGTGGATAGACTACTGGGCATGGAGTCAAGAAGACTCATCTTCCTGCATTCAAATCTGGCCTCAGACACTTATTAGCTGTGTGACCCTCAGCAAGTCACTTAACCCTGTTAAATCTCATCCATTAAACTTCAGTTTCCTCATCTGTAAAATGAGCTGGAGAAGGATATGTCAAACCCTCTAGGATTTTTGTCAAGAAAACCCCAAATGGGGTCATGAAAAGTCAGACATGATTGAAAAATGATTAAATAACAACAACAATGAATGTTTATTCCCTTCTCTTTCCCTTTCCCCTTTTTTCTTCAACATAAGTTTCTGCCTGGACTGTGTAACAGAGGAAAAGGCTTCCTTGAGAAAGTGTATGCCTTCTGTTACTGGAAATGATCAAGAAAGGATTGAGTTAGGAGTGTTATAAAGGAGTTTTTTGTGTTTCAGTCTAAAATAAAGGTTTGGAAAAAGAAAAAGAAAAAGTTTTTAATGTAATCATCATCATTAAGAACCATTTATTAATTGCGTTTACCCCATCCCTCAGAGCGAAAGGTTTCTTTCTACCTGGCAAAGGAGAGAAACTGGGAAGGTAATTTGCACGAGGGCATTGTCTCAGACCAGAAGGAATTCTACTCACTCACTAAACCTCCTTCTATCAGAAAATTGCTGGCTTCTTTCGTATCTTACTTGGTGGCAGGAGTTCTCTTATTCTTCCTTGATTTTACAGATATATAATAATATGTATTTAAAAACTTTTTTTGGTTCTATTCAGACCACTTACTGGCAGCCCCAGTGATTAGAAAAATAAATGTTTCTTTCTCCCTCTGTATACTCAGTCAGTCATAGCCTCCCTCATATCTGCATTCAATCTCTCAGAGACACACAATGAATGATATCTTAGAGGAACCTTTTTTTTT
Source organism: Pseudochirops cupreus (assembly GCA_028627135.1). Lineage (NCBI taxonomy): Eukaryota > Metazoa > Chordata > Mammalia > Diprotodontia > Pseudocheiridae > Pseudochirops > Pseudochirops cupreus. The sequence goes on along the minus strand of CM053581.1, from coordinate 361,886,220 downwards.
GGTCTTTATTGAAATGGAAGGGACTGTAGGGAACCTGTGGCAAATATAGAAAGTGAACAAATTCTCATGGAAGTGAAGAACAGTAACAATACTCGAGATGAAAGTCAGAGCTATGTAAGGAATGAGGAAGTAAGAAAAGGTCCCCAATTTTGCTCCTTGTAGGAAAGTTAGCTTGAATCCTTCTCCAGGCACTCTATTTTTCTTCTACATTATGAAGCTATAATTTTTTTTTCAGGATTTCACTCCCAGGCATTGTAGTACCTGCTGGCTGGAGCCTCTAGTGGCATCAATAGTGGTTTAGGGTGGGATGCCAGGGTGGCCTATTTCATTTCCTCTTCTGTTGGGAGTTCCTCATGATCTCACATTCTCCCCTCAAGATGCTTGTTCACTTGTCCCTTTCTGAGATCTCAGCTTTATTCTTATTTTAGGGTGAAAATGAGATGAAGAAGTTCCCTTTTCAGGCACATTCATGGTACCTATGGTCCTTGAATGAGAATGCACTGAGAATTTCTATTCTTTCTTGCCCACAATCATCTCAACTGCACTCTGATTCCCTAGATTGAAACATGACATTGTCTACATAATACATGACTACACATAATACATTACTATACATGATGGTGCATTTGTCTGTTACATATTAATCTTGCACTATGCCCTGTGGAAAGATAACTAAAAACACAACCATGCAGGCCCCTCCTCAAGCTTGTTAAAAAAAAAAAGGAACTCTCTTCTTTGTGTTCTTTCCTCTTTTTCCAGTAGATAGTATTTTTAATTTTTTTCAATTTCATGTAAAGACAATTTTTAACATTTTTTATACAAAACTGTGAGTTCCAAATGTTTTCCTTTCCTCACTCCCCTCCTCCCTAAGAGGGTAAGCAATTTGATATGGATTTTATATGTTATTGCCTTATTTTCTTTAATTGACATTTAGCCATCATTTTTTTCATATAAAATATAGTAATTTTCTTTCTTCCATAAAATAATAGCATGGATTTCTGCAGTGCTTTAAGGTTTGCAAAGAACTGTGTGTATATCATTTCATTTGATCCTTACAACCTCCCTGGCAGGAAGGTTTTAATATTATCCCTGTCTTACAGATGAGGAAACTGAAGTAGAGGTGGAGTGACTAACTGAACTTCACACAGCTAGTATGTGTTTGAGGCAGGATTTGAACCCATTTTTTCTTGACTCATGCTGTTTTGCAACTCAAACACATGTTTTTCTCACGTAGCTGTTGATTCCATTACAAAGATTGATAACTTTGAATTGAATGGTTAGAGACACACACACATACTGTGTACAGAGGTTCTTAACCTGGGGACTAAGAAATCTTCTTTTTCTTAGCCCTCTCCTCTCCCCTCTCCCTTCTTCCCTTTGCCTTCTTCTCTCTCCTCCCCTCCCCTTTTCCCCTCCTCTTCCCTCTCCTCTCCTCTCCTTCCCTTCCCTCTCTTCCCCTTCCTTCTTTCCCTTCTCCCCTCCTCCCTCCCTGCATCCCTGAGCAGCTAGATAACAGTGCATAGTCACTGGATCTGGAGTCAGAAAGACTCATGTTTTTGAGTTCAAATCTGGCCTCAGGTTAGTAGCTTTGTGACCCTGGGCAGGTCACTTAACTCTGTTTACCTCAGTTTCTTCATTTGTAAAATGAGCTGGAGAAGAAATAGCAAACCACTCCAATGTCTTTGCCAAGAAAACTCCAGATAGTTTTACAAAAAATCAAATGCAAGTAAAACAAGTGAACAACACACAGCATATGTGTGTGTGTGTGTGTGTGTGTGTGTGTGTGTGTGTGTGTGAATACATCTGGTGTCATTTGTCCTTTTCTATATTTTGTGCATTTAAGAACACAATCTTAAGAAGAGATCTTATAGGCTTTGCCCCTCTGGTAAAGAGATCCAGGTAAAACAAATAAAGAAAACAAACAAGCAAAAGTTCCAGAAACTTTGAACTAAGGTATGACACTTTGGCAGCTCTAAATCCTTATACACTCTAGTCGAGGTGTGCCCAAAGTTAAGGAGGTTAGTTTTTCAACTTTGTAAGTTTATTGGTTTTCTTCCCTTTGAAGGGGGATGAATCTAGATGAAAAAAAGGACTTAGAAACAGACCCATTTATGCATCAAAGCAGAGTCACAAGTAGTAGTGAATAGGGCACTGATTCTGGAATCTGGAAGATCTGAGTTCAAACCTAGCACAGATTCTTATTAGCTGCATCACTCTAGGTAAATCACTTAACTTCTTTTGGCCTCAGCCTCCTCAATTTTAAAATATGGATGATAATAACACACCTCCCAGTGTTACCATGAGGATCAAATGACATAATATTTCTAAAATTCTTGCTCAAGGTCTAGCTCATAGTAGGTCCTGTATAAATGACATTAATAAGCATATATTAAGTCCCTATCAGTTGCCCGACAATGTGATACTTGTTGCCCAAATCTAAAGCTTAAAGTTGCTGAGGAATACCAGCTTATCTCTGCTGTCCTTAGTGTGATTTCCATTAGGTTATTACTACTACACATTTTTAAAAATTGTTTAAAATTTTTTTTCATTATTACAATTAAGTCCCAAATCCCAAGAAGTTGGTTTCTAAATTCTGTTCAGTAACATGTTACCCCTAGATGGCAATCACAAATCATGAGCTTGCAGAGTGATCTATGTTTAAAGTTCTAAATCTGTATAATATTCTTCTGGTGGGGAAGAGGGTTCCTGAGCTGAAACATGTTCTTTTGTTACTAACTGTACACAAATGAATAGCTTTGCTGTTTTATTACACTTTATTTCCATTCATGTTTAACTGATGGCCTCTGGCTTACAACATCCTGTTGTTTTGATTTCCTTTTCTCTTTGCTTAATTTTCCAAAAAGAAACAGATCAAAAAGATAAATGCAACTCTTTGAGAAGGCTATTATGTTATTTGTAGAGATTTTAATTTAATTTCATCTTTTTCCCATAGGGGAAGACCCAGAAACCAGAAGGATGAGAACAGTGAAAAACATAGCAGATCTGAGGCAGAATTTAGAAGAGACAATGTCTAGTCTTCGGGGGACTCAGATAAGCCACAGGTTTTATTCAGTTCTACAGTAATGTGCGCAAACCAGATTTGGAACTCAATTAAAAAAAATCTTTTGTTTGTTAGAAAATTTAATCACTAATTTAATTCTTATTAATGAAGAAAATGAACAATATCACAAGAGTAAATAGTTTTGCTATCTTTCACAAGGCATTTTGCTACTAGAATATGTGAAGTATCTGTTATTTTGTTGTTATTGTTGGGCGGAAACTGTCTCTACCAGCACCCAATCCTCTGTGCATTATCTTCATTACCTCTATAAGACTTTTAGACTTTAAAAATTAATTTTTAAATGAGGTATACCTTTCATTAGGACAGTTATGTAGCATAGGGGATAAAGTGTTGGGCCTAGAGTCAGGATGACTCATCTTCCTGAGTTCAAATGGCCTTGGACACTAGCTGTGTGACCGTAATCAAGTCATTTACCTTGTTTGTCTCTGTTTCCTCATCTGTGAAATGAGATGGAGAAGGTAGTAGCAAACTACTCCAGGATCTTTGCTAGAAAGCTCTAAATGGTGTCATAGGGAGTCATACTTAATTGAAATGAATTATAATGGGTTTGTCCTCTTGTAATATCGGTTAGTGGGGAAGCCATGCCACTGACTAAAGTCTTAAACCTCTGAACCAATCAAGTCTTAGAGATAGGTTCCTCATCTTTTAAAAGAAAAAGCAAAACCTGAGAGAGAAACCAAGAAAGAACTGTTTAGATTAAATAGTAAAGACCCTCCTATCATATCAACAGTGTAGCTCTGAGCTAAAGACACTTCACCATCTGCTTTTGTCTTTTATTAGCTTATATTAGGTCATAAGAGGAACTGCAAATGGTGAATTAATGTTTTCCTGGGACACTCCTAAGGGAATCTCTCCCCAGAGGACAGGAAATTAATTCTTTCCATTCTCTTTTAAAGAAAGAGTGGAAATTAATTTGTGTGTTATCACTTCAGTTATACTAGACTTTAATATCTTGTTACGAAAATATCACACATCAGAGTCACAAATAAGCATCATGCAATTGAGACTTTGGGTGCACAAAGCTGAAGAGAACAGCAAATATATAAAATATGAATCTATTTTCGCAAGCATGCCAGGTCACTAGGGTTAGAGATGGAGATTTTATCATTGACCCAGATGCAAAATTAGCTGTTTATGATGTTGTAAAATCGGATTATCCATACATTTCAGATTTTCAGAATACATTTGTTAGCTTTTCCTCAATACTGTCCAAAATCCTGTAGAAATGTCTCATCCCATATGTTTTCTGGAGAATCCACCTGTTGCTAGTGCCACCTTTAGTAAGTGTCTAGAGCATCAGTGACACTGGTTGCAGCTAAAGCATGGATGCATATGGGTAGTGATATCAACTGCGTAATCATAACCATGAATTATTATACAGAGTTTGCCATAGAACAGTCCTGAGCAGGAGTCCCTAAGTAAATAGCTTAAATTCTTAGAACTTGGAGAGAAAGTAAAACAGCACAATATTTAATCCAGGAAGAAATTATAGACTTTTTGGGGGAAGACAGGGCTAAAATTATTCATTATCTGTGCCTTTCTTCCCTGCTTTGGATAGTCATGTTAGGATTTGAAATCTAAAAACAAACAAACAAACAAACAAAAAACCTGAGCTGCTGCAACATGGTGTTAACTGGGAGTCAAGATCAAATCTCACCTCTGCTACCTACAATCTATGGGATCTTGGACAAGTTCTAGACCACTCTAGTCCAGATTCATCATCAACAAAAGGAAGGTATTGGATGAAATGACCTTAGAGGTCCCTTCCAACCCTGAATTAATGATACAATGAATGTCGTTTAAGTCCCATAACAAGCAGAAGTATTCTGCTGTGTTCATTGATTAGACGAGTGATATGTCTCTTGTCTGAGACATACTGGTCTAAGTTCAGAGAGTCTCATCACCAGCTTGTCCACAAGATGCTAAATTTTTCAGCCAAAGCACCTTGGCCATTTTATCATGGAGTTACAATCTGCTTTGATATTGGAAGTGCCCACAACACTTTTTTTTTTAAGTTCAATTTGTAGGGTTGAAGAAGCTCGTTAATTTTTTTCTACTCTTATTGCATCCTTTGACTATTTCCCTCCTCCATTAATCCATGGTTTACTCTTTTTCTTTGGTCAGCACCCTAGAGACAACATTTGACAGCACTGTGACAACTGAAGTGAATGGAAGAAGTATACCAAGTCTCACAAGTCGATCCACACCAGTGACCTGGAGACTGGGTCAAGCTAGTCCTCGACTCCAGGCAGGGGATGCCCCATCCTTGGGAGGTGGCTATCCTAGGAGCAGTGCCAGCCGCTTTATCCATACTGACCCCTCCAGGTTCATGTACACCACCCCTCTTCGTCGGGCTGCTGTTTCTCGCCTTGGAAACATGTCACAGATTGATATGAATGAGAAAGGAAGCGGTGATCTGGACATGACTTCTGAAGTAGATGTTGGCGGTTACATGAGTGATGGCGACATCCTTGGGAAGAGCCTCAGAAGTGATGATATCAATAGTGGGTAAGTCACATCAATCCCAATCAATAATATTCTACAAAAGCTTCTATAGAAAGGTACCCCAGTAAGACTAATTGAATGTAAAATGATGATGAATTTTAGTGCATCTAATAGTTGTGGGTATGAGAACCCTTTGGTAGCTGCCAACATGCAGTATGATTCAGTGAGAAGATCTGGATTTGGAGTTAGAGGAACCTAGTTCAAATTGTAACTTTCCCACTTGTCATTTTACATGAAGAAGTTGAACTAGATTCTTTAATAATCTTTCTAGCTTTGAAAATATGTTCCTACGATCCTATATGTTTGAGCTTGACTGTTTACTCGTGAAACGGATTCTATTAAAGATCTCATGAAATTTTCATGCGTTTTGAGATCTATGCTAATTTGTATTACTTATAAGCTTTAATTCTTCACACCCCCATCCCATCTCCAGTATTCTTATTGTGTTTAAGTGACAGATTTTTGTAGTGAAGGATGTGGGAAGGAGACAGGAGGAGTTGCTGAGCAGCATGATTTCTTCTTTGTCAGCATGTCAGAAACTGTCTATCATTGTCTCGTGCAACAGATACTTTGGAGAATTCTTCAATTAGAAACCTAAAATTTGACTTGAAGGAAGATCTTTTGAGATTAGAATGTGTCAGTCTATTTATTCTCTCCTGATGGTGATGTATTTTGCTCCTCATTACTTATTTTTTCTATTGTTTAGCTATTAAACTACTGTTCAAAGAAGATTATAGAATTTTCCAGTATCATAACTAGCATACCAATAAGAAATATTTATTTGAGTCAGAGGTTGAGGCTCAGTTAACCATGAATTAAAGTCCAGGAGAACTGGGGAGTTGGGATGTTCCTTCCCACAAGCATAGTTCATCAATCACCCCAACAGCAGTTACATGAGTTGCTGGAATCCAAAGCATTCTTTGCCTAGGAAGACTGTCCTATATTAACTTTTTTTCAAGAAAGCCTCTATAATAAAGATTTTACATTGTGTTCAGAATTGTCCGTCTTTCCTTTGCTTCCTTGAAGGTTTTTTTTTCTTTTTTGTTCTCTGCTGTGTACTTTCTTTTAATTCTTAACCAAGTTTTTGACAATTGCACTCTAGGTTTGAATTTTGGATAAGAGAGGCATTAAACAGGAAAAATCAGGAGAATTTGATTATCACATAGTAAAAAAGCACAATTTCTAGATTCAAAGGGTCTAGGTTCAGGTAATAACCTTGTTACTTATTGACCATTGACTTCTTATGGCAACACCGTAGTAAATGTTCCTTTCTAAATGCTAGAAGGGCTGCTGTATATGTTTCTCAATCGATCATTTCAGGAGGGCAGCAAATTGGTTGAGGTTTGAGTCATAAGCATTTTTAAAAGTTATTTCATTACCCCTTAGGAGTATCCCTAGAACTCTGAGTGGAGAGAGCAGGGAGGAAATATAGCTAGCCATGATCTTGGCACCTGAGTTAACAATGGGAATGGGAGCTGGGAGAAGCAGGCATCAAAGCTTACACAGGTAACATGAGTGTATAAAGAATAAATGCAGGGCTGGTTAGGTGGCACAGTGAATAAAGCAATGACCCTGGAGTCAGGAGGACCTGAGTTCAAATCCAATCTCAGACACTTAACACTTATTATCTGTGTGACCTTAGGCAAGTCACTTAACCTCAATTGCCCTGTCCTCCCACCCCCAAAAAAAGCAAAAAAAAAAAAAAAGAATAAATGCAGTGTAGCTAGGGAAAGAGGATGCTAGGGATGGGGAATTGGGGAATCAGTAAAGCTTTCACATAGGAAGCAGTGCTTGAGCTGAGTCTGGAAGGATTTGAGGGATTCCATCATGCACAATAAACGTAAGATTTGGGAGGGTGAAATGACAAGACTTGGCAGTTGAATAGATGTGTAATATGTATAATTCATATACACACGTACTCCCTCTTCCTCCTCCCATCTCATAGGACTCTACACTCTTCTTACATATTTGTAGTCTAACTCATATAATTCTTATCTCTAATTTAGGCTCCTTCAAGTCAACAGCATGTCACATATCTTTCTATTTGTTGTAATTTAGTGTACCTCATGAGCACATAATTTGTAGATTATTTGAATGTATATAACATACAAAACACATATAGTCTTATAAAGCTATTTCTCCCAAAACTATGTTTTAGAGACCAGGAAAATACACTTTTTTCAATATCTATATATAAAAGCAGCTATTTTTGACTATAGTCAGTGAGAGAAATGCTGACATTTTCTTACTTCCTCACCATTTGCTTCTGTTTGGTTGATACTTCTTCTAACTTTTAATCACTTAAATAGCTTTTTCCCCCTTTCTAGTTATTCTTTTACAATTAGTGTCCAGTATTAGCAAATGACTCCCTTTATTTTTATTTTATTTTTGCTCTTTGGAGAGTTAAGTGACTTGCCCAAGGTCACACAGCTAGTTTTTGTGTTAAGTGTCTGAGGCCGAATTTGAACTTAGGTCCTCCTGACTCCAGGGCCGGTGCTCTATTCACTGTGCCACCTAGCTGCCCCCCTTTATTTTTTTTCTGAAGCTTTACATTTTTAGAAAAATAGTTCACAAAAACAAAACACAATTAATGCAGTGTCCAGACTGGAAATATCAGTATGGATATTAGAAGGCTTTCATGACATATTGGTTAGTTTAAAAATATTGAATATGTGCTATCTATCAGGCATTGTGCTATGCACTAATGTTACAAAAAGAGTTCACTGTTTAATTGACTATGTCACTACAAGAACATTTAGACAGCCAGCGCTGTATATTGTCTGTGCTTTGTTCTGGCATAGAGGACATTCAAGTTATAAGAATGATTTCACAGTCCTGCTATTTGAGGTAAAAAAAAGAGGAGACATGGTCAGAAAGGATGTGGCCAGTCTCTGGTGAAGTGTGGTTGGGAGTTAGATGATAAAAGAAGATACAGGACATACTGTTCTAATTCATTGCTTTCCAATTTATTCATTGTGTCATTGTTGGCAACAGGAGAAGGTGGAACCATGTCTCACCCCAGGATTAGAAAGTGGGAAGAAAAGTTCAAGAGAAGTCTTACAATATTTTGAAGGCATTTTCATCAAATAAGAAAATGAGATATAGAAGGGTGGACTGCAATTCAAGTAACACATAAGCTACCACATTAAATATTAGTTTTCTCCAGTTTCTAAAGTTATCTTTTACCTTTTAAAGGACAAAAGCAAATAAAAGTATCTGAAGATACCTAGTATTAATTTTTTGATAAGGGTAACTTCCTTCCATCAAATTTCTTTTTTTTTTTTAATTTGGACCTGTGATTTTATCATTTTAATAAAGTAGGAGACAAACACTTCTTGACCAATGCCCTTTCTACCATTACAGATTCCTGGCTGTCCCAAAGGTTTGCTAAATCCTCAACTTAAACCATTACTTGGGGGCAATAAAAGATTGAATGAGGTGTCCAGGATCATGGGACTGTTATATTTCAGAGACTAAACTTGAACCCACATCTTTTTGACTCAGAGGACAATTCTTTAACCACCAAATTCTGTTACCTCTTTTACTCAGTAATGGGAGCAAATAAATAGCCTGAATTTCCCCGTGTACTTTATCTGGACCTTGAAAAATTAGCTGATAGGCATTGAAAATTCAGAATTTTTGAAGCATGCAGAGTCTCATCTCATTCTCTCTTTTTAATTACTTTAAATGCTTGGGGATGGTACTCTGTCAGTAATTAGGAATTAACTTGGGAAAGGCCTATAAAACCTTTGAGAAAAGACCTCTATTTATAGAAGAAAATGAAACATTCTAGAAAATTGGTGCCAAAAAGTGCACATTGGGTAAAGTGGGAATTGATCTGAAGGCACTACAGTGATTAGCAGCAGAGCTGAGAAGATGGTGGAAAATTCCAAACTTTCTCCTGTATCCTAATCATTAAACAGTTGTTTTTTTTTTTTCTTTTAAATCATTAATTAATACATGCAAACCAACATTTGTTATAGGTCAGTGTGCTTTGAAGCCAGGAAAATATGGGCTCAAGTCTCATTTCTGATACATCTAGCTATGTGACTTTGGGAAAGTCACAAAACTACTTAGGACCCTTAGGAATTGTGTAAGTCTCTAAGTCAGAGAAAAGGTGCTAACATGTACTGATAGACGGAATATCCCTATGTAGAATTCCTTATACCAATAAAGCCACAGGCCCAGTTCTTATCATATGTTCCTAATTGTTTTGTTCCTACTAAGTGTGATTCACTGTGTTATAGCAAACAATTGGAGATTTCTTTGTTCTCATGGGTAACTACTCCTAGATTATTCTAGACCATCCTTTTAGATGAGTGGAAATTCCCTAGCTATAGAAATTCTGACTCCCACAGTCACTTTTAGTCTGAATGAACCATCAGTACATCTGACTAAATATGTCAGGAGTTATGCCTTCAATGGACTGAAATGATCAAGAGTAAATCTAGCAGTTCTGATGGAATTCTATTATTTACTGCTAAGAAGTAATAGTTCATTCACACTTAGGCAGCTGGATGGTATACTTAGTTTGTTGGACTTGAAGTCAGAAAGACCTGAATTCACATCCTACTTCAGATATTTACTCAACCTATGTGACCTCTGAGGAAGTCACTTAAAAAAAATCTGTCTGCCTCAATTTCCTCATCTTTAAAGTGGGCATAAAAGCAGTACTTTATGTTGTAAAGGAACAAATGGCATAGAGGACATTCAAGTTATAAGAATGACTTCACAATCCTGTTATTTGAGGTAAAAAAAGAGGAGACATGATCAGAAAGGATGTGGCCAGTCTCTGGGGAACTGTGGTTGGGAGTTAGATGATGGAAGAAGATTGTTGTAAGGAACAAATGAGTTAACCATTTGTAAAGTGCTTTGTAAATTTTAAATATCATATACATGCCAACTATTATTATTATTTCACAAAATTTTCACACACAAAATTTTTGATGACATATTTATAGTCCTTCACTATTTCAGCATCTGTTTGTAATGAAATAGCACCTTTTGGAAGTTGGGAATATTTCTAAACTTCTTACATTTATGCCTGTCAATCAGTCAATCAACAAACATTTATTAGAATTTATTGAGTTACAGTCACACAGCATACAGACACTCTTGCTTAGGAAGACTGACATGAACATATAAAATCAAACATCCATTGCTTTGACATAAACAGTTGGGAATTTCTGTCCTCCCAGGATGTATATCTAATTAACGATGAACAGCCCCTAGAAAATAATTACACATGATGATTTCTCCTCACTTCTGTGAAGTGGCAAAGTGATAAATGATACAGTAAAAGTGTACCTAGGGAGATGTGGAGCAAAGATGGTGAAGTGAAGGCAGGGACTTGCCTAAGCTCTCCTCCAAACTCTTCCAAATAAATTTTAAAAATCACTCTAAACAAATTCTAGAACAACAGAATCCACAAAAAGATGGAATGAAACAAATTTCCAGTTCAAGTCAGCTTGGAAGATTAATAGGAAAGGTCTGTTGCAGAAGGATGAAATTGAAGCACAGTCTAGCACAGGCTGCACCCGTATAGACTGGGCCCCAGCAAACTAGAAGCAAGCCTCAGGTAACTGAATTACTGGCAACAGTGGTGGTTTCCACACCTCTCAGCCCATAGTTCACCTGGGAATTCCAGAATTTTGCTATAATTTTGTGGCAGTCTTCATTCTGAGATGTCTTTCAGGAGGTGATTGGTGTACTCTTTCAATTTCTATTTTACTGTCTACTTCTAGAATATCAGGGCAGTTTTCCTTGATAACTTCTTGAAAGATCATATCTAGACTCTTTTTCTGATCATGTCTTTCATGAAGTTCAATAATTTGTAAGTTATCTTTCATGGATCTATTTTTCCTGTCAGTTGTTTTTCCAATGAAATATTCCACATTGTCTTCTAATTTTTTTTTCATTGTTTGGGTTTTGTTTTATTGTTTCTTGATTTTTAAAGTCATTAGCTTCTATTTGCTCCATCCTAATTTTTAAGGGCAAAGGAATTATGATTAAAAAGAAAAGAAACATCTACCCAGAAAAACTGAGTATAATCCTTCAGGGGAAAAAAAAAGTGGACATTCAATGAGATAGAGGACTTTCAAGCATTCTTGATCAAAAGACCAGAGTGGAATAGAAAATATGACTTTCAAATACAAGACTTAAGAAAAGCATAAAAAGTAAACAGGAAAGGGAAATCAAGGAACTGAATTATTTTAAACTGTTTATCTTCCTACAATGGGAGATGATATTTGTAACTCGTAAGACCTTTCTAATTAGTAGGGTAGTTAGAAGGAGTATATATAGACAGAGGGTACAAGTGTAAGTTGAATTTGAAGGGTTAATAGCTAAGAAATAAAATTAAAGGAGGGGGGGAATAGAGGAATGTAGTGAGAGAAAGGAAAGGTAGAATGGGGTAAATTAGGGTAAATTATCTCCCATAAAAGGAAAGGAAATCTTTTACAGTGGAGGGGAAGAGGGGGAAGGTGAGAGGAAGTGAGTGAATCTTACTCTCAACAGAATTGTGTCAAAGAGGGAATAATATACACAGACAATTGGGTATATATATTTATCCTACCCTATAGGGAAATGGGGCAGGGGGGATGACAGAAGGGAGGGCTGATTGGGGGAAGGGTAGTCAGAAGTAAAGCACTTTTGAGCAGGGACAGGATGAAAAGAGAGAGAAAATAGAATAAATGGGGGGGGAAATAAGATGGAGGGAAATATAATTAGCAATAGTAACAGTGAAAAAATTGAAGCAAGTTTCTCTGATAAAGGCCTCATTTCTCAAATGTAGAGAGAACTGAGTCAACTTCATTAAAAAAGAGCCATTCCCTAAGTGATAAATGATCAAAAGATATGTTTTCAGATGAAGTATTCAAACTAACTATATTCATGAAAAAAATAACTCACTATTGATTGGAGAAATGCAAATTAAAACAGTTCTGACATACAACCGTGTATATATTAGATTGGCTAATACAACAGAAGAGGAAAATGACAAATGTTGTGTGCTGTTGGAGTTGTGAACTGATTCAACCATTCTGTCATACAATTTGGAACCATGCTGAAAGGGCTATAAAACCATGCGTATCCTTTGACCCAACAATACCACGACTAAGGCTGTAACCCAAAAGAGATTTCATTAAAAAAAGGAAAAGAACCTATATGTACAAAAATATTTATAGTAGCTCTTCTCTAAGGGTAAAAAAAAAATAGAAGTTGAGGGGATGCCCATCAGTTGGGAAATGGCTGAACAAGTTGTATTTTTTTATTATGATGGAGTACCATAAGAAACAATGAGCAAGATGCTCTCAGAGAAACCGGGTAAGTGAAGTAAACTGGGTGCAAAGTAACAGTAATATTGTGGCATGACCAGCTGTGAATGATTTAGCTATTCTCAATGATACAATGATCCAAGACAACTCTGAAGGACTCTTGATGAAAAATGTTATCCACCCCCAGATAAAAAACTGATGGTATCTGATACAGATTCAAATATAATTTGTTTATTTTATTTTTCTTAAGTTTTTTGTACATGTTTTCTTTCACAACATGACTATTCCAGATATGTTTTACATGACTACACATGCGTAATGCATGTAAGTGCTTGCTTTCCTAATGAGAGGCGGTGGAGAGGGAAGAAAGGAGACTTTTAAAAATGATTTTAATGTGCAACTGAAATATGTGTGCATATACATGTATAGATATGTGTGTGTGTGCATATACACACATGAATATGTGTGTACATACACATATATAAATACACAAATACATATACCTACGAAGCATTGTTAGTGATTCTAATGACCTGGCAAGAAGCTGAACACCATAACTGCATTGGGATTTTCTTTACTTCAGTCATCTGAAAATGGAAACTCTTGGGGATATGGACAAATTTGGGGAAATACAGATTAATCTGATGTGTAAGAATCATATTTGAATTCCTGGATGACTTCTGAAGGTATAGAAAAGATGTATTCTCAAGTAAGATTAGAGAAAATTTTATGTCTATTAAAAATATGTCAACTGTTGCCAAGAAATTATACCAATGAACATACAGCACAAAGTAGTCAGTATGCTGCCATAGGAAGCCAAATATTTATGGAAATGTTCAGTGAGTGACACGTCAGATTGGCTAACATGACAGAAAAGGAAAATGGCAAATGTTGGACGGAATGTGGAAAAATTGGGACACTAATCTACTGTTGGTAAAGTTGTGACACTACCAACTCTACAGTCTGCAGAACAATTTGGAACAATGTCCGAAGGACAATTAAAACTGTTTGTACACTGTGTATACCAGATGCTGCAACTATGTCTGTGTCCCAAAAGATCAAAGAAAGGAAAAAAGAACTTTTTTGTACAAAGATATTTTCAGCAGCTCTTTTTGTGGTGGCTAAGAATTGGAAATTGAAGGAATGCTTATCAGTTAGGGAATGGCTGATTGAAGCATTTTTTTTTTACTTTATTTTTCTTGGGCTGTGTGTTTATGCATGTGTATATTTTGCAACATGTCAATCCTGAAAATATGTTTTGCATGACTTCACATGTATAACTGAAATCATATTGTTTGCCTTCTAAAGGAGTGGGGAAATAATTGGAGAGAGAAAGAGAGAGAGAGAGAAAGAGAGAGAGAGAGAGAGAGAGAGAGAGAGAGAGAGAGAGAGAGAGAGAATTTAGAACTAAAATTTTTTAAATGTTGATTTTTTACATGTAATAGGGAAATATTCAATGGAATAAATTAAAATCAGTATATTTTAAAAGAAAGAGAAAATAAAAGTCCAGTGATTCACCA
>CM053581.1:361834978-361871339 GCA_028627135.1 Pseudochirops cupreus | reverse complement strand
ACATCAAGATACTATTAAACACATCCAAACACATGAAAAATAGAAGGGAATGTGAAATACCTCATTGAAAAAAAAGTCACTGACCTAGAAAATAGATTCAGGAGAGATCATTTTAAAAAAGCCATGGTCAAAAAAATAACATAGAAATCATCCTTCAAGAAATTCCCAAGGAAAATTGCCCTGATATTTTAGAACCAGAGGGCAAAATAGAAATCCAAAGAATTCACTGATCACCTCTTTGAAAAGATCCCAAAAATAAAACTCCTAGGAATATTATAGCCAATTTCTGGAGTTCCCAGATCAAGGACAAAAATATTACAAGCAGCCAAGGAGAAACAATTTGAGTACTGTGGAAACACAGTCAGGATAACATGGTATCTAGCAGCTTCTACATTAAGAGATTGAAGGGCTTGGAATATGATGTTCTAGAGGTCAAAGGAGTTAGGATTAAAACCAAGAATCACCTATCCGGCAAAAATGAGCATAATGTTTCAGGGGAAAATATGGTCATTCAATTAAATAGAGTACTGAGGGGTGCCTAGATGGGAGGACTTTCAAGCATTCTTGATGAAAAAACAGAGTTGAATAGAAAATTTGACACTCAAATATAAGAAGCAAGAAAAACATGAGAAGGTAAACAGGGAAAAGAAACCATAAGGAACTTATCCAAGTTGAACTATTTCCATGCCTACATGGAAAAATGGTCATTGTAATTTATGAAACTTTTCTCAGTATGAGGATAGTTTATATGTACACACACACACACACACACACACACACACACACATATATATACATATATATATATAGACACACACATATGTGTATGTATGTATGTATATATGTGTGCATGTGTGTGTATACACACATACATATATACACATACATATGCATATACACATGCATATATATGTCTATATTGGAGGGTATATTGCATATGAAAACATATGTGAGTGTGTGTATATATTGTGCAGGTATACACAGAGGACACAGGATCAATGGAATAGGAAAGGATGGTATTTAAAAGATGAAATTGAGAGATGAGACAAGAATATAATGAGAGGAGATGAGGAGAGACAGAATGGGGTAAATTATCTTATACAGAAGAGGCAAGGGAAAACTGTTACAGTGGAAGGGAAGTACAGGAAGGCAAAAGGGAATGGGTCAACCTTACTCTCATTGAATTTGGCTTAGGGAGGGAGTGACATGCACACTAAATTGGGTATCTTGCCCTACAGGAGAGTAGCGGGAGGGGGATGATGGAGGGAAGGGTAGTTTGAAGCACACACTTTTGAAAAGGGACGGGGTAAAATAGAGCATAGAACGAGTGGGGGATGGGATAGGGTGGAGAAATATAGTCAGTCTTTCATAATATATCCACTATGGAAATGTTTTGTGTAACTACACATGCACAACCCATATTGAATTGTTTATCTTCCCAGTAAGGGTGGGTGATGAGGGAGGAAGGGAAAGAATCTGGAATTCAAAGTTGTAAAATCAAATGTTTTTTTAAATTATTATTATTATTAACTTTATTTTAATTAATTTTAACCAATTTATAAATTATCAATTTGTTTTATTATTAATTTAATTTTAATTATTAATTTAATTATTAATTACTAATTAATTTGCTATTGATAATTTATTATTAATTTCATTAATTAACTGGGAAACGAAATATGCAGGCACTGGGGTATGGATATCCATCTTACCCTACCAGAAAGCGGGAGGAGGGCTTGGGGAAGATATAGGAGAGAGCAGATTAGAGAATGTAGTATACAGTGAGATTGCTGTTTTGAGGTAGTGGGTAGGGGAAAGATGGGGAGAAAATTTGTAACTCAAAATCTTGTGGAAATGAATGATGTAAACTAAAAATAAACACAACATTCAATTTAAAAACAACAAAGGTTTAAACTTGGGCTTTTCCATAAGTATCTTCTCACTGATGGAGAGTGTGAGGGGCAGAATCGATAAGAGCTTAGGAGAGGAGAGTTCTTTTTCTGATTCTAATTTTCAGAGAAGAGTTGTTGATCTCACCCACAGGTAATCTGTACTTTGGCAAGAAATAGGGATACACTAAAAACATCAAGTCTTCTATATGTCAGCTTCTTTACTAGATATTCTTTCCCTCTAGGGACTCCTTCCTGAATAAAGCCTAATATTGTGTGTGTCCTTTCTCAAAGACAGATTTCAGGGGGGGAAAAAAAAATCTACTCCCATTCTCTTATCATTACTGCCTGTCATGCAGGCACAGAATATTAAGTAATTATTTTCCCTATCAATGAAGAGCCTTATGCAAATTCCCAGTCCTGACTCTGAGTTATATTTGATTTTTCTCTTGATTCTTGTGTTTGTCTTACAAAGATCCTACTTGACTATGGCCATTTCTTTGGAATGTTTGAAAGTCCTCTATTCCAATAAAGGTCCATTTTTTTTCCTTGTAAGTTTGATTTTAATTTTTCAGGGTGAGCTATTCTTGGTTCTAAGTCTATATTTTTCTTTTTAGGATGTTGTATTTCAGGATCTCCTCTGGTCAATCCTGACTGTAGATTCATGGTATTTGAATTGCTTCTTTGTGGAAGCTTACTTTTTTTTTTTAATTGTCTTGAGAATATTGGATTTGGGGTATGGGGCTTTTCCTCTTGCGATTCCTTTCAGGAAGTAATTAACAGTTTTTTAAACTTAAGTTTGTCTTTGGGTCTAATACATCCAAAGTTTTTTTTTTTTTAAGATTTCTTGAAATATAATGTCCAGTTGTTTTTTTTTACACAGTTTTCTGGGAAAAGCAATGCATTTTAAATGATCTCTCCTTCACTGAATTTTCTAGGCCAGTTGTATTTAATTTCAGATATCTTACATTTGATTGATTGACTCTTCTATTTCTAATCTTTTGTTTTTGTTTTAATGTTTTTTGCTGTTTAATGGACTTACTAAGTTCTATTTGGTCTATCTTAGTTTTCTGTTATTTCATATTTTCATTAAGCTTTACCGTTTTCTCTTCAAGGCACTTACCATCCTTCTAATTCTTTTCTTAAGAACCTTTATTTCATGTTAAATTATTTTTGTTTTTATTTTTCTGGGTATTTATTTTGTTTTATTTATTTATTTGTATACATTTGAATTTTTTTTTGTTTTATTTCTTCTAGATATTTATCTAGTCATTGACGAACAGCCATTTACCCCTTTGAGTCTCTGCTTGGGGTTGTTATGGAGTTACGTTGACAATAATTTTTGATAATTGATATTTTTTTCTTAGGTTTATTCATCTTCCTGACTTGATAAAATTCCAGAATCAGAGTTTTGTGTCAGGTCTAGGCTACTCTTTTTTTCCACCCCTTTTTAGCTCTCCCTTCACGATGAGGTAGTTGTTTTTGCTCATGATTCGCTTTAACATTGATCAGTTTGAGACCATCCAGAGAAGAACAACTAAAATGATGAAGGGTCTCTTGTCATGCCTTTGTTCATTTAGGGAATTCCCATAATAAGCCTTCTGTGCTACAATTCCCTCGTCTTCCAAATGAAGGTATTGGATAAGATGGGCAGATGAACTATGAACAAGTCAACTTTTGGACATGTGGTCTGCATAAGAGTAGGATAGGTTTGTAAGATGGAGAAAGACAAGGTGTCTTCAAATATGTGAGGGGCCATAATGTCAAAGAGGGATTTCTATTGCTTTAAAGGCTAACCCTTGAGAGCAGTGGGGTCCATGTTGCATCAGATAAAAAGCAAACCTGATGCAAGGAAAACCTTCCTAGTTGGAGGTACTTTAAAGTAGATTGTGCTACAGTGGGCTTCCTTACTATGGTAATGGCTAGACATCTGGATATGTGGTAAAGTTGATTTGCATTCATGAATGCATTGACCTAGATGTTCTTCATCTTCTTTTCCTATATTGAGTTTTAGGAATTAGAAGCCCTCTAGTGTCCCTTCTAGTTCCCCTAGAAGTATCTCATAATGATTTCTCCATTTGTTAGGAATACCAAAGATCTAGATTTTTGTTAAAGCAATTTAGCAGTGTTTCCTTTTTTGTATTTATATGTAAACCTGTCAGAGTTTTGAAACTTAAATGCCTGCTGAAATATTTATTCCTAGTCAACTTAAGGAAATAGTATTGGGAGAAAAAAAATGAGGAAGGGTGGGAGATGATTAGTTTGCAGAAGAAAAAGGAACTTCAGGACATTATTTATGTGAAATGATTTACAAACAAAGGGCTATTTTTTTTTCTTTTATGTGGCTTTAAAAAAAAATAGCAGGTCATAAAAAGGAAACAATTCTGGATAATTTAATGTTTTAAATTTCCTTTAATAAGTTGTATCTATGCATGGAGCACTTGTGTTTTTCCAAGAAATAGGGGTGAATCATTTTTCATGTGGTAACAAATGGACTGAGACATTCAATTTGGAATCATTAAGCTGAGGGCTTTCTGCTGGCAGCTGATAAATTTTACATTTTCTCCACTCCAGCTGTACAGAGTGGGTGGCATCAAGCTATTTATTAGTGTCATATGTGTTCTGTTTACATTCTTTATTCCTGCTTAACTCAATATGGTCTTTAAGCAGTTAGTGAGTATTTACAGGTAGTCAAGAGTTTTTAGTAAGTTTGAATTACCTTTCCATATGTGCATTTAATTTGTTTCAATTAACTGTGAATGAGTATTTCTAAGGAGACCATTCAGGCATAAATTTAATGTGTTTGTAGAGAATCTATTGTTATTGGCAAAGTAACTCAAAGGACATTTCCAGCCAGGCAATACTTTTCTGGTCAAGTCATTTCTTGTGAGAAGACAGATTGTTGCCTCTGTTTGTTATATGGGAAGGAAGTGGATACTATGAAATAGTCAGGAAAAATTATTATAGATTATATGTATAAAATTTGTGTTTTAGAAGAGCATATGGTGAATTTAAAATTATCTGTCATTATTATTAATTTCACAAACAACAAAAATGAATATCTTCTTATTTAAAAGAACCATATAAAGAAGATTGTATGTCACATCTTGAATAAAAACAGCTTGTTGTTTTTAAAGAATATAGTACATTTAATTTGGTAGTTCAGTCTTCTAATTGTCTCAATCCCCTTCTGAATATCCTTCTTTTTTTTGTTATTAAAATGTGAGTGTGTCAACATACACACACACACACACACACACACACACACACACACAGAGGGGGAGGGGGATGGAAGGGAGGGGGCGGATTGTCTTTTTATAAATTTTTATAAACCTTCCTTTTTCTGGTTGAGACAGGAATGAGCTTCATCTGATGATAATCCCCCACTCCTTCTTCCATGTTTGTACAGTCTTCTTCGCTAACATTTTGAATAAATAAATTTTGGTTATAATATTTTAATAATCTTTATCTTTTGCCATTTTGGATGCCATGTTCCATGTTTTTCTCTTCTTTAAAGTAACTACTGCCAAGTCTTATGTAACTCTCATTATGATTCCTTTGTACTTGAACTCTTTCTGGCTTCTGGCAATATTTTTTTCTTGATTTAAAAGCACTGGGTTTTGGCTTTGATATTCCAGGGAATTTTCACTTTGGGATTTCTCATAGGAAGAAGATAATTATTCTTTATTTTTCTTTCTACTTTGCTATTTGGTTTTCTAAAAGATCTAAGCCATTTTCCTTCTTAATTTCTTGCAATAATATATCTGGGATTTTTATTTTGACATGGTTTTCAAGAGGTCCAATGATTTAATGTTCTCTTTCTTTCACCTCTTTTTCAGATCAGTTTTATTTGACGATAGCTACCTCAGATGTTATTATATTTATTTAAATCAGTTGACTTTATTATTTCTTGTTGTTTTGATGGTGTCATTGAATTCTATTTGGTATACTTTATTTGGGGGCAAGTTTACTATTTTGCTAAAATTTTCCTCTTTCTATTCTAAACTATTTCTTTTCTTCCCCATTTTTTTCTCCTTAACTTCCATTTTGCATTTTGTTCATTTTTTTAGCGACTCTTCTAGGACATGTAGCCATGCCATTTTATTTTTCTTCTGAGGTTTTGTTTGTTGTTCATATGGGGTTACTTTATTCTTCTAACTTTACCTCTTTGACTTCTTTTAAATACCAGAGTGACATTTCTTCATTGTATATGGTTCTTTTCTCAAATTCACGGCCTTATTTCCTATATTGGGACTTTGTGTTCTGAACAATCCCCTCATTATTCTTGAATGTACTGGGCAGGTTATTGTTTGGTTCTTTATTCAGTGTAGTTTGGATGCTTCTGCTGCTCCCAATCTGGATGTGATGGATTGTATTAAATTCTGTGGCCTGCCTCAATCTCTGGCTACTTTCTCAATCTCCTTGTTCTATAATGTGATGGACCATGGTCCATCTCTCACTCAAGTGAACTTGCATATCTTAACCCTTTACTATATGCCAGACCCATGGTTAAGTTCTGGTATTCCAAATAGGGGCAAATATGAAGTATTACCTACCCTTGAGCATCTTGCATTCTAATAGGAGATGGCATGCTAAAAAGTGGAGAGTAAAGGAAGAGAGGGTATCCTAAGGAGGAATAGTGAAGAAAGAAAATACAAAAGTCAGGAGAGCATCCTGGAAAGGAATGAAGGAGGGAAAATGGCTTGTCTGGGGGGGTCTTTCTTTAAAATGAAATTTTCAGGAGAAAAATACGAACCAGAAAAAGGAGCCACAGAGTTGGAGGGATCTCTCACTGTGAGAAGGTGCAAGGTTGAAGGTATCTTCCAGGTTGAAGAGGGTATTGTATAATTATAGAGAAAGAAGTAAGACGCAGGGCCTAGTGAAGAATAGAGGAGAATTTCCTTCTGATACTTAGAATCTGTATCAAAATAGTGTCCACCTATCTGGATCTTTTTCCAGATAATAAAGTATACAATATTTCTTTAAATTTTCACATTTTGATTGATGGTAGAGCATTGATGCCTCCCTAAGTATGACAATCTTGGATTCTCCTGCTGCAAAGATGAAAACAAAAGTTTAATGATTTACACTATCCTATGAAACAAGTAGCACTTAAATTACCATTTTGAAACATTACAAAAATGATGCATTTCTGACATGTGTTTCATTAAGCCTTCTGAAAATGAAGTATGATTTGTAGCCTTGTCATGACTTAAAATATATTGCCAGTACAGGGATTCCTGGTGTCTGCCTAAAGTGCAGTTTGCCAACCTGCTGTTTGATCCCTCAAGCATCAAGCTTATGAAAAGCTTGTTCCTTTCAGATAATAAATCCAATTTTAATAAAAAAAAATTACTATCTTCAAAGAAAATAATTCCTCTTATGTTGACTTCATATATATTACAGCTGTGTGTATATGTGATTATTTCTAGTAAACAGGCTTAGTCCATCCAGCATTTTCTTCCCTTTGAAAATTAAAAAAAATGGAGTCAGTAATAACTTGTTTTGTAAGATACCCCAAATGTTTAGTTATATCCTTGACTTGATCCAGAGAGCTGAGACATAGTAACACTGCCAAAGTATTTTGACTGTTTTTTTTTTTTCTCTCTCTCTCCCTTCTGGCCAAGTCTGTTTTCTGGGTATTAACTATATTACTCCTCAGATTCTCTCTCAATCCAGGAATCTTTCTAAAATTGGCAATAGCACATTGTACCAGATTGTATTGATGAGTCACAAGCACTTCTCCTTGAAATAAGTGGCATGAATTTATCATGGATATCGTACCAAAATATACATTGAGGAAATGTTAGGTTCCAAACGTGTCACTCTATTAAAAAAAAAAGTTTCTTTGAAAAGGGAATTTTAGCTCTCATACAAAATCTTAGCCATTCATTCATCTTTTTTTTGTCCTTTATTCTCAAAGAGCACCATGACATTAGGGAGGTGATGGCATTACATACAAGTGCATTAGATTTAAGTGAGACCTGTGCAAAGTCACCAGTCTCCCTTTCTCCTTCAGAGTCATCTGGGTCCATTGGAGAGATATAGATCAGGACAAGTGGAGATGGCCCTATATGCAGTGGGGAAACTTTGACTTTTTTAAACTAAGGTCTTTAATAGGTCCAAGTTCATCTTAACAACCATGAATATTAAAATTTAAATTTAAAAAATGATTAAATGAAGAAAATATTAATAATCATTTATTAAAATGAATTTAAAATACATGTAAATTAAATTTTAAAGAGAAGGAAGGTTTTATGTTTCAAGGGATTCTGATAAATTATTCAGGCACCCCTTACACTCAAAGACCTAGAAATCCCCATCAACAAAGGCCTTGTCTACAGAGAAGAGTATGCTCTATCAGGAAAAACTTAAACATGCCCCATCTCCAAAGACATATATCTAGGAATATTACAGACTTTCCCTTCTGCAGCTTCAAAGTCTCTTTACTTTCCTCTCCAGCCAGTTAAGGTCTAAGACACTTTGCTCAGTGGTCACAAGTCATATATCTGGGGGAAGGAATTGATCAAGGAAATTCACTGCTTTGATGGTTGAATTTATAGGGTGTTGAGCCACAAATGAGACTTTTGAAATATGCTATGGAGAATCACATTGACCCACTGGGAAGAATAAAAACATTTTTTATGGAGCAGTGGTTCTCAACCTTCCTAATGCTGTGATCCTTTAATACTTGTATGTGGGTGTATCTGCATGTGGGCAGACCTGCCTGGAGACTGACAGAGGAGCTGTGTCCTGGTTCCTAAGACCATCAGAAATATATGTTTTCCGATGGTCTTAAGTGAACCCTGTGAAAGGGTCATTTGACCCCCAAAAGGGTCGTGACCCACAGCTTGAGAACCGCTGTTATGGATGCACCAAGGACTTGGACTTTAGACTCCAATATTATAATGAATTGTTGAAATAGTGTGGGTCTTATGGGAAACTGAAGTTACCCAATTAGTTCCAAGTTTCCCTTCCAGGAAGTCTAAAACTTTGGAATAGAATCATAACTAAACTTTTATCAGAGGAGAATTCAATTATTTGTATTTTATTTTGTGCATTAAGAATGCTTATTCTGAAAGTGACCCCTAAGCTTATTCAGATAGCCAATGGGGTCTATGTTATAAAATGGTTTTAAACTGTTAATCTGTAGAGATATCTGGAATATAAGCCCCATCCTCTTCTGAAGGGAGCCCATGTAAATGACTATCTATGAGTCTACAGGACTTCAGAACCTTGTGGAAAAGTCTACCAGAGATGAAGGAGAATCATATTGATTGGTTATGGGTTGTTATAAAACCTTCATGTGCGTTTTTGCTTCTTGTGAATCCTTTCCATCATCTGCATCTTCTGTTAGATGAAATGAAGGCTATCCTTTACTTAGTTCATAAATAGTAATTGGGAGTGCTTATCCTCCATTTCCTAGTATATTGCTTCATAAATACTTATTGATTGATTTATATGGGTACTAGAGAGCCCATTTTATATGCACCTGTGGGTACTTAGACATAAGCTCTATTCTCATGTTTCCACAGGTAAACCTGGGTATATGCCAGACTTAGTTATATTTTTCGAGGAGACCTTCATGATTTTATTACAAGTGTTATGTAAAGATTAATCTCCTTTGGAGTAGCAGGTTTTTAGTCTTCCCAACAATTTCTGGCCTAGCAATTAAAGTGCATCCAAGTTAAAAACTTCTCTTCTTCAAAGATAATGACTATGTCCACCTTCTAGTGATATCAACACAGATCAGAATTGTAAAGGTAAATGGCGTTAGATAAGATGCCCCCCGAATGCAAGGACCAAATTTGATAACCTGTGCATACAGGGAAACAGGAGAGAAGCTTGCATACATAAGCTTGTGTATATGTTAAGATTGAAGAAGCTCATAGATGTGGATCTGACCAAAGGAGCCATCTAAATTTTTCTCATTTTTCAAATGAGGAAACCTAGATCCCCCATTGAAATTATTTGCCCCACATCATACAGCTAGAAGTTAAAAGGCTGAAATTCAAATTCAGATTGGCTAACTTCAAATGGGCTCATTCTCCTACAGTATACTGCTAGAGAGTTGGAAAAAAAGAACAGAAAAAAAGATAAAGGGAAAAAGAACCCTGTCATTTTAAGCCCTGTTATGATCCCTTATTGCTATGAAATGTCATTTGTAATACAGTTGCAGCAATTATAGAATGTAGAAATGAGCCATTGAGCCTTATAGAATATCCAGGAATATATCAACACAAGAATTTTGACTTTTTCATGAAAACTAAAGTTGTATTTAAAAATGAAAGGAAGATGTTCAGTAGGTATTTTCTTTTCTTTTTAAAGGTTATTATATTTGCAGGAATGACATTTCCAGATGAAAGGATTCAGCTTTAGCTTGTGATCTGAATTTTTCAATAGCAAAATTTGTCTGAATTCTTAGGGTATAAAAGAAGCATTTCTTAGAGCAAACTGGACTGGGTCAGTTACCTTTT
Organism: Pseudochirops cupreus; assembly: GCA_028627135.1. Taxonomy (NCBI): domain Eukaryota; kingdom Metazoa; phylum Chordata; class Mammalia; order Diprotodontia; family Pseudocheiridae; genus Pseudochirops; species Pseudochirops cupreus. The sequence continues at coordinate 361,860,973 of CM053581.1, read as the reverse complement.
CTCTTAGAGGTTTCTTTTATATGTGGTCTTTTATCTAACCTTTGATTCATGACAAATACTTTTGTCATCTGGATAAAAAATGTATTCATCTAGGTTTCAGAAACTCTGTCGTTAGGTGATTGAGCTTTAAAAATAAGCCTGGAGCTTCATTAGTCAGTGGAAGGTTAGGTTCAAAGTCCTTGGACGTGTACTATCATTGGTTTATAGAATGGGTCAAGCAAAATCAAGAAAGCCGAAAGCAAAAATTCAAAAATTCCTATGGGATATGTCATAGGATAGAGTCTCCAGGATATGTCATAGGATAGAGTCTCCAGGGGGTATTAAGACCTCACCTCCTATGTCCTCTTTACTCTATTTTAATAATTTCATCTTAATCATTAAATCATCAATGGCATCTTCTTTTGCCCCATGATGAAGAAATAGGAGAATGAATTTAATGAAAACTCTGAGTCCATTTGCCTTCTAATGCTAATTAACTGTAGAAGCAACTAGCTCATAAAGAAGGAAGCATGAAAGCTTTTTCTATTATTGTTCATTATTTTCTGTCATGTCCAATTCTTCATGACCCCATTTAGGGTTTTTTGGCAAAGATATTGAAGTGATTTGCCATTTCTTTCTCCAGCCCATTTTACATATGAGGAAACTGAGGCAAACAGAATTAGCTGACTTGCCCAGGGTCACACAGCTAGGAAGTATCTGAGGCCAAATTTGAACTCAGGAAGATAAGTCTTCATGACTCCAGGCTCAACACTCTAGCCACTGCACCACCTAGCTGACAGCATAACAAATATATCTTAGAAAAATATTCAGAGGCAAGGGGTAAAAAGGTGTTTGCCATTGTGTTAACTCCTCATATCAAGCCCTATCTATCCCAGTTTTCAAACTTTTGGGAGAAACTGGGACCTCAAACTAAATTAGCTAAAGTATTTATGAAATCAAAATGTCGCACTAGAATAGCTCATTAATTAATGTGAGTAGAAGACTTCCAGGTGGTCTAATACAAAGTTAAGTGATGAACTGGTGCCCTTCTTCCATTATGAACTTCTTGGGCATCATGGCTTTTTCTTTCAACCAAAACAGGAAATGAACTGAATGTGGAGCAAGATGTGTGAATAAATGCTTTTTTTCCCCCCCAATTTACCAATTCCTATTGATCTAGGACTGGAGAGAAACTCAAAGGCTTTCTAGTATTGCCTCCTCATTTTAACAAGCACAGGAACAGAGACCAATAGAATTTGGTGAACTTTCCCAATAGGATGCAGGTTGTAAACATCATCAGTGGAATTCAAATCCAGAATCTCAAGCTGTGGAATCTATGCTCCTTCTCCTATACCACACTCCCTCCAAAAAATCCAGGTGAATCAGGGACATCCTTTTATTCACTTTGAACGTGTCTATATTGAATTTCTGCCTCATCCAAGATTTCCTTCCACTAAATCAGATCATTGCATCCTCTTTCAGATTTGTACCTTTTCAACTTTTGGATTCTTAATTTTATCTTTCTGAAGTGGATTCACTTACTGCACTTTAGACCTTCCTCCCATTTGTTAAGTGTTTCATGGTTACCATGTATTGCCTTTTTCTTAAGAGATGTGAGTTGTTTTTTTTTTAATGGAATGTCGTTTGGTATTCTGTCTTTTAAAAAAGACAGTCATGGAGCAGTATTCATGGAATAGCAGTGGGAAGCTTCTAACTTCTTCAAAAGTCTTTTCCTTCTTTTGTTTCTTGACCTGAGCTTTATTTTTCAACATAGTTTTTACTATTTTGCATAGAATAAAAAGGTTCAAATGGCCCCTTGTTCTTTTAGTCATGTTGATGATGTTTACCCAAAGAGGATTAAGGTTGCCTGAGACCCCAAAATACCAACAGGCCAGGTCCTGCCAAAGGAATTCGACTCAACTCTTCTCTCAACCAAAGAAAATCAAAGTTTATTGAACGTTCACAATGTTGGGTAGACTATTAAGGAACCTAGGTATCTGTGATGCATGCATTGGGCAAGCGGGACAGAATAAGTCTGTCATAGAATAAGTCTGTGCTAAGCCATTCCACAGCGCTCTCATAGAACAAGACTATGCTAGGGCATTCTGTGGAGCTCTCACATCACATGGAGGGAAGATGGGATCCTATATACAGGAAGGTTGTGGGAGGAATCTAGGGGTGGTCTAGAGGAGGAGTCTGGGGAGGGTCTTCAGGAGGAGTCAGATGAGGTCAGACTTCAGTCATAAATTTAGGGAGGGTCTTCAGGAGTCAAGAGGAGGTCAGATTCCAATAATGAGTGACTAAGGGTGGGAAGTTGCTGGAGGCTACCTGGAGACAATAGACAATGGTGGGCCAGGCCAGTTCAAGGGTGGGATCAGGAGCATTAAGGGTGGGAAACCATTGAAACAAAGGAGGGCTAAAGACTTGGGCAGAGACACAATTTAAGGCCCATAACCTTTGGCAAATGCCTTCCTTTGGGAAGATTCAAGGAGAGCTCAAGGCAGGATCCCAGAGCTTGTACTTCAAAAATTCAAGGAGCTCAAGTGGGCTCCCAGAGCCTACACCTCATCAATTGTCATAGATCATTTTGACCAAGTAATTCTACCACCTAGTGACTGAATTAGTGGCATGCCTCTTGGTCTCTGGCTAAGCTGTTTCTCAGAGACCAGACACAATCTAATGTTAACTCATACACTGAACCTCCTTCTATCCCTCCTACTCTCCCTTCTATCCACCAAACCTGCCATTTCATTGATGTCTATCTATAACTATCTATATCAGTGCATATCAGCATGAGAGAGTCACCAGGGGTATTGAGAGGTCACTCTCCCTGTATGTGAGGGTGAAGTCTTTATGAACTAATGTCCTTATGACTATAAGACCATTTCTGTACTTTTCTTTTCTGGCAATTTACCTTTCACAACCAACCAAACAATGCATATTTATTATGTTCTCACTATGCTCTGGACACTACTCTAACCACTGGAGGTGCAAATAAAAGCAAAAAGAACTCTTGGTTTTGAGAAACTTATGTTCTAATGGTGGAGACAAAATGTAAATCAGATTTTTTTTTTTACCTCGGGTATATGATCTTGTTTTTAAAAAGTGTTTTTATACCCAGATTCTAATATAATTGGTTTGCTTTATTGTACTATGTCCTTTATTTTATTCATTAAAAATATTCCTCTGAGGAGGAGTCTGTTGGCTTCACTAGATTGCCGAAAGGGTCACTGACGCAAAAAGGCTAAGCATTCTTGACATAAATAGATATATACACACATGATACATACAGAGTAGGTTGAAGGTGAAATCTTAGAGATGAAGAACCATAAAACTCAGTCCTTAAAATAACCTTCATCATGAGGAAGCTTCTCAATAAAGTCAGAGTTTCATGTCTAATATCTCCCAAGAGTGACTTTTCCTCATCAAGTACATTCTAATGATCTACTATCATTTCACCATGTTCTCTTTTCTTTCCTTTTTTTTTCATTTTGGATGGGGGAGGGTGGGGCAGTTGGGGTTAAGTGACTTGTCAAAGGTCACAAGGCTAGTAAGTGTTAAGTGTCTGAGGTCATATTTGAACTCACGATCTCCTGATTCCAGGGCCAGTGCTCTATTCACTATGCCACCTAGCCACCCCACCATATTCTCTTTTCATTTTGCCATATTCTATTCTTTTTGGATGGCTCTTTTACTTTCGGCAATGACATTTCCATAGGAAGGGGAAAAAAATCATATCCTTTTTATGTTTTGCTGATGGAGAGAGATTATTCCAGATTCCTGGAGAGATTACCATCATTGGATTATAGTCCAGTTCTTCTCTTGCTCATTGTCAGAAGCCTTGCACTCTACTGGTATGTTTCCTGGAATGGAAAAGCAAGTGTTACTTCAAACTAGGATTGATCACAATGGCCAAGTGTGCACCCTGGGTAGCATCAGCTCTATCTCATTATCTCACACTTTGATCTCTCCCTCCTCCCCCCCATCATTTCCCCACAGCTGAACATGTGTACCCAATAATACCAAATAGCCTAATTCAAGTGCTATCAACCACAGGTAATTTAGCTATCACAAATGGGGTTTGCAGTATTTCTTAGACTGCAGCCACATGACAAACTAGCAGGTGCACAGAAGAAAAGCAATAAACGTTAGACTAGAAAAGTCAGAATGAGATTTTTCTTTTTGGTTGAAAAAGCATTTGCCGAGCATGTGGTTAATTATTGTAGCTTTTCATGTATATAATAATTCAAAGTATGCTGGTTTAAAATGAGAAAAGGCATCATGGTGTGCTGAAGGGAAAACTGGCCTCAGAATCAGCATCAGAATAATTGGGTTTGGGCCCCTAGCTTAGGCTTGTATAGTTTTGTGATTTTGGGAAAGTCTCTTAGACCTTCTGAGAATTTGTCTACTCATCTTTAAAATAAGGATAATAATATTTCCACAGGATATTTGTGGGGACAAATGGATTGATAGGCAAATAGAAAATTGATAATATACTTTTTATATGCCAGTCCCTTTAATATAAATGGCAAAATACTTATGAAAATGTTTTGTTTTTTAAGAGAATTTGGACAAACACCATTTTATTTCCAGAAACTAAAGATATATTGAGCCTCAGGCAGGATCAATGTTGATCAAAATTTATAATCCTTCACTGAGACTTATCCTTTTCTCCTTATGCTTTTATTTGTGACTCTCACTTTTGTTCATCAAGCATTATTGAGTTACATGAGGGAGAGAGAATAGGACCTTTAAGTTAAGACTCATCTGAGCATATTGGAAATAACCCCCATCATGATCCTGAGTAGCAAGAGATTAGTATGGGGAAGTGCCCTCTCTCTCCCATGCTTTTGCCTCTTCCTGACCATTTGCATGTCTGCCATTTCCACTCAGGTCATCATTTGCCGTCTTCCCTTTGTCTGAACCTTGAACTCTGTTTTTGAATGACCCTGGACTGTGATAAGTCTTATATTTCCCAGATCAAGGCATGTACTGAAATTCCCTGGTGTTCCTAAGGCATGCTGCCCCCCCCCCCCCCCACTAAAGTCCCCTTTACTTATTATCTTCTTAGACAGGAATGTAAATTCTTTGAGGGGAGGTATTATCTTGCTAGTTTTGGCATATACTGTCCATGGAAGCTTTACTTTTATTAAAGAAAAGTTATTCAAACCAACTAAGGAAGTGATCAAATCTGATAATATCTGCTATGTTCCATGTCTGTAGCACAGTGGCAGCCTCCCACCCATACCCCAAGGGAAGAGAAGTAACATACTGTAGTCAGATTTATTTCTCCTATTGTTTACTATGCAAGATTTTCAGTTCCCTTGAAACAGTACCATGTGTGTATGTGTGTGTGTACACATATATACTTGTGTGTATGTATATGAATGTTCAATTAAATATGTGTGTATAATAACATGTACACACCCACATGCATTTTTCAAGTATATTTTCATGTACACATAATAAGTTCTATGAAAAGATTTTCTAAAGTACAGGGATATATTAATCATTTATTTGACCATCTATTTTATTTTTGAACTGATAAAAACCTCTCCATTTTTTTCTTCAGAAATTACAAAAAAAAAGGGCTGGCTAGGTGGCACAGTGAATAGAACACTGGCCCTGGAGTCAGGAGGACCTGAGTTCAAATCCAGCCTCAGACGCTTAATACAAAACCTAGCCATGTGACCTCAGGCAAGTCACTTAACCCCAATTGCCCTACCTCCCCCCCCTCCAAAAAGGAAAAAAAGAAAGGAAGAAAGAAAGGAAGGAAGGAAAAGAAATTACAAAAATAAAAAGATAAAAGACAGTTCCTACCCTCAGAGAACTTAGAATCTAATAGGGAAAACTACATGCAACTAAAAATATACAAAGCAATCAATATACAGGATGAATAGGAAGTAATTAAAGGAGAGAGCACTGGAATTCGGAAGGATTGGGGAAGACTTCCTGTAGGAGGTGGGATTTTAGTTAGGCCTTTATGGGAGCCATGGAGGTCAGTAGTCAGAGTGGAGGAGTGAAAGCATTCTTTTTGTAAGGGACAACCAGAGAGAATGCCTGGAACCAATAGATGGAGAGTCTTGTTCATGGAACAAGAGGAAGATCTGAAAGTACTGTCAGGGACTAATGTGTAAGAAGACTGGAAAGGAAGGAGAGACTTGGTTATGAAGGGCTTCAAACGTCCATTGGAGCATTTGCATTTGCTTCTGGAGGCAATAGGGAACGACTGGGATTTAGTGAGTAGGGAGGTGATATGATCAGACTTTCATTTTAGGAAAATCACTTTAGTGGCTGAATGGATGATAGATTCCCAAATAATCCATGGAAGAGATCATATGATGGTAAGACCATAGATCCAGAGTTAGAAAGCACTTCAGAAGCTTCATTTTATAGATAAAGAATGTGAGATCCAGCTAGGTTAAACGACTTCCCTTCAAACACATGGTCAACATGTATCAAAGTCAAAATGTAAGCCCAGGTCTTTGATTCTAGAGCCAATGCCCTTGTTATTATCCCATGGTTCATAAGCACTCTCTTTGTTTAACTACTCCTAGAAAAATCAAAAGTTGTGTGTCAACACTAAATATTTATCAACATATATACATTCTTGGCACATCATCAGCATGATTTATTATAGTTGTCCATAAAGGCGGGGTATGTGATATTAATTACTTACCTTCCCCCAAATCAACTTTCATTGTAAAAAAACAAGCAACAACAACAACAACACAGGATTTTCTATCTGTGTACCAATGCAAACTTAAGACCCTTTTTAAGGGTTATTTTCTTAAATGAAAGGTGGTATGGTATGGTGGATAAGAGTTCTAATCTTTAAGTCGAGAAGACCTGGCTACTTAACCCTGGCTCTGACACTCATTGGCTTTTCAATCCTGAGCAAACAATTAACTTCTCAGTGTAGCAATGTCTGGACCAAACAGATGAATAAATTAATAACTATTAAAGGAGGAGCTTTTAAATTCTATTAAATTAAAAGACCGAACTATAAGCTTATTTTAAAGATACAATTAGTAAACAATTAAATGGTAGAGAAGGAAGGATCAAACAAAATTTTGAAGAAGTCCATTCCTTTGGGATGGTGAAATAAAGGAAGGAAAAACTCTCAGCTGGCTAGAACTAACAGTCAAGAAAGATGAATCTATTCTGTCCCAAATGTTCATTCAAGACTTTTGCATCTCTTTCTCATAATTGTATTTCTATTTTTGCCTTTTCCCAATCATGTCATTGAGTTGTGATATGTAACATCTGTAAGTTTGAAACACAGTTTTTATAAATATTTTGTTATTATATGCACGAGAAGGGAAGAAGAATCTGTATTGAAGATATTGTGTGTGTGTGATTGTGTATTCATACATGCATACATGTGCACTGGTAATATAGACTTGAAAGTTATCATTGCATCCTATAACCTATATATTCCTTGTTTATGTTGTCATTTGGTTCTCTTGAAAGCACTGACTTATCTATGTAGCCCAAAGGGTTGGTTAAATCCAAGCTAAAACAAAAGTCCTTTTTGAATCTTTTAAAGTGTTAATCTCACTAACAGCAGGATTTCTTCCCTAAATTGCCAGAGACTTATAAATCTCCAAGGAAATATCATTCTATGATAAAAACTATTAGATGTATGATCAAATTCTGGAGATCAAACTTATTAATGAAAGTCTTCAGTTCTTAGAAAAGTTGAATGTGGTTGTAGAGGCATTGTTGGACAGTGGACAGATAGAAGAGATGAGTCTGAGTTGTACTTGTGCAGTTTACCAATTAGGTGACCACAAGACACTCACCTAACCTCTCAAAGATGTATCTGTAAAATGCAGATCATATTTGTACCACCCATCTCTTAGGCTGGCTGTGCACTATGCCCCTTGCAAATTATAAAGCACTATCAAAAAGTGGGCTGGGAGCTATTCCTAAGGCAAAAAGTGGGTGCTTTGGAGATGGAGGAGAGAGAAGTAAGGGTTTAAAATAAGGGCTTTGGATTGTTTGAAGTCCTTGCACAAGAAGTGTTTTAGTGAGAGTTGGAGCAGGTTAGTGGGAGGTGAAGGAATCTAGCACTAATTAAGGCTATTTTTATAATATATGTGGGATGTCTTTTTGTCTCTTTCTAGAAATGATGCTTTTAAAAAGTCAGTTAATAAAGAGATTTGACAGTGCCTGGGTGTGTTTATGGAATTTTTTCTGAAAGGAGTGTTAGCAGATGAGAGTTGGCAGTGAAATCATTCCAAATCTATGATCCTGTGAGCCCATGTGAGTCATTTTTGAATAATGCTTCTTACTCTTATCTGATATATGACCATGGTCAAGTCAATTAAACTCCCTTTACCTTAGGTGACTTTTTAAAACTGTGATTTATATAGATAAGGTCAATGACATAAGTTCCTACGTTGAGAAAATCATTATGCTTTCCTTTCCCCATCCATTCAGCTAAGAAACATGCCTCATTTCACTGAAAAAAAAAAATCAATGATATTCCCCAAGAACTTCTCTTCCTGATCTCATACCACCTAGATATCTTCTGCCACTATTTCCTCTTTTATCTCTCTCAGATGAGTTGGTGTCCCTTCTTGACAAAGGGAATTTCTCTGCATTGGCATCTTGTATATTCCATTCAGATTGCCCCTACTGTGTTTCATACTTATGCTAATTTCCAGTATCTCCTTGTCCACTGGCTGCTTCCCTCTTGCCTACAAACATTGCCATGTCTCCCCAATCCTCAAAATACTCCATATATTTCCTGTATCTTCCTTTCCCTGGCTAAATCCCTTGAGAAAGCCTTCTATGTGTGTCTTTACCTCATTTCCTCTCAATGTTTGTCTCTCTGGCTTTTGACCTCATGATTCAACTAAAATTGCTTTCTTTCCAAAGTTCAGTGATCTTCCATTTGCTCTACCTAATGTCTTTTTCTCAGTCCTCATTCTTCTTGACATCTTTACAGGCTTTCACATTATAAATCATTCTCTGGTCCTTAATGGTCTGTCCCTTCTAGGTTTTCATGATACTACTTTCTCCTGATCTCCACTTGCCTTCCTGACTCTCCCTTGCACAGCCTTTTCTGCTGGATATTCACCCAGGCTGCACCTGTCCTTTTACATTCCCCCTAGGGTTCTGTTATGAACTCCTGTTCTTCTTCCTCAATACTCTTTCTCTTGGAGATCTCTTTAGCTCCTATGGACTCAGTTATCTCTATGACTCTCAGTTATTTTTATCCAAATGAAGCCACTCTTCTGACCCTCAGTCTTACATTCTAGTTGGAAATCTCAAAGTGGATGCCATGTAGACAGCCTAAACTCAACCTGTCCAAAACTGAACATATTATTCATTATCATTTTTCTATAGGCCTCCCCTCTGCTTAACTTTCCTATTACAATGGAAGCCACTATCATACTGTTTGACTCCCTACTTTTTCTCCTCTCTTCATATCCAGTCTCTTAAGTCCTATTGATTCTACCTTATAAATCTATCAGAAACACCCCATTTATTTCCCTTGATGCTATGGTGCTTGCCCTCATAGCTTAAAGCCTAGATTATTACAATTGCCTTCTGGTTATTCTCTCTGCCTCAAGTGTCTTCCCACTTTGGGCCATCCTTCACTTAGCTCTCAAACTGATCGTCCCAAAGCGCAGGTCTGATCATGTCACCCTCCTTTTTAATATATTTCAGTGTCTCCTTATTGCTTCCAGGAGCAAACATAAAATCCATTGTTTGACTTCCTAAAGATCTTTATAAACTGACCCTTTTCATACCTTTTCTGTCTCCTCACACCTTTCTTTTATTTATATATTCTGTAATCCAATAACAATGGCGTATTTGCTGCCCCTCATACAAGATACTCTAAAACTTATCTCTGACTTTCCCCCATGTTTTGATTATTCTTTCTTCTTGACTCTATCTCCCAGGACCCCGTGCTCCTTTCCAGTCCTATCTAAATTCCTACATTCTATCATAAATCTTTTCCAATCTATCTAAGGCTAATATCTTCTCTTTATTGATTATCTTCAATTTATGTTTTGTATACCTTGATTAGGCATAGTTTATGAAATACTTGAAGGCAGAAACTGATTTTAACCTTTCTTTGTATCCCCAGAACTTAGCACAACTTTTGATACACACACACACACACACACACACACACACACACACACACACATATCCAAATGAATGTGTATTAACTTGACCTAGTCTTTAAAATTTATTAGTTTTAATTTTGAAATTGAATTCAAGTAAATTTTGCTCTTTTGATGACTCAAAATAGACAAAGTAACAGCTTGATTCCTCTGCCCTGCTGCCTCCCCCCCCACCACTTCCATCCCAATTATTTACATTTGAAATAGTTTTCAGCATGAAGGGGGGGAAATGTCTAAAAGAAAGTCATTCTAGTCTGTGCTTGATTTAGGTTTCATATTGAAGTGAAATGAGGTAATTGTGATCATTCAACAGTAACAAAAAGAAGTTACTTAGCCATAACAGAAAATGGTATTCAACAATGATATACATCAAGTGTATTTGTGTGTGAGTATGTGTGTGTGTGTGTGTGTGTGTGTGTGTGTGTGTGTATGTGTGTGAGAGAGAGGAGGAGTGGGGCTGGTGGGAAAAGGGACAGAATGAGAATTTTGAGGTCACTTGTAGCCCAGTCACACTAGAAGGTATGGGTTTTAACCTCATCCATTTATCTCATGGTGACAATAGATTGAAATTACAGGAACTAGTTACATGGGGATGGGGGGGGGGGGTCTTTGATTTTGTTCATATAGTTTACCTTATATACAGAAATAAGGTAGTCTTTACAGTGAAAATTTTAATATCAAAGCATACATTATCTGATGTTCATATAATGCTTTAAATTTTATTATATACTTTATATCCATAAATGTTTCACAATTTATCATCACAATAATCCTATAAGGAAGGTACTATGCATATTATTATCTTCATTTTTTAGATGAGAAAACTGAATTTGAAGTTCAGAAAGTCCCAAAGGAAGTGTCAGAGGTAGGGCTAGAACAAGGTCGTCCTGACTCCAAGACCAACAACTCTAGTGACTACTTATGATGCAATTGTATCTTTCTAACAATGATTTTCAGCCTGAAAAAAGAAAATTATTACAATGTCATTCATTAATGGTGCCTACAAGGTATCACAAAGCCTTGGGAAAGATAAATCCCAACACTGTTTGAATGTGGATGTTGTAATTCTTTTCTCTTTATTTAAAGATTATGGATCTGATTACACTAGTCAGTGCTTCGATCCATGGATTAGCATGCTTGATAAGATCTGAAAAATTCCTTTTTATATTTTTTTTTCCAAATTGACAACAACAAAACAATGCCCTTGGGATTGGAGGAAGTGGTTTATTCAGTGTCCTTTTAAGAGGTAGTGAAAAGAGGAAGCCTACTCTGTATGGTTTTCATATGGTCTATTTAGAAACCAAATACTTGCTAGGGTTTCAGAGGTGAAAAAAAACAAACAACCCTATAGTTATCTAATTAATGGATTAATGAGCTGTGTTACCTTGAGCAAGTTTGTCTCCTCTTCCTTTTCTTCCCTCTCCTCCTTTCTTCCCCCTCTTCTATCCCTCCTCTATCTTCTCTTCATTACCTTGCACAAGCGCACGCGTGCACACACACACACACACACACACACACACACCCCATACCTGTGATTTAATTGGACACTTTTGTTAAGGACACTTGCGTCACTAATGAAGTTCATAATTAATTCTCTAAGAGTTCACAGCAGTGTAGAGAGGCTGACAACCTTTATTAGTGGAGAGACTTCCCTACAACGTGGAGTCACAACCCAGACTCCTTCTTTGTTATCGTTACCTTCATTGTAAATGAATTAAAGAAAAATAATTTATTTAGCGTTCACTATGTGCCAAGAAATGTGCTGAGTTGCTGGGATACAAATGAATACACAAAGATACTCCCTGCTTTCAAAGACTTCATATTCTAGTAGGAAGAGACAATGTATGTAGAAACCATCAACAGAAGTTGGATGAAAAGGCAGGCCCCAAGGTCCTTAAGGGGCAGTAACTAAGCAGATAATAATATATCTTCTGAAATATCATTTTCACTGATAAAATTTAAGCAGTTTCATTTTACCATTTGATAATGCCAAGGACTTTGGTTGTGATAACTTTCTTTTGGGAACCTGTAGCTCTTATAAAGCTAGTTGCTATGTGCAGTTCCTCAAGGGTGGATGGTCCTAATGATGGTGATGGAAGTGAGGGTCTTGGTCTGAATGGCATTGCAGTTGCCAAGGCTCTTGAGTTATCTGTCCATTGATGGCAGTTGGTCAGTGATTTCTGGTGGTGATGTTGAGGATGAAAGACCCATTTTCCAAAGGGGCTATTCCACTGCATGCTGACTTTGGAGATCAGACTGGAAGCAGGACTCTTGGTGTGGGGAAGCTTAACGATTTACCCAGGACTTGGTGAATAGTGGCATATTTCACATTTTCTTCTTCTTTTTTTGAATTCTTATGAGTTTGTTGTTTTCTTTTATCTTTAATTGTCACCTTTCCAAGCTCATCTCTCACTAGTTGTCAGATCACAATCTATACTCTAGTTGGCCAACTCCCCTCTCTATCCCCCATAAGAGCAACATACTTATTCTAACAACACGCTTTTGCTAATTTTTCAATCCTCCTGGATGCCTCTTCTCTCTTTCTATCTCAAAATTACCAGTCCTTTAAAACACAGCTCAGATTCCACCTCCTCTTACACACATTAATTTCTCTACCCTGTGAATTCTTTAGAGGTCTGGTGTAGTTGAAAGAGCCATGGATTTATAGTCAGAAGACTTGAGTTAAAATTAGAGTTTTGACATTTATTGCCTATATAACCTTGTACAAATTAGTTACCCTGTCTAGGCCTTGGCTTCTTCATTATAACATAAGAGGTGTGGACTAAATGAATTCTTTGGTGCATTAAGACATAAACACTATGAGAAACTGCTATAAACTGAACTTTGGCATTTTTTGTTTGTTTTGGGGTTTTTTGTTTGTTTTTCTGTTTGTGTTTGTTTGTTTGCTTTTAACACTGCCTTTAATTGCTTAGCCCTTAGCATGTGGTAGGTGTTAAGTAATATATGTTGACTGAGTGGCTAACTATAATTTAAGAGGTTTTTTTTTTCTTTTGGAAAATTTCTCCAAGTGACCTGAATTGAAAATTTGTGTAGAAGAAGAGATTAAGATCTGGGATAGCCAGATCTTATGGCATGTTGAGTTTTATAGAACAATAGAATGCTGCATCTGTGGTTATGGAAGTATTGCCAGTGAATTTACCTCTGCTTTCTAGAAATAAGAGATCGCATTATGTAGGTGGCAGTTTTCCTTCCTGAAGTTTCATGTTTTTTCTGAGTAACTCCTACCTGGAATTCAAACCATGAATAAATTCAGGAGATATGCTACCACTCATTTAACACATCTATCAATCAGTCCTGCCAAAATGAATCTTCACCACTTGTCTTGATGGGGTTTTTCTGTTTCATTGGAATGGAACGTATATCAGTGCTCATGATTCCATTTTACTCACCCTAACTTCATCTTTATTTTCTCTCTAGAACTTCACTCATGAGTGATCTTACTCAGTATTTCTCAAGTCAAACCCACTTACAGTAACCATCAGATATTTCTATGGAGAAAATCTGCCATGGTTGGCAAATTATAGACGACTTTTATAAGCAACCTTAAAAGTGATAGTCATTGTTCTTGAAATTCCTTCCATTTTTATTAAGTTCCTAGATTTCAAAAAGATAACAGGAAAACAAAATATAAAATTTTTAAAAAACATAACAATATTTTTATAGTACTCATTCTTTTACTCCTACAATATAATAGTAAAAATCCAAATCAAATCATTTTTTATCAAGCCTCATCTTTTTTTTTTTTTTGGCTAAGGAAATCTATTGGAGATCAAAAATTAAACAATGGTGTTATGATGCCTTGCATGATTTTGCTGAAAAAAAAATGAGAGGTTATAGAATCAGCATGAGATATGTCCAGTATGATCACTCTATACCACAATTAAATTTAGTTTTACATCAAGTATGTATTTTATATGTATAATGTAGGTTAAAAAGCTACCAATTCACTTTTATTGCTGTTTTGAAATTGGAAAAACATGTAAGTTTTTACATTTAATATTCTTCTATCTTTTGAGAATATATGGATAACATAAGAGAAATATTTTAGAAAATGTACTTCCTAGTGTTAGTTCTATACAATCTATTGGTACATTAGTGGTTTTATTAATCACATAGTTACTGCACACAGTCTTATGGTTCTTCTCTGTTAATTGGTCAACAAATAATTAAGTACAGAATATCAGCTAGGCATTGTCCTAGATGCTGGAGATAGAAATACAATCAATGAAATGATCCCTTTTTCCATCCTCATTGGGGAGACAACATCTGCCACAACTTGAAGGTACCCGAGACTTTTTGGCCATCACATGTGTGTATGTGTACACATGTGTATATATGTGTTCACATATGTGTTTGCATGTATGTACAGAATAAAACTTGAGAAGGAGGGTACTAACTATTGAAATGATCAGGAAATATTTAGAAGGCAATTCTTAAGTTGAATCTTGAGGGAAGAAATGGGTCTGAGGAGGAGGAACTAAAAGAGAGTCATTTCAGGCAAGGAGAATAGATGGGACAAAGGCATAGAGCTTGGAGATGGAGTTCCATGTGTAGCGAGAGAGAAGATCAGGTTAGCCTTATTGGTGATTGTGTGACAGGGAGTAACAATGTGATAAAGTTGGAAATATAGTTGAGAACTTTAAAAGACAAAGAAAAGAGTTTATATTTGATTTGATGAGGAATAAGAAGTCATTGACATCTATTGAGTTGGGAAGTAATTTGGTTACATTGATATTTAAGGAAAATCACTTTGGTACCAGTATAGAATATAGTAGGGAGAGACTTGAGACTGGAAGACCAATTAGGAGTTTGTGCAGTAATCTAGGAAAGAGGTGATGAGGGCCTGAGCTCAGGTAGTAGCTCTGTGAGTAGAGAGAGAGGAACATACTAGAGATGATGTGAATGAACAGACAGAAATAGCAAGATGTGGCAGCTTATGAGATATTTGAGCTGAGGAAATGAGGAATCAAGGATAATGCCATGGTTACAAGCATCTTTCTACATCACTGAACTATTTCTTTTTCTTATCATGCATGTTCTTCACATTTTTTTACCATTTATGCACAAATTATCATGGACCATAAATGTATTCATCAGACCATGTGTTGTTTTCTTTGCCCTTTGCATCAACTGCATTTTGATCATTTGCAGAGCTAACAGTACACTTTAAAAGGTCAATTTAAAGTCATCATTGTCCACCATGTTGTCTTCTGATCTTTATCCTTTTTAGTTTGCTATTAATTTTGACTCCTCCTCTAACTAGCTGGTGCACAGAGACAGTTGATTCTGAATGCCACAGTGGTAACCATTTGTTTTTTCTCTGTTGAAATAAATCCAATTTCATTTTTTAAGATGTCATTTGGCATTTATTCTATGCCATGCCTCTTGAGCTCTTTCTTGAAGAATGTATTCACAAAATAGTAGCATGAGAATCTGAGAAATTCAGGAGACTTTGCTCCTTGTCTTATTAGATTCTCAACCATATTTCCATGTGATCATAGGTTTTGAGGAAGAAGGAATCTTCAAGGTCATCCAATCTAGTACTCTTACATTACAAAAATGAGAATCAAGAGGGGTTGTGACTTACCAAGGGTCACATAGGTAGTAAGTGTCTGACTGAGGAGGAATTCAAACCCAGATCTTCTTGATTTCTCATCCACATCTCTATCCACTACAACTAGCTATATATATTTTTCATCTTTATTCCCTATGCCATCCCTGCTCTAAAGTCACCACATAGCAATGGTATATATTGACTAGAGAGAATCTTGTCATAGTAATTATAAACTCCTTAAAAAACATCCTTTTCGATAGATGCTGATTCATGAGTTATCTTTGTGTTAATCATGGTCTGTCTGCTTATGCTTATGATGTGTTCTTCAAGGTAGAATGACCAAGTGCCCTATGAACTAATGTGCCTTATTACCTTTGGAAGCACATTGAAACCAGTTTCTTTACTGGTGTCTCAGAGGAGAACCTGAGACCCAGTCTTTCATTTACTAGTATTTTTTTTTTTTACCTTGTGATTTGGATGTGGTTCAGTTTATAAAAGTAGCATTTCCAGTCATTTGCATTTGTACAGAGATTTCATATATAAAATCCCAGCGATTAAAATTTAATGCCTGTAGTCAATTGAAAACCTCTAGAGAGATGAGTAGGGGACAGGACTTGTAATTAGGAAGAACTGGGTTCGAATCAATCAATCACCAAGTATTAATTACATACTTAACTCTGTGCCAAGTACTCTGCTAGGTGCTTAGGATTCAAGTATGATGGATGAAAAAAAATTTCTACATGCAATAAGCTTATATTCTAAGGGGGAAAGACTACAGTACATTTGGAAATATATATAGCCTGAACATTAAGTTAAAAAATACAGAGTTATTTGAAGTTGTTATATACAAGGTAGTCAGGGAGGCAGGGCTCTCCAGCAATTGAAGCAATTGGGAAAGGCTTCATACAAAACATGGTAGCTTAAATACCTCTTCAAGGAAATGTGAATGACTTCCATTGTACAAGGGATCCAAGAGATGGAGAGTCATGTGTGAGAAATCCACTGGTGAGGCCAGTTTGCCTGGATTGCAGACTGTGGGAGTTGGAGTGATGTCAAGTGACTGGAAAGATTGTTTGGGACCAGGTTGAGAAGGATTTTCAGAGTCAAAGATGAGAGTTTGTGGTATATCCTAGGGTAATAGAATGCCACTGATGTTGGATAAGGGGATTCATATTATCTGAACTGTGCTTTAAAAAATTACTGTGGCAGCAGTGTATAAGATATATTGGAATGGGTAGAGATTTGAGACAGATTGATGAGGAGTCTGTTATATTAATATAGGCTGGAGGTGATGAGAGTCTCAGATGTTCACTAGCTATGTGACTCTAGATCAGTTACGTAATTCTTTGTATTTCATTTTCTTCATCTGTAAAACCTTGAAAGATTTAAGAACTCTGATTAACAACAATGACCAACCAACTATGATTCCAGAGAATTGATGAAGAAGAATGCTATTCACCTTCTGACAGAGAGGTGATAGATTTGTGGAGAAGCCCCATGTGCTTGTTGGATAATCTCTCTGTGGGTATTTGTTTGGCTTAATTAAGTATAATTGATAGAAGTTTTGCTTTTCCTGTTTTTTTTCCATCTCATTGCAGGGGAGAGGTGGATGTGAGAAAAAATAAAATTTAATAATTTTCAAAAAATCAAACGAATGGGCAACTGTTTTATTTTTTATCTGTTTTATGGATTTTTGCAGAAAAAAAATATTGTCATAAGTCTTACTCTGAGATCTCGTCATGGTGTGAGGATGACCTTAGGTTCCTAAATGATGTTCAGTAGGTATTAGGCAGCTTTCATCCAACTGGTAAGCATGAAAATACATGCTCAGCAAATGTCTTTATTTGTTCTCTGAAGACAATCAAAATTCAGAAAAGTTCATTCCTAGAAACCTACTACAAAGTCAGAGAAGTTGAAGAGAGTGGGTCTTTCTTAACTTATTCTTCAACTGCTTCTCTAACTGCAACTACCTCCATGTAATAGGATCTAACATCTGATTCCACTTCTGTAGATATTAGAGTGATAAACAAAAAGGAAATGTCATGTTACAGTATGTGATCACAAAGTCTGATCATGAAATCTCATGTTAGTGTACTAGAACCAGCTCTAATTAGCTTGGAGAGATTGTGAAATTTTTACTGGGAGCCTAAACCTCTGAAATCAGCAGTCTTTTCAAATTAGGGCTTGATTTATTGTTTTGTTGAATATCTGGGCTTAAGAAAGTGTCAATAATGCAGATTAATATTTATTTAAAAATATTTTAAATTAATTTCTTCTTTTACCAAATCTATTCTTTTTAAATTTTGAGTTCCATATTCTCTTGCTCTCTCTTACCCCATTCCCACCCACTGAGAAGGCAAACAATATGGTATCAGTTATACATCTGGGGTCATGCAGAACATATTTCCATATAAGCCGTATTTCCCCAAAATCAAGAAAAATAAAATTAAGTGAGGAAATTATACTTTTGTTTGCAGAGTTCATCAGTTCTCTCTCTCCGGAGGTGGACGGCATTTTTTTTTTATCATAAGTCCTTTGAAATTGTCTTTCATCAATGTATTGATCAGAGTAGCCAAATCTTTCGTAGTTGATCATTACAACAAAATGCATATTAATCTTAAACACATATTGTGTATGTGTGTGTATATCTTTAGATTTATAGGTTTGCATCTATAAATCTACACACACACACAGATTTGTGTGTGTGTGTGTGTGTGTGTGTGTGTGTGTGTGTGTATGTCTATCTATACCCCCACACCTTCCAGAGCTCAATTGTTAAACATTTGCCAGCTATATCTCAGTATTGCTGAGAGTCTTCAGGTATTCAGTAGAAGGCTTAGGAAACAGAATCATAACCAAACCAGAGACCTGGTGACCAGAGGCTAATAATTAAAAACAATAATAATAATAATAACACCACATAATAATAGTAGCATTTAAGTTTAAGTTTTACAAAATGATTTCTGTTCCTGAAATGTCCTATTCAGAAAACTTCAGTGGTCCCTTATTACCTAAAGCATCAAATATAAAATTCCATTTTAGTTTTTAAAACTCTAAAGCCTAGTTGCTTTCTCCCTTTCTAGTCTTCTTAAAACTTGATTCCATGTATTCTAGGATCTGGTTATGTTGGTCTGCTTGGTATAACCTGCATCCAGGTCCCTGTGCCTTTAAATTGTCTGTCCTTCATGTTTGGATTCTTCTTCTTCTACCTTCTGCTGTTGAGGTTTATACTTTAGGGATGCTCAAAACCCCAAAAAGCCAGCATGCAGGGTCCTGCCAAATGAATTCGACTCAATCCTTCTTTCAGCCAAAGTAAAACAAAGTTTATTAAAGATTCGTAATAATGGGTAGACTCTTAAGGAGTCTAATATTTGTGATGCTTGTATTGGGATTAGCCGGCCAGAGCAATCTGACCGAGACTGTTTGCCCTAGATTGCTCTCAGCACCTTCATGGAGGAAAGATGGATCTTATATACAGAAAGACTGTGGGAGGGATCTAGAGGTGGTCTAGAGGAGGGGTTTGGGGAAGGGTCTTGATTAGCAGTCTAAGGAGCATCTTGATGAATTGAGGTCAGACTCCAGGAATGGGATTAAGGGTTGGAAATAGCTGAAGGCTACCTGGAGATGACAGACAATGGAGGGCTAGTCTCCTGATGGAAAAGGATATCCACATCCAGAGAAAAAAACTATGGAAGCTGAATGCAGATCGAAGCAAACTACTGGCTTTCTCTCTCTTTGGTGTTTTGTTTTGTTCTTTCTTTCTTGTTGTTCACTCCTTGGTTATAATTCTTCTTTACAACTTGACTAATGTTTAATTGGAAGGCATTTGTAGAACCTATATTGGATAGCATGCCACCATGGATGGGCGGGGGGAGAGGGAGGGAGAAAAATTTGAAACTCAAGGGATTGTGGAACTGAATGCTGTAAACTAAAAGTAAATATATAAATTTTAAAAAAGAGTAACAGATTTGAGTCTATTGATAATGAAAGGTATATGGCCTCAGGCAAATGCCTCATCAAGTGGGAAGATTCAAGGGGCTTCCCAGAGCCTGTATCATCACTGCCTTCCTTTAAGGCCACCTCCAAGATCATCTTTACTTTATCTTCTAGATATCTTGTTTATCTCTTCATTAGACTGTAAACTCCTTGAGAGCAGGGTTTTGTTTTACTTTGTTTTTTATCTCTAATAATTGACACAGCGCCTGTCACTGTAGATATTTTATAGTAGACTAGGAGACACTTAATACCTGTTTGTTGACTTACCCAAAGATAAAAAATATTTTTAAACCATAATAATCATATGCAGAGTAGTTTGGGACGTTTCAATCAATTGGTAAGCATGCATTAAGCACCTACTATGTGCCATTTCAAGCTTCAGTCAAGGAGTGTCCAAATTTTACCCTGCATGTTCCTAGAAGAGGAAGGTGGAATGGAGACAAATATACATACACATTTTGGGTTGAGGAATACAAACTACATTATCCTGCTAGGTGTTTTGGCACAGCAGTATAATAATAAAAACTACAGGGGATAGAGATAATAAACTCTCTTCATCAGTCTGTAAAATAAGGAGACACTAGAGGGGAAAAAGCATCAGAGCACTCAGTAGAAAATCAAATGCTTAAGAAATCAATTTCTAATTATAACCTGCCTCTCTGCCTAATAAGGTTTTTTTTTTCCCCTCTCCTTCTTCCAGTTGACTTTATTTTTTTTAATGGTATATGAGGAAAAATCAAACAGGAAAACAACAAAGGAATTTCAAAGTGCCAGTTATTAAAAATGTAACATGCTTTTTATTTTGTAAACTAAACCTAAGAAATTCCATTTGTTCTGGACTACTTAGAACTGACCATTTTAAACAAACTGAAAGACAATGGGTAG
Organism: Pseudochirops cupreus; assembly: GCA_028627135.1. Lineage (NCBI taxonomy): Eukaryota > Metazoa > Chordata > Mammalia > Diprotodontia > Pseudocheiridae > Pseudochirops > Pseudochirops cupreus. The sequence continues at coordinate 361,840,393 of CM053581.1, read as the reverse complement.
GTATTGTCCATTATACTGGAAAGAATGCTATATTTCAGCTAGAAGCCATTGGATCCAATTCTACTTTGGTCATTTAATACTTGTGTTATCTGGTCAAATCATTTCATTTTAATAAGTCTCACTTTCCCAATCTATAAGATGAGGAGGTTGTGTCAATGACTCTATAAGGGACCCTATAACCCTAAATTTGTAGTGTTCTGATGCCCTCGCCCTACCTACCCAAATCCCCCAAATTAGGAATACTTAAGAATCAAGTTTCCACCATTTGTATCGGGCCTGCGGTAGAGAATTCCAAGATCTTATGGGTCTGATCAGTCACAGTCAGACTCATTGAAACTTGACTGTAACATAATTATGTCGTTTTGGTCCTCTTCAAGAATGAAGAACAACGAACAACCCACCAGTTTAGGCAATGTTAGTAGTGTATTACTATAAATTATTCAGTTTACTTTATTATGCATTTATTAAATACCTGCAATAAACTTTCCCAATTACTAGCAATATGATATTAAAAGTGAAATAGCTATCTATCACTTTAAAGGAAATCATATTGTACTTGAATATTTGGAGTAGCAGTAGTGATGTGTTAGTATTTATTTCTCTTCAGGGCATGTTAAGTCAGACTCTTAGTGAACATGGATTTATTAAGATCTACTGTATTCCAGGCACTGTGCTAAGTGTTGAAGATACAAGAAAGTAGAAATTATAGCTGCCAAGGAGTTCATGATCTTAGAGGAGAGAAGATGTTCAAATAAATGTGTGCATATGAGATACATGCAGTGGAAATTGATGGCAAGATCAAAGGGAAGGAATTCCCAGGGGGAGAGGGGTAAAGGGATGGAAAGGAATTGGGAAAGGCTTAAAGAGAAATTTAATTGAGTCTTAAAGGAAGCTAGGGAAATTAGGAGCTGTAGGAAAGAAAACATTCCAGGCATTGGAGAAAACCATTGTAAATGGAGTTGGGAAATGGAATTTCACTAGATATGGTCTTGCCCTGGTTTGAAGGGTTACTCTTTACTTGCCCATATAGAAATTGACAGTACAATGTAAGCTTCCCTAGAAAGCAGGGAATGCTTTATTTTTGCCTTATATCAGAGATCTTCCCCAAGGTTTGATACATGGGAGGTATTTGTGGATTGATATGTACATATGTGCTCAGAAGAAGAGAGAGTTTTAAAACTGGAGGTAATTCCAATCACTGCCCCATTCCAAGAGCAAGTGAGATTGATCAATTTATGAATTAGTGAGCATTACTGAAACACCTACCATGTTCTAGAATTCATCCCAGGTACTAAGGATACAAACACATCAAATGAAACTGTTTCTGCTCTCTAGAAATTTAATTTAGGGCTTACACAGGAAACTTGAATCTCTCAACCTTGGGTAGGGAGGAAAGAGAGTGATAGAGAAGGGAAAGGACAGGAGGGGAGAGAAAATATGATATATTCCTCCTCCAAACTCAGTGATACTTCTTTTCTCTCCCCTACCCACCCAGAATTTGAGCCAATTTTTATTCAGAGATGACTTACCCAGTAGAGAGTGGATAGTTTTGATGTTATATAATTTTGACTTACTTGCCAACTTTAGAAACTAATCCCACATAAAATGTATAAAGCCCTGGTAGCATGTCTGTCATGGTTCCTACATTCTCTCCTTTTCCAAAGCTGTTCCAGAGGGGTATATGTAAATGCCAACACTCAGCTTCAGGCTGAAGAACTGTCCTGCTAAAAAATGGTAAGTTGCCATTTTGGCAGAGTGCCAATATAGGTCCATTGCGAATTTTGACTGTTACTTGTGCCATCTGTTCTCTGATGGAGAGTTGCAAATTTCCTGGCACATGGCCACTCTGATTTTGAACTGTCTTTCACCTCTTGCTAGAAGTGTTCACACAGTGAAGTAGCTCATTTGAGGAAAAATAGACCAATCCAAGGTCCCATATAGTTTAAGCTGAAACAATACAGAATAAATTAATTATAGAAGGCTACTGGTGATATCTCTCTGCAATAACAATTATTATTTCCCTCAACATTTTCTTCCAAGATAATGACATTCTTTATTTTCATTTCCCATTAAAACATTTTACAGCTAACTTTGTCAACAATTTAGATGTTTCTCATTATTATTATTTTTTAAAGTCTCTGGGTACAAGAGGGATGCTAGGACCAAAGCTCTAACACTAGAAGGTACCTTAGAGGACTAGTCTAATTGTCTTTTTTAACAGATAAAGTAGCTGAGGACCAGGAAGGCTCATGGGATTGTAGATTTAAAGCTGAAATAGACTAGTACATTTGTAATTCTTGTGGTTTAATTGATTAGTTGTGTCCAACTCTTCATGACCCCATTTTGAGATTTTCATGGAAAAGACATTGGAGTGGTTTAACATTTCCTGCTCCAGCTTATTTGATAGATGAAAACTGAGTCACTAAGTGTCTGAGATCAGATTTTAACTTAGATCTTCCTAACTGCAGGGCTTTGCTCCCTATCCATTTTGCCACCTAGCTGCAGCTAGTACATTTAAGTACTTTAAATACAATGCCATCATTTTAAAGATGAAGAGCAGGGACGCATAGAAGTTAAATAACTTGGCTAAGATCACATAGATCATAAACATCATGTGTAAAATTTGAACCTAAGTTCTAAAAAGACTGACATAATTTGACTGGTAGAAACAAAATATAGAGATTTTGGTTTTAAATCCTGTAGCTAGGCTGATGAGCTGCATTTAGGCTGGTAGATTTCTTGAGCATCATCTTCCATTTTCACTCAACCTTGAAATGGTAGCATAATTTAAGCCGTTCCATCATTCTAGAAAACAGCTCAAGTTGCTACTATTTTGACTGATAATAGCGCTGCTATTGTCTGTATCTAGTTGAATCAGGAAAAGTACATTATTAAATCTTGCATTTTTGAATTAGGACCTGAGAATCATGTTCTTTTGGGGGAAGAAAACAGTGAGCAAAAATTCCAACTTCTTGTTTTTAAAGAAGAAGAAATTGGGACTTCAAGAGGGTTTTGAGTTTTCCAAGGTTTCATACTTAGTAGGTATGGTTATTTATATCTAGGTCTTCTTACTACAAATCCAGCACCCTTTCCATTATATATGGTATAATTTGTTTAAGGAAAGAAAAGACATTTGATTTGACTATATGTGTACCCATGTATATATAAGTATTAGCATGTGTACATCTGTAATACGTGCACAAGTTCTATAGCATATCTTTTCAAATGCATATGTGTGCCCTAAAGCTTGTTCAACAGCATGCAGCCATGTCTAAGATAGATAATGAACTCAACCTAGAGGAAAAATTGATGAGTACAGAGTCCCTTGGGCATCAAGGAGATCAAATTAGTTAATACTCACAGAAATTAATTCAGGCTATTCACAGAAAGGTCAAATACTGAAACTGAAAATTAAATACTTTGGCCACATAATGAGAATAGGAGACTCATTGGAAAAGACTCTGATGATGGGAAAGATTAAAGGCAAAAAGAAAAGGGCATGCCAGAGGATGAGTTGCATAAGTAGTGTCATAGAAGCAACAAAAATGAATTTGGACAGACTTCAAGAGATAGGGGGGGTATCTATTGTTTATGGGGTCACAAAGAGTTGGACGTGACTAAGTAACAACAACAACATAGCAAGTTAAATTTCTTTTGTGGAAAATGCAGATCTCTTTTAAGGATCCATGGCTTCCCATAAAAAATGAAGGTCTGCCTTTTCGCTACTAACGCTTTTACAATGCTGCCGCGGCAATAGGCTATGGAACACAACTTTTGAGATAAATATCCCACAGAGCACAATGGAAAGGTGAAGGAGGACTGTGAGCAGACTGCAACATATGACCAATGAGAAACTCCAGAGAAGGAGTTAGAGATGTCATGGAGATATGCAGAGAAGATGCGCTGTGAAGGATGATGGATAGGTAGGCAAGCAGAGTGCTGTACTAGTATCCTTGTAACGATCAAGGCAGGCCTCCCTCATGTTGGGTGCAACTCTTATGCTGAACTTTGCAGAGAGCATGGGCAAAAGTTTCACAGGATTGGTAGGAATGAATGGACTCTGAGCTGCTTCATTGGCAGGAACTCTTGAAATGATGTTGCCAATGTAGGAACAATGAAGTGCAGTGGACACTGCATTGTTTTTTGAGTCAGAGGATATAGATTCAAACCCTCACTCTTGCTGATGACCTTTGTGACCTTTCACTAGTCACTTCCCTTGGTTTTAGCTTCCTCACCTGTGAAATGAAGCAGGTGGCCTAGCTGATTTCTATCATGATGAATTTCTAGCTCTGAATGCTTCAACTTTTTATTTCTGTTCATGTTGGTTATTTCTTTTAAAAAATAATTATAGGCTTTTGAGTACTATATAATAAGGCTTTTTAAAAGGTACTATATTCTTAATTAAATATTCTCTAAAAGGTATTAACTGCCTTGAAAGAAATAGCAGTTATGAGATACCAACTGGTTTGTAACAAAACCTTCGAACCTATATTTGATTTTCATTAAATAAAATGCCTAATTAACTCTTTGGGATATAATTTAAGACTTTTAAGAAATCTTTGACTCCATCTTGCATATATCCAACATATTAAAATGAATTCCTCTAGAAGGTGACTCTTTCCTGACTCTGTTTCATTCATTCTGGCAATGTGTTTAATCAACTAGATTTCCATATAAAATGGTTATTGTTTTATCAGTCTTGTTTTATTAGCTCATACATTCAGCTTTGGTAAAAACATAATTAAAAATAGATGCTCTTTATCTGCTTCAGACAAAAGTAAGCCATAAAAATACTTATGAACAGACGATGTATCTTGAATGTAATATCTCTTATCTTATTTGACTAAAGTTATTCCTGAAGTATCCTTTTACTCATCGAGCCATTTTCATTTTTGGCTTGTCTTGCCAGGCCTGATTCCTTAGTAGAATGACTATAATATTTCATTATTTGATTTTCAAAGAAATAAGATTGGAGTAAAAAGGTCAGTGTTTAGATTTGATAGCCTGTTCAGCTTACACAAAAGCATGTAATGAGAATGCCTCAAACTTTGTAAATGTTTTATAAAATAAAGGTGATCATATTTTTTTCTTGCTAAACAAATTCATGGTATGAATAAAGAATATATGTTTAAGTCCTTAAGAACATATCTGTGCTCATCCTTCTTCATCAAAGTTGATGAAAATCATGACATTATCTTCACCCCTAAATGCTGTTATACAAAGTCTACCTTAAGCCTTAATTTACCCCTCAATGGTTTGTGCCTTCCTTCCTGAAATGCCTTGGATTTCTTTGTTATGTGTGTATGAATGTACGCTGCATATATTTCTATATGTAATGTCTTCCCTCTTCCCAGATGGAATGCAAAGTCCATAAGAGCAGGGAATTCTATTATTTATCTTTGTCCAGTTCCCACC
>CM053581.1:361814013-361828697 GCA_028627135.1 Pseudochirops cupreus | reverse complement strand
CCCTTCCTTCCAAGGAGAAGCTATGACCTGTCCCTTCCATCTAGCTACACTTTTTCATGCCTTGTGTTTTCCTATTTTTTGAGACCATCGTACAGATGAAATTTCATTTCTCGTGTAGGATATACATCCAATGATTTTTAGACAGAGATTTAAGAGAGAGTACCAATTTTAAAATCTGTTTTTCTTTCCTGTCACCCCTTTTTAATACTTTATTACCATCGTCAAAAAGGAGAAAGGGACCTTGATGGGACTGATGACCAATTTTGTATTCTTACCTGTGCATGAGAGGTGCCCCACACAGCACAATTCCAACTAATACAGCTAATGTTATACTCTATGCTATACTCTAACCCTATAATAATAATAATACTCACTGCTATTCTCTATGCTCTGATACATTCATCAATTGAGAACTCTTTGAATTAAAGAACCAGTCAGAATCATTAAATTATGAAGTCCTAGACACCTTTACTGAATCAATGCATCAGTACATCAAAGTAGAAATCAGGAACAAAGAAGGTTTTATTCTCATTGAGATTTGTGGAAAGTGAACCTAAAGGGGGTGCTACATATATTTTTCATGAGTTGCCTAAGTTAAAAAAAATCATCACTTTGTGACCAACCTTCGAGTGGGGATCTCTCTGTACTTACTGAAGTATTTAAGGCTAACATTTGTCAAAGATATTACAGTGACACTGTTATTAAGATTCCTGGGTATAGAATCTAGAACAGAGAACATGGTTTTTACATAATCTAAAACACCAATTTCTACATGAAACCTTTTCTGATCCACTTCCAACTGCTATTTCTGATTCCTGCTTCTAAATGCCCACTCTCCCAAACTACTGTGTATTTATTTAATTAATAATTAAATAATGTATTTGTGTAAGCGTATAAATATGCAAACACACACACACACACACACACACATATATGTTCATTGGTAAGTTGACGATTTGGAGCACTTGCAGTTGAATATAATTCCTGTGGTTATTCATGACTAGTATGTTGGAGGTTCTAAGCATTAGTGACATAAATAAAAAAAGATCAGGGCAAAAATCATAAACATAAAAATAAGAAAATTTTTTGATCCATGTTCTCCAAATTTAGAGAAATAAAAACAAGCAAAAAGGTTTTTATTCCCCTGTTTTGTTTGAGCATCAGTGCTCTTTAATGCCATTTTTTTAAATACAACTTGTAGTGAGAAAACATGACAGAAATTATTTTTAAAAAATAAAGAAGTCAGAAGTTTAAAAAAATGGAATAAAATAAAAAAGGAGTCATTTTCCTGGTAGTGCAGTGTGGTGAGGGAGGGAAAATCATTCTAAAGCCTGACTCCATTAGTGTCAATTTCATATACCTTAAGGAAGGCATCCAGGAAGATAGCCCATAGTTTAAGACACTAATATGCTTTCAGAATCCTAAATATTCCTACCCCATAGCAGATTTCTTGCAGTAGCTGTCATGGAAATTTATCAAAGCCCCATTAGTCGCTTGATTTACAAGACATTTTTTAAAAGTCTAATGTCAGAATACTTTTGAAAAACAATTTTTGTCAAATCATGACAAGCTAAAGTGCTGAACCTTGGAAAAATAGCAACTGGGCATAGTTATTTACATGTGAAGTATACATCATTTAAACCAGATTTCCTTCACTTTTTATGTGTCATGGATCTCTTTGGCAGTCTCGTGATGCCTGTGGACCTCTTCTCAGGATAATGTTATTAAATGTGTAACATAATATACATAGGATTATACGAAAAAGTATATAAAAATTATCACTCTGTTTGAAAATAAATATCAGGGACCCCAGATTGTACACATACACACACACACACACACACACACACACACACACACACACACACACACGAATTCATGTCATTGACGAATTAACAAAAAGAGGTTCACTTTGCCCTAGCACAGCAAGGATGTGCAACCAAGATACAGTGGCACTTAGCTTATTTGGATACATTCCCATTTGTCTCTTTGACACTGAGGTGTTTACATTCTACTGGGTTTAATATATGATGCTTAGGGAGTCATGTGACATAAAGTAGGGAGCAAGACAGAGTTAGTCTAAGAGTGTTTGAGGAGCAAGGAAATGGTTTCAGTTTGAGGGATTATACAAGGTTACAAAAAGGAGTAAGCTTCGAAGAAAGGTAAGACTTCTGAAAGGTAGAAATGAGAAAAGTAAATGTTTGAGGTAGGGAACAGAAGGAGGAAAAGCACAGAGAAAGGAGAAGACAGAATAATTATGTCAGCTAAACACAAATGAAATATTTTCAGTTCTGAGTTCAAATACGACCTCGGACACTTAATACTTATTAGCTGTGTGACCTTGGGCAAGTCACTTAACCCCAGTTGCCCTCCAAATAGCTATATGTGTATGTATGTGTATATATATATATATATATATATATATATATATATATATATATATATGCACAAATTTGGAGAATCTACCCCTGATATTCACATGGACCATTTGTACCTGGCCTGTGATAGAACATTTCAAGCTCATATTGGTCTGATTATCGACAGTCCAACACACTGTAACTGACTCTAGCATGGTAGAAAGATATTTTATAGAACAAAGTATTCAGTGGGTATTGGTGTGTTGGTTCTTGTCCTTCGTTCTTGAAGTGTAACAGACCATTGCCATTACTGTTTCCAGTGGAGGGAAAGCTAAAGGGAGGCTTTAAGGATGGAGTGTAATTTTAGTTGGACAGTGAAGCTTGGGTAGAAACTGAGTAATTGATGACAGGATGGGCATAGGGCATGTGCAGTATCACAGAAGCAAGGAAATATTGAGTATCTGTGGGGCACAAAGACTAGTCTGGAAAAGTGGATTGGTGCTATATTATGAAAGGTGGTATGTTATGAAAAGCTAAGGTGACTAGGAATTTTACATGTGGATAGGCAAAGGGGAGAGATTTTGAATGGGGAAATGACCTCAACCAGAGAGAGAGAGGGAGGGAGGGAGGAAGGGAGGGATGGGGAGGGAGGGAGAGAAATGAATACTATTAGCATGGTAGATGTATGAACAATGGATTAGAACTAAAGAACAATAAATACAGAAAAATTAGGTTATTATAGTTCTCCAAGCAGGTGGTAATGAGGGATTTTACCATGGTAGAAAATAAAAAGAATGGGTAGATTTTAAGAGATACTGAGGTGTGAAAATTAACTAGATTTGAAACTAATTAGACAGGAGAACTAAGGTACATTCAACTAAGGTACAAAGGTTTCAATGATGGGAAATTGACTAAATGTTGCTACCACCAACAGAACTATAGGAGAGGGGCAGCTGGGAGATGCAGTGAAAAGAACACTGGCCCTGAGTTCAAATACAGTCTCAGACACTTGAAACACTTACTAGCTGTGTGACTTTGGGCAAGTCATTTAAGCCAAATTGCCTTGCCTTCCCCCCCTAAAAGAAAAAAACAACAACAAAAAACCACTACAGGACAAAGGAGAAAGATAGTTTGAGAGAACGAGTAAGTTCATATTGGGGAAATGAGTTTGACATTTCAAGGAGGCATCCAAGTGATGTCTTTTAGATAGGTAGAAATGTGAGTGTAGGGCTTAGAAGAAAAGTCAGAGAGTTAGACTTTGCTGTCATTTTTAAAATGCCGCCAAAGTACTTTAAATAGTTTTCTTTGTTGGTTAGGCATTTTTCAGTCATGGCCAACTCTTTGTAATCTTATTTTTGTTTGTTGTTTTTTGGTAAAGATATTGGAGTAGTTTGTCATTTCCTTCTCTAGCTCATTTTACAGTTGAGGAAAATGAGGCAAAAGTAGTTAAGTAACTTCACAATTGTCACAATTGTAAAGCCAGATTTGAACTCAGGTCTTCCCGACTCCAGACCTGGCACTCTATCCACTGTACCACCTAGCTACCCCTAAATGTATTTGACTCATTATTTATAATTCATTATTCATCTTTATCCACAAATCTATCTAAACCTTGATTGAACCTGGTAATATTTTTCCCTACTCTACCTTTTAGGAGCTACTAGGTCAATGTATTCATAACTTTTTTATATCTCTCAAAGCTTTATCTTCAACTTTGATGGGTGTTTGACAGTTCTAGCATTCAAGAGTCCAGACCTTATGTTGCTTTATTTGTTCTTTTGTCTAAAGTCAAACCAAGGAAAGACTTGCCTGTATAATGTTCTGACATCTGGGTTTTATTTTGAAGTTATGCTGTATCCTTTACACAACTCTGGAAAGGTTCCTTAGTTACTCATCTCACAGTACTTTATAAATATGCACTTCCAGGCATCAGAATGGTGGTTAGCAGGGAGTCATCAAATTCAGAGCCCAGTGGAGAGGAGACATGCAGGTTAAAGAGGCACCACTGAAATAGCCAGCCAGCACTATTGTTGTCATGAAAGCTTCCAACAAAGGAATATTTGCTTCCTGGGATTGCAATGTTATTTTTGTAATTGAATGTTTCTTTCAGAAAGATGCTGGTGGAACAATTCACCCTTGGCTATCTTAGTTATGTATTTGGATCTTTAGAATTGAAGGGAATGATTCATTAACCAAAATGAAAATTGCTTATTATTTTGTTTGTGTAATACTCCTGACATTGAGCATTCAGAAAACATGTCAAACTGGAAAACACCTTTGAAGGCAATCTGTTTTAATTTGCTCCCTTTCTTGAAACAGAACTGGTATTGTTTTACTTGCTAAAGCCCTGGTAAGGTTGCCACAATGAATTTCAAATGACTGGGATAAGGTCATATTATTCCAAAGCAGAAAGAAAGTTGTTAGCATATCTAGATCCTTGAAGCATCACTGGACACATAATAAGAATGGAAGCACCTTGAGGTCAGGGACTATTTTATTTTGTTTTTAAATCTCTGACTGCTCCATAGATAGTTTCTAGTTTTTAATAGAAACTATGTATGGAGCAGCTAGATGGATAAGTGCCAAGCCTAAAGTAAAAAATATTCATCTCCCTAAGCTCAACTCTGGCCTCAGACCCTTGCTACCTGTGTGAATCTGGACAAGTCACTTCACCCTATTTGCCTCAGTCTCCTCATCTGTGAAATGAGCTAAAGAAGGAAAAGGCAAAACACTGCAGTATGTTTGACAAGAAAGCCCCAAATGGAATCACAAAGACTCAGACAAAACTGAACAACAATCTAACTTCTTTGTCAAAACTGCCCACTTACAAAAGAATCCATTAGCACTCTGAAGGGAAATGAAAAGCAGTTCAAGTTTGAGATAAGGATTTTTAAATGTTGGTAGAAAACATACTAGATTTAAAATCACAGGTTCAGGATCAAATCCTGACTTCATCTCTTAATAGCTTTGTGACCACATTCTTTTATAAATATGTTTTATTTTTTTATAATTTTTGTATAATTTTATAATCTTCATTTACAAAATGGAATTTATTATCTGTCACCTACTACCATCTCTTCTTACTGCATATTTAATTTTGTCCTCTTTATTATCTACTGCAGGGACAATCCAGGATGAATGCATATTACAATATTGTTTTAATGAATTTCCCATCCTGCCATGGGTCATATTTTTGTCAATCCACATGTTTTATCCACTTTGTGTTTACACCGTATGTAATTAAGCAGATCTCTTTGGGATTATTATGCATTTTGCTGGGAGATTTTGTAGCTCAATGCAATTAAGTCATCAAAAAGCTGCATTTGGAGAAACCTGCCACTGATTGGGATTATTTTCTCTTGTTCAGATACAACACGTGGCCCGTACCTTGGATGAGCAAATGACTCCCTTTTTATTGTCCTCTCTTGACGTCAGTACTTTTGAAGTTCGTTTAAAAAAATACATCTTTGGTTATGTTTACACAAACAGCCATGTGTGATCTTAATCTGCATATGAGAGATGTCTCATTCGAGGATATTTTTAAAGAATGTATTTTATTCTACTGGGGCAAATATTTTTGAAATTTTTAAAATAGCCACACACATCTTCTGTTCTTTATTTTTCTCAGTGATGTGACTATAAAGACATAGTGTGCTACAGAAAAATTATCCGTGGAAATTTTCCTTTTCTCTTCGATTTTCTTATGAAAAACCCCTTCAATATAAATTACTCTTGAAAAGTAATTATATTAGGCACTGAGGTGAGCTGATTTCTTCTCAGCTAATTGGTCACTATATTGTTTGTTGAATGGATGTACTTGAGAACCTGAGAAGTACTAATGGTGATCATTTTCATTTCCTTGATTTTTTTTTTAAAACCTTCCCTCTGCAATTTTTGGAAAACATATTCCTGAGTGCTTTTAAAAATGTGTTACCTTGGCCTTCTTGTGTATTAATTTAGTCATATCCAGTCTTTTTTTCTAATTTCATCTTCTGAAATATTACTTGCATTTCCTCATGTGCCATTTAAGATTTGAATTAGTAGAATACAAATTAGTTGATTGTACTCTCATAGCTAATTAATGTAGATCAATGTAGAAATTCTGCTTGAGCTGTTCAATTTTATATCTGTTGGTTGTTCTTAAATGAATAAATGAATATAAATTTAAGTATTAATTGCTTACTATCTTCCTGGCACTATGTGCTATTTTCTGGAAATATAATTACTGAAAGCAAGACAGTCCCTACTCTCAAGAAGATTACGTTCTAATAGAGGAAGACAACAAAGATAGGAGAACAGAGGCCAACTATGGGTATTTTGGTTAGTAAAGTTCTGGAGATAATGAATGGAGTCAGAGAGCAACTGATTGACAGACCTCTTTCTAGAACGATACTATTGATTTTCTAAGAAGTTGAAAGGGAAAGGAAGGGTTGCATAGGAATATGGCATGAAGATAAGTATTTTCAAGATGTCCAGGAACAGCAGCATGATAGACGACAGTAGGGATAAAAAAAAAAAAAAGTAAAATTGCATCAGTGAGAAGTTCATGACTCCAGAAGTAGCTGAGGCAAATATTCTTGGAGTGATCTGGATCTCTTATCAGGATCTCTGACAGTGTATTTTTAAAAATGTTAGTATTTGCAATCTTCTCTGTAACACTTTTGTTAATAAATATTTTCTAAGCTGCTCTGACCTTTGGTGATAATTTCTCTCTCTTCAGCAAGGAGATTGAGTGTCTATTGGCTAACACAATTCCCAGGATATTTTGGTCTTCTCATTTCTGCACTTTGTCTTTGTTGAATTTCTCTTAGAAATGGTATTATCAATTTTTCACTATTATCAGTTTCTTAATTTTGTAATAGATTATTTAAATTAGTTTGGAATAGTGGACTTACAGTAGCTTCATGTCTTTGCACTTTCTCCTAATTTGGCATTCATTTAGACCTTTACCCTAATCTGTACAGGATCCAATTCTACCCAGATATCTACTTCTGAAATGACTGCTATATCTTCAACTTGCCATTTTTGGTCCATAAAGATATGGTCAATTTATTCATTTTTGTTTGTGATGTTGTTCACTCCTCATTATATCAGACATCTTCCAATTCTTTCATTGAAGAAAATATTCTGTAATGTACCTATGTACATCCTGGCAGCTAGATGGCGCAGTGGATACAGAACTGGGCTTAGAATTAGGAAGACTCATCTTTATGAGTTCAGGTCTGGCCTTGGATGTTTACTCAGCTGTGTGACCCCAGGAATGTCATTTAACCTCATTTGCTTCAGTTCTTCATTTATAAAATGGGTTGGAGAATGCAAGGGCAAACCACTCTGGTACTTTTGCCAAGAAAACCCTAAATTAGGTCATGAAGAATCAGACACAACTGAAATGATTCAACAACAACAAAAACCCATGTAATATTCCAAATTATTCAAAAAGCTTGGCTTGTTTGATTTCTCCATTTGTTCATTCATTCACTCATTCAATAGCCATTTTATTATCAATCATTAAAATCTCATAAAGTATGAAATGCTCATTATGCATCAGGAACTATAATATAGTATGTGTCTACACTGTTCAAGGGACTGTTCTACTCATCTTGTATAATACAAAGGATAATCGGTAAATTGCGGGATTAAGTGCTCTGAGAAATCTGAGGAAGGGGAGATCATTTTAAGTCTCCTAAACATTTTTTTTTCGGTTAGTTTTCCTGTTTTCCCCTATGTCTACTCTACCATTGATGTTATCATCTCAAGGTATATATTGAAGATACACAATAATGCTAGATTTGGAGTCTCAGACTTTTATTAGTATGTTAAGAATTTAAAAAGTCATGGACTCAGAGCTTCAGTTTTCTGGTGTCTTTTGGGGAGGCTAATAATACTTCCATTTAACTATTTTCTAAGATTGACATGAAGGACAACTTTTATTTTGGGGGGTGAGATCACTCTTATCAAAGTTCATAAAATTTCTTATTTCTTCAATCCTCCACAACAGATGCTGTTATAGAAATTGCAAGTAGCTTCACTGTGGCTTGTTATATGTCATTGTACTAATTGATAATGTTTTTTAGCAAGGTTGATCTTGGGTCCACTCATATGGAAGCCATCATACACAAATGTTTCCACAATTGCTTTCATGCCAATGGCTTTATAATGTAAAGAAAACTTGTTCCTATTAGGAGTACAGAAAGGATACACACTCTCCTAACATGTTGAGATTTGAAAACATTTTCAATGACATACATTTGTGTGTGCATATGTGAACACACATATATGTGATGTGTGGATGTATGTATACATATATATGTATATCTGTATTTGTGATATGTATGTGTGTATATTTATGCATGTGTATAAGAGAGAGAGAGAGAATGTGTGTGTGTGTGTGTGTGTGTGTGTGTGTGTGTGTGTGTGTGTGTGTGTGTGTATCCAGGAGTTCAAACCTGAACATGTGTCTAACTTTCCTCCTTGGTGGAGAGAATGCTTTATTCAATACTCTCTGCTCCCTAAAGGTCAAAGTTAGTGACAGCTTAGTAGAGGAGATTTCTGTTGGCAATGCCTAGGCTTGAACACTGTGCATGTTTGTGTACACACATGCAAATATGTATTTATATGTGCATGGAGATGTATGTGTAATTATCCACACATGAACACTCATGAGTACAATTATACAAATATGTATAAACAAATATATACACACTTTTTTTCTCTTGATTTTTATAGTAGGGTTAAAATTGTAACCACCTATACAAAAAGCTTCTTTATTTCTCTTCCTCTAGCTGGGACGACAGCAGCTCAGTAAGTAGTGGACTCAGCGATACTCTTGATAACCTCAGCACAGATGACCTAAATACTGGATCGTCTGTCAGTTCTTATTCCAACATGACAGCCCCTTCAAGGAAGAACGCTCAGGTAAAATACCCTCCTTTCTTTTGCCAATATTTCTTCTTAGTTTCTACCCCCAAACCACCTAACATCCACGGGTGTGCAGAGATCATCGCCAAGCTGCATATGGGTACGTGAGGGCAATATTTCCATCACGGGCTCTTGCTAATATTCACCCTGTGTTGTGCTGATACACTTATCCACACATTAGAACATACCACTGCTCATAGAAAATCAAAATGCTCTGAAATGCTTAAATTAGAATCCAACTTGGTTTAGTGAGGCCATTCATCACTGCAGACCAGGCTTTGGCATTGTCTTCTAAGTATTTCTATATTAGAGTAGGAAATTTGCCTCCATCCTTTCTATGATGATCCATTCTTCTTTGTTGTTTGAAAGCTTTGAGGGAATGGAGAAATTTGCTGTAATTAAATGGACTACCATCAGAGCAAATGAATTTTCTATTGCTTATAGCCTAATAGAATCAAAGACCTTTTCTCAATCTCTGCTTATTGTTGCTGGCAAATCTCAATAATACATTAGAAAAAAAAATCTAATTTTTGGATCATGATGGTTAGTTTTGACTAATGTTTCTGTAACAGTGATTTTGAGATGCTAGGCAAAAATAGGCTTTTAATAACTAGCATTTATTTTTTCTTGCTTTCACATGGAATTTTAGAAATCTTTGTTATATATCCCTTTGAACATCAGTTCTTTCCTAAAGAATTTTAATCAGGGCTTTGGGGCAAAGATTTATTCATATAAATGCTAAGATGAGACATCATATATTTTAATAATAATGCAAATTCTAAAAAAAATACCAAAAATCAAATGGAACATTAGTAAATAGGACACAAATCAAAAG
Source organism: Pseudochirops cupreus (assembly GCA_028627135.1). Taxonomy (NCBI): domain Eukaryota; kingdom Metazoa; phylum Chordata; class Mammalia; order Diprotodontia; family Pseudocheiridae; genus Pseudochirops; species Pseudochirops cupreus. The sequence goes on along the minus strand of CM053581.1, from coordinate 361,818,587 downwards.
TAAAAATTTAAAAAAATTGTATTCCTGAAAACATCACTGATTTTTTTTTTCTTACCAGTATTTTGTTTTTCTCTTTCAAAACACAAGCTTGTATCTTAACTCACATTTTATAGTTTTTCTGGAATGCATTTCTTATAGCTGAAGACAGATTCAGAGAAACGTTCTGCAGCAGATGACACCTGGGACAGCACAGAGGAGCAGAAGAAACCTGAGGAAGAATTTGATGGCCATGTGGACGGCAGCAACAAGTGGAAAGCTGCTCCCCCGGGGCTGTCAGAAGACTCAGAGAAGGGTGGGCAGAAGGCAGCCCTGTCAGTTTCACAGACAGGGTCTTGGCGACGGGGTATGTCTGCTCAAGGAGGGACACCATCCAGGCACAAAGCTGGAACGAGTGGCCTCAAGACTCCTGGTAGGAATATATTTTGAAGCCTATGAAGTGGATTGTTTGCATTCATTTTTTCCTACTTTTTTTTGGTAATAAATAGATTACAATACTGATCACCATCAGTTACAATGACAGTGATGATGCTAATTCATTTTTGTATAGCATTTTAAGGTCTGCAAAATGCTTTCCTTACAATAAAACTAAGGTAGGTAAATAATCACCAAACCCATTAAGCACTTACTATATTCCAGGATGTGAATTAGGCACTTGGTACAAAATTCAAATGTGGGTCAGTCCTACCGGCAAGAGTCTTACATTCTTCTAGGTGACTACATCACATTCATGTATAATTCTCTATGTACAAAATAAATTTCTAGTGATTCTTGTGTACATATGTGTTCAGAGATGCACAAAACAAATGCAATGATTTTGTAGGTCTGGGTGGGAGGACTAACCAGTAGGAATTTGGGAAAGGCCTCATGAAAATGAAAGCCCTCACACTGAACCAGGAAGGGAATTAAGATTTACAAGAGGCAAAACTAGGTGAGGAGTGTATTCCAAGCACCAAGGACAGTACCAAACGCATAGAGGTGGGAGATGATTCATTAGAATCATCCTCACATTATTGCAAAGTATTTCTCTCTCTCCCCCTTTCTACTTCTTCTCCTCTTCTCCCTCCCCCTCCTCTCTCTGTCTCTGTGTCTCTGTGTCTCTGCCCCTTTCCTTTCTCACTATTTTGCCTCTTCTCTCTTCCTCCCATCTCTCCCCTTCTCTATCTATTCCCCTTCTCTATTTACCTTTTCTGTCTCTCTTTCTCTGCCTATTTCCCCTTTCTCTTCCCCCTTTTTCTCTCTACTCTTCCTCCATCCCTGTCCTTCTCTCTCCTTTTCTGTTCTCCTCTTCCTTTCCCTCTTCCTTTCCTACTTTCTTTCCTCCTTCTCCATCTGTCCCCTCTCTTTCCCCCTCTCTTCTCTTTTCCCTCCTTCCTACTCTCCCTGTTTCCCCTCTTCCCTTTCTTTTTCCCACTACACCCCTTTCTCTCCCCCATTCTCTTTCTTTCCACCACCATCCCAACACAAGACAACACAAACATCCATACTCACACATGTAAATTAAACATGGATCCAAGTAGAAACCTGTAAGATACTAGAACCACCAGCTGACTTATTCCTCTGCTGTAGTTTGTCTTGGTCCAGCTGAAACCAAAGAAGGTAACTTAGCCATAACTTTGAATTTTCTTAACAAGGTTTTTATGTTATGTGGATCACTGAGCTTCACCACAGATGCTATAGGCTCCAAATAGTTTCCTGACTTTGAAGTGTGGAGAACCATGAAAATATGAAGCTTATTTTGTGCTTATAAGTGCAATGTGTGTTGAGGAAAAGAGACCGTAGTAAACCACTTTATCTTTTTTTTTTTGCCTTACTCTCATAATGATGGCATATTCAGAATCATCTAAGAAATAGATTAAATAAACTCCTTCCAACAGTGTATAAGCTAACATTTTTCACAATTACACTTGGATGGCAATGTGGTAAAAGAGAAAGAATTCTGGATTTGAAACCAGATAACCTGAGTTCTGATCCTGGGTCTGCCATGTACTTGATAAATGACCAGGGACAAAATATTTAACCCCTCTGAATTTGTTTTCTAATCTGTAAAATGAGAAAGTTGGGTTAAGATGACCATTCAAGTTCCTTTCAGCTCTACCTTGATTATGTTGCCCTAATGTGAAAGGAGATTATTTAAGAATGTAGTATCATGACTCTTAAGGGAACAAAAAGGAAGGTGAGCTTCAGGCAATAAGACAATATTTTTCTTTCTTCGGTATCCTTGTTATCTCTATGACAACATTTGCCAAACTGATGATTTTTAAAGCTTTTCTTTGCCACCAAAACTTATTGATGACGTTGTAGTCAATTAAAATTGGGGGAAAATTAGAATCCTTAAAGAAACCTTTATACAATAATAGCATTTATAGAAAATACATTTCAAGTTTCTCATGAAATATAGTAATTAAGATCATAAATGTAGAAATGTATCATTATATATGTCTTTATAATCAGGAAAAACAGATGATGCTAAAGCTTCTGAGAAAGGGAAAACGGCCCTTAAAGGGACATCTATACAACGCTCCCCTTCAGATGCAGGAAAAAGCAGTGGAGATGAAGGGAAAAAGCCCCCATCAGGCATTGGGAGGTCAACTGCCACTGGGTCATTTGGATTTAAGAAGCCAGGTGTGGCATCATCCACTATGATCACCACTAGTGGAGCAACTATCACCAGTGGTTCTGCAACACTGGGTAAAATCCCCAAATCAGCAGCCATTGGTGGGAAATCCAATGCAGGGAGAAAAACCAGCTTGGATGGCTCACAAAATCAAGATGATGGTGTGCTACACATGAGTTCAAAGACAACACTTCAGTACCGAAGCTTACCACGCCCTTCAAAATCTAGCACAAGTGGCATTCCTGGCCGGGGCGGACACAGATCCAGTACCAGCAGCATTGACTCCAACGTGAGTAGCAAATCTGGAGGTGCCACTGCTACCAAACTGAGAGAGCCAACCAAGATCGGGTCTGGCCGTTCCAGTCCCGTTACCATCAATCAGACAGACAAGGAAAAGGAGAAGGTGGCAGTGTCAGATTCAGAGAGTGTTTCTTTGTCCAGTTCCCCCAAATCCAGCCCAACCTCTGCCAATGCATGTGGAACGCAAGGACTCAGGCAGCCAGGTTCCAAGTATCCTGATATTGCTTCACCTACATTTAGAAGGTAAGGAGTCATATGTGGTTAAAAAAAAGAGGTTATATTTACCCACCCCCACTTATATATATATATATATATATATATATGTGTGTGTGTGTGTGTGTATTATACTAAAAGGAGTGTGAGAAGTGGCCATTTGGACCTATGGACCTATTCTACCGTAGTTGGGCTTGTCGATGGAATGTGTTTTCATGAGATTAAGATATCATTGTGTACGTAGATGACAGCAATATGGAATGAATACTAGTAGTTAATGTCTAATATAAATTCCTCAGATATCCACTCTTGCTTTCCACACTGCAGGGCTTGTGAATCCCTTTTGGAAAAGGACAGTTTTTATTTGTGTTGTCCATTATTTTAAAGACTATTAATGAACAAGAGATAAAAATGAATGTCTTTCAAGATGACAGTTACACATGTAGGCAGATGATGTTCCTTGTCTTATCGAATCTATAAGGCACCAGATCATAACAAATTAGCTTGAATTTATCTACGTGGTGCCAAAAGTATCCAGATATTTCTAAACAAAGAACTAATACACTTTGGAAACATTAATATTTCTAAGTGATTAACTGTATTTTCTGACTTTTCATCTGTCTGCATTGGCATTTCATAAACAGAACTTTAGTATAACAGAAACCATTGTTTAGAGGGTACTGAAAGTGAATTTATGTTTTGTAGAGAAATCCTTTGATACACAGGTAGATTGATCAATATTTAGATATAGATATGTATAGATATATAGAGATAGATAGATAGGTAGATAGATAGATAGAGAGAGATAGATAGATAGATATTTAGATAGATAGATGATAGGTAGATACATGATAGATGATAGCATTTCGAGAGGCACACATGAAAAATACATTAGATTATGAAATTTTAGGTCTTTTTCTCAGTAAAGCTAAATAAATGGCTATATCCTTCTGGATCCCAGCTTCCTCATCTGTAAAATGAGATTTAACCTAGTGATGTCCAAGACCCCCTCCATTTCTAAAATTGTGTGTTTACATCTGTTTGCTTTCAATAATTTAAACTAAAGTAAGTCATGCCTTGGGAATGCCAGATATTGAAAGATTTACCTTTGTGTTTTAGACCATTTCTAATGCATGATGCTTTTAAAGAACTTGAGGACTTGTGGTTTTTCCTTCAATACTAATGTTAATTTGTGTAGATATTTCTTTTTGAAATGTTGCTTCTTTATGAAAAAAATAAATCATGATATGCAGAGTTAATAGCTCTGTTGTTTAAGTAAAAGCCAGTAGTGCCCTCCAGTGGCCCATTACCAATGAAACAGTCCTCGCTTATTAGCTATGAAATATTCTACTATGGAGAATTATGCATTTTATTGTAACTCAAACTATAATCATTATACCATTGCCACATTTCACAGAGACTCCACATTTACATGAATGAAATTTCA
>CM053581.1:361772810-361806995 GCA_028627135.1 Pseudochirops cupreus | reverse complement strand
GATGTTTCATAGCACAAAACGAGTGACTTTAAGTTCAACACCCTAAACCCCTTGGTCATGTTCAAAGTCGTTTATCACTCTGATGCATGTTTCATGAGCCCTGTATGATAGATATGTCATTCTAATTCTATATTAAAAAAAAAAATCAACATGTACTTCTCTATCACATTCAAGTCATATTTGAGCCTAGAAAGAGGGAGAGAGAGGGTATGTGTGTGTGTAAGATATGGCTTCAACAGCAGAAATTTAATTTGGACATTATTCAAAGAAAAGTAATGATTTTCTGGATGGTTTATGCTGATGCAACACTCCTGAAAAGGGAAAAAACCAAAGATGTGTTGGCACCTACCCATGCAAATAAAATCCTTCCTTGCAATCCCTATTTAATTATCCCTTATGAGAATAGATTTTATTGTTAATTTTGTATTTTAAGTTGCTAGACTGAAGCATGTCCATGAAGTTAAAATGTCTAAATTTCTTTCCGTGGTAAACCATATGTTTTTTTTCCTTAAGTTTTATAATATGGTTGAAAAGCTTGATACAGCTCAAAAAATATCTCATCTCTTTGCTTCCTCAGCAGCTCCAGCTTCCTTTTCACTATCTGTGCCACATAATATGGTCATTATGCATTTTTGCTTTTCCTTTTAGAATAGAATTACATCTGAATACATTCTAGATCATATCACAGATGAACTGTATATCAAACTCTAAATGTCCATACAGAAAATGGGATTGCATTAGAGTTTTCTATTGGAATAGTCCAGAAAGGGAAAGATGATCTTGGGGCCTAAATCACTTTAAATACATATCAGACAGGAAATTATCTGAGATGATTTAGAGACATTATAACTACAGATCTAAGTATAAAGAGTCCTTTAAAATATATGAAAATAACTGGAGTAGTATTATCTCTTGTTGAACAGTAATAATTTGAAGTCTGATATACAAACAAAACAAACATTTGTTAGCCTTCTAGTTTTCCATTTGGTCTAAAGCTCTCTTAACAGAGAAAACTACAATTGTTATGAGATGTAGTAGAATAAAGTATCCCCAAATTTGCCCTCTTTGAAAATCACCTATACCAAATATGCCAACTACTCCATGTTACATCCTAACTTCTACTTTACTGTGGAAGAGAAAGAGAGAATTTAGTTGAACCATGTCAGGAATCTTCTTTCAGGCTGAGACAATTTACCAGAGATTAATTTACAAAGAAGGGTTGTCATTAAAAAGCAGTCATGTAGGAATAGAGAGATTTTCAGACTTAAAAGTCCCAAATCTTTAAAAACAGGACTTGCTATATACTTAAATGCCCTAAAAATTTCGCAAAATATAGGTACCTGCTAATGATTTAAATTCCATACTTAAACTTGGTAGGATAATTAGTGTGAGGTCAATATATGAATTATTTAATGAAATGAAGAAAACAGGTAAAATTCTAATCTTTATTTCTCACTGTATTTTTAACCTAACACCTGGGTTAATTTTGGAAAAAAAAGGACTTGGCATTTTAAATTAATGGCTGACAGTTTAGTGGTTCATCATTTATTAAAAAAAAAAATACTTTCTCATCATCTTAACAAAGGGATGTGCCAGACACTGAAACTATTGTAAACACCCATTAGTGTATAATTTAATGAAAAGTACATCAATAGGAAGTCTAGACATACCCAATACTTTAGACAACATGAATACTGATCACTTTCTAAAGCACAGGTAATAGAGATAAGACTTGGCATACCTATCAACTATAGAATTTTCTAGAGGCCTTAAAGTAACCAGACTTGGACATATTGATACATACGAAGAGAGACCACAGGAAGTCTAGTAGTAGGAAATACATACACAGGGATCTGAAAGTTTTTGCCAATGTAGGACCCAAAGCAATAGCAGTTTAAGATTTAAAACATTTCAAAACTTTTCTTCTGATGTAGTTGGTTACTATAAGTTTGAAAGAAGAGTTTATAAAATGAGAGGGGAAAATGCCTTTATAGTGGTGGGTGACTGGGGGCAGGTTAAGGCAAAATGAGTTCAAAGGAACTTAAAAATTATTTTGTTTTCAAATTGGATTAATGATATTTAAAATATAGTATCTTTTCCTCTCCCATTCTGTACTCTGAGTGTATCACAAGTGGAATTTGATTTTAGAGGTGGAAATAATTTGGTATTTCTTTCCTTAGGATTTGGAATTTTTGTATGGAGAATCTCAATTTGAATACTGTGTCCTTAAATTGAGTATTTCTCTTTGGAGCGAAACCAATTTATCTATCCTTAATAAATCATCAATTAATGGAAGCATAAAGATCAGCTTAAGGAGATATTTTGAAAACCTGTCCTCCCTCCCCCTCCCCCCCCCCAATTTCATTGATAGGGACTTTTCTTTTACTAGTATTTCAGAGTGGAACCCTTCTTTATCTTCTAAGGTTCTGTTGAGAAAACTCATTATTTGCTATTCAACCTGCTGGTGACAAGCCTCTCTGGAGTACCAAGGTTGACTTCAGAAAAAGCAATTTGTCAATGCCCCATATTTGAAGCTTTTTAAAACTTGGTAGTACCACCAGTACAGGCTGGGATAGAGTAAAATAATATAATAATAATAAATTAGATGCTCTGTCTATATTATTTGTCTATCCATCTATTTAATATCTGTCAGTTTTACCTTTACAAGATTTTATGGTTTCCCTCATATCAAGGAATGTCATAAGAATGAGGCTTCATTGGAAATCAAGCTAAACTAGAAAATTCAATTCATCTTTTTTTTCTCTCAAATTCAGCAAATTCACAAACTACGGAGGGAACTGGTTGCATCACAGGAAAAGGTTGCAACCCTCACATCTCAACTTTCAGCAAATGTAAGTCATTTCTGTTTTTTTATATCAAAGAAATGTTCAGGGATTACAATGTTGTGATATTACCCTGTCTGTATTAGTACAAGAAATTGTCTGTTATTTACTTAATTTCCAAGAATTTTACTTGTTAGACCTACAGTTTTTAGTTTGTTTTGGTTTCTGGGAAGTTCAATGGAACAGTAGATAGAATATGGAACTTGAAGTGAAGGAGGCCTGAGTCTAATCCTGGCTTCATTACTTGATAGTTGTGTGTCCCTGGGAAATCACATAAATTTTCTAAGTATCAATTACCTCATCTTTAAAATAGAGATAATAATAACACCTACCCATTCTGCATCAGGGCTTCTCAAAGGTGGAAATAGAATAGAATAATACGGGATAATAGGTATCAGTAGGCAGCTACATGATGCGATGGATAGATTTTCAGGCAAGGAGTCAGAAAGATTCATCTTCTTGCATTCAAATTTGACCTTAGACACTTACTAGCTGTGTGATCTGGGGCGAGTCACTTAACCCTGTTTGCCTCAGTTTCCTCATGTGTAAAATGAGCTGAAGAAGTAAATGGCAAACCACACCAGTATCTTTGCCAAGACAACCCCTGATGGATTCATGGAGAGCCAGAAATGGCTGAAATGACTGAACAACAATAGGAACACATCAACCCAAGACTCTCTCATGAGTTCTAGCTGCTTATCATCCAGGACCATTTGGACATCTCAAACTGAAGGTCCTGTGTTTCTCTGACTTAATATATCTGGCAGAATAATCATTTCCCAACAAATCCTCACCTCTTCTGAGGGTAAGGTATGTATTACTTAATAGGTGGATACTTATTACTTTAAAGGCACCACCATTCCACCAGTGACTCAGTTTCACAACCTTGGAGTCATTCTCAACTCCTCACTCTCACCTCCTTATCTATCCAATTTATTGCCAATTCTTATACTTTTTGACCTTAACATCTTCCCCTTCTTTCTACCCATATAGAAGCAACACAAATCCAGGTTGCCCCCATCTTTTCTGGTCTGAACTATTGCAATAGCTTAGCTGGACTCCCCCCTCAAATATCTCCCCACTTCCCACCTCAGCTTTTAAGGTTATTTTTCTAAAGCAGACACTTTCCTATCTAGGTTACCTTCCCCATATTTTGGCCTTCCCATCTTCCCCTGTCCTAATCAGTGAACTCTAGTAGCCCTCTATTACCTCCACAAACAGGTATAAACTCCTTTGTTGGTCTTTTAAAGCTCATCATAACTTGACTCATTATTATTTTTTCAATCTACTTACCTTAATCTCTTCCAATCACAGGCCAACCTAAGCTCCTTAAATGTTAACACTCCATCTCCCATTTCTGTACTGTTGTTCCTGCTAGATTCCCGAATTTTCTTAAAACTGAGCTCAAATCCCATGTACTACAGGAGCCTTTATAGTTCCAGACAAATGCTAATATCATCTTCTACTGTTTTCCAACTATTCAGTATGTATCTCAGTCATACCACGTTGTTTACATGTTTTCTTCTTTATTCTAATAAGAATTCTTTGAGTATGGGACTGGTGTCTTTGTCTTTCTTTGTGTGACCTTTGTTAAGTACAGGGCCTAGCCCAAGGTAAACACTTAATACATGTTTTTGATTGGTTGATTGATTTATTGAATGATGTGGATAGGACAGACTTCTTTCAAAGATACTACAATTTTAGGATGTTGCAGGGGGAAATTGTTTATAAATAACTATAATATGAAACAGAGAAGAATAAAATAAATGCTAGAGAAAGATCCACTTTCAGTCAGGATAATTTTCACTTCAGGGGACGAGGTCAAGAAAGGGATCATGAATGAGATGTTATTACCTGAATTAGGCCTTGAAGAAGGATAGGGCCATCAGCTGGGGTTGGGGGGGAGGGGAGGAGTCCATCCTTGACATAAGCAAATACCTAGTGATAGGGGAGAGTAAGACAAGGACCAGGGTTGGGGAATTGTTCAGTATAGCTGGAACATACAATTTATGAAGAGAAGTAAGAGATAATGCTAAAAATAGGCAGGACTTTAAGTGTCAGCATCACAAATTTTTACTCTGTTGGCTAGACACTTGGAGAGATATTGTAAGTTTATGTGAATAGAACTGAGTGTTATATTAGTAAGATTATGTGGATACAATGGAGAGTGAGGATTGGAGAGAGGATAAGCTAGAAACAGGAAGATGAATCAGGAAGTTGTTATTAATAGTCTAGATAAGAAAAGATGAGGGTCTCAGTTAGACTGTGCATGGGAAAATTCTTTCAATGAAATGGAGAAATTAGGGGGAGGGACGGGGATTCTGTGGGCAGAGATAAAGGTTTTAATTCAATTGAATGAACATTTTTTAAACATTTAGAATGTGCAAGGTGAGGGGAAGCAAGGCATACAGAAAGAGAACAGACTTAGAATCATAGCCCTTAGAAATTCACTTAGACAACAGAGTTCAGGCAATGTGACAGTCTGCATTGGTGTACAAATTTCCCTCCAGTGATAAAAGTAGGTCTTCCCTGGCCAGTCCTCATGCCTAGAACACATTTTTTCTTACCCTCCCTTTCATAGAGTCTGTCACTTCATTCAAGACCCTAAATAAGTACCACCTTCTGCTTAAAAAAAAACAAAAAACAAACAAACAAACAAAAAAACTTTCCTGGGGCAGCTAGGTGGCACAGTGAATATAGCACTGGCCCTGGACTCAGGAGGGCCTGAGTTCCAATCTGGCCTCGGACACTTAACACAAAAAACTAGCCATGTGACCTTGGGCAAGTCGCTTAACCCCAATTGCTCTACCTTCCCCCCTCCAAAAATAAAAAAAAAAACCCAAACTTTCCTGATTCCCTCAACTGCCAATGCCCTTCCTCCTAGACTATCTTGTATTTAAGTATGTTGCAGTTCTGCGTATTTATTCACTTTCTATTTATTTCGTATTGACTTGTATGTGTATTTATCTTCACCATTAGAATGTAAACTTGTAGGTAGGGATTATTTTGTTTTTGGCATGTTCAAGAATGTCAGGTGCTACAGATTCCTCAAAGAAGATGACAATAGGTGGGGGGAAGTATTGGATTTGATGACTGAAATCAGTGGTGACCTTTGGGACAGTAATTTTAGCAGAATGGTTGGGATAAATCATAAAACAATGGAAAAAATGGAGATATTAGTTATTAAGTATAGTCTTTTTAAAAAATTATGTTTATCATGAAAGAGAGGAGAAAGACGAGATGGTAGTTAGGTAAAGTACAAGGTTCAAGGGAAAGTTTTTTGTTTTGTTTTGTTTTAGGATTGATGAGAACACAAACATAAATGGAGGATACTGGAAGGAAAAGACGAGATTGAAGAAGCATAAAAGGGGATAATTAAATAAGGGAATGCTTTGTAGTTAAAAGAAAATTGAATGTGAAGTAAGCAGCTCATCTCTGTCATTTCATAAACATACATACATACATATATATATGTGTGTGTGTGTGTATATATATATATATATATACATATATATATATATATATGTATGTATGTATATTTGGACTAGTCACTTCATCTGGTTGACCCTCACGCATGCTAGGTATCTCCTATGGTTATCTTGAAAGAATGTGAGAATTGATCAAGGTCCTAGAATAAATCAGAGATGGTGGGATTAATGACATAGTTGCAGGATAATTTTTTAGCAAGGATGAGGGCTTCCTATTTTTCCTGAGACATTATAAAAAGGGGAAATGAGACCTTGATACTGATCAATCTTGAGGATTGGAGTAGATAACCTTAATCTTTTCAGTAAAGTCATCTGTTCTTAAAGTGAAGGAATGGATATCAATTGGGAATTTAAGGGAAAAGGAAACTATTTGGAGCAATCATTGAGGGGAAGAATAGTCATAAACCTAGAAAAAATTCTAAGAACAAACTAAGTTTATATCCTAAGTTTATACTGGGTATATTTTGTTCTCTTATTTTTTTTTTCTACAGTGATACAGAGGAGACACAATATTAAGTGGTAGGAGTACCCAGGATTAGTATGGCAGTAACAGTGGAAGTTTGGGATATGGCACAATGAGGATTTTCTTTGGTGTTAGTTACTGAATCATTAGAGAGACAAACTATATGGTCAGTGTTTTGTAGGGAGACATGAAACTCTAGTGTGAAAGACAGATTTGGGAAGACTGTAGACTATAAATGAAGGATCATATATTTAAAGTTGGAAATGACCCTTCTTATTGTAGATGAGGAAACAAAAGGAACAAAACACTAGTTTTAATGCACATCAGAGTTGAAGAGAGGTAGTTTTGGATAGAAAGATAATTTAGTCATTCCCTCTCATTTTAGAGATATTGGTCCAGAGAAATGTGAAGTGAACTACTCAAGTTTACATAGTTACCTAGTTCTAGAAATTTAAATAATAACTAGTCTTCCTGACTCCTGGTTCTCTTCTACTACTTAATACCATGCTTTATGTCAAGATACGATTCTTATGAGGGACAAGAAGATCTTTCAAGACATTCCAAGACTTGAATCATTCATAAGCTAATTGTTAACTACAAACAATCCTGGAATGAGGCTAAGCAGTCTTTGATACTTAATGCCAAAATGGATTTCTTGGAGCAGAAAAAACCATCACAGATTTTACATAATATTTTATGATTTCCACTCAATGCTAAAAAAGACTGTGCATGGCCTATTTTCATTCTTGGTTCATGTTGCATTTCATTCCCTCTGAACTGATCTCTACTGATCTCATAAAAAGGAGGGGGAGTGGGGAAGCTCTGTTTCTGTTTTTATTTATTTATACTGCTCTCTCAACACAAGCCAAAGCATTTTCTTCATATAACTCTTCACATGCGCATTTGGAGGTTGAAAGGAGTTTTTCTCAATATCTAAGCGCTATTGTTTTCTGATTCAGTGCAGGCAGTACATATAAAATTTAATTCAGTGAAATTTAGCAAGTGCTCCAATGATCTCTTTGTTGCCAAATCCAATGGTCTTTTCTCAGTTCTCATACTTCTTGACCTCTCATTGCATTTGACGCTGCCGACCTTCTGGATACTATTTCTTCCATCTCTCTCGCTTCTGAGACTTGAGATTTAAATCCCTGCCCTTGGAACAAAAAAAAAAAGAGGAAGAGGAGGAAAGGGAAAAAAAAAGATATAGTACACCAACCAATTATATTTCCTCAGGAAAGACCAAACTCATACTTCCTAGCAAGGTTTTTGTTCGATTGAAAATTGAAAAGCACATTCTATTACCTGTGCAAAGATGCCAAGATCAGAGATTGAATACAATAGATGACTACACTGACTGCAGAACAGATTCCCATTTATGGTTTTCTTCAAATTCAGCTTTCTCTCTCATTACTGATTTCTCAGTAAGTAGACAAATCTAAACATTAGTTCTAAGAGGATAGTTTTTAGTTTGACACACAAATAGTCATGTCACTTTCTACTTGCCTGATTGAACTTGGCCAATATTTGGTAGAAAGGGTTCAAATCTTTCCCTCCCTTGTCTGAATAACTTGGATTAATGGAAAAAGCCAAAGGGTTGTGAAATTGTACCAATCCGAGGGGACCTCTAGGAAGCAGATGGGATGCTTTCTCCAGTATAGTTTCTGAACTATCTCTGAACTTATATCCTTCAGGTAAGAAGTCAGATAAGAGTAAGGAATAAATGTTTAAAGCTACAGGATGCCCAGTGACTCTTGACAGTCTTCCAAATTTCTTCTGTCCTCTCTTATATCTTGTCATTCAGTCATAGTCAGGTGGGCTTCTTTAACTCATTCAGTAAGTTTGTGTCAGCTAATTGGACTTTTATGAATCTTGATATTTCTGTGCTTGGCCTCTTAGATAATTCTGAATGCTGAAGATAAGTAAAACCAACATTAAAAAATATCTTTAAATGAATATGTAATAAAAATGCATTTTCTGCCTTTCATCAGATTAAATTATATTTTAATCAGTTAAATTGGCCTCAGGGATAGCACTTCATTTGAAATCCTTTGTTGTGTTTCTTTGAATTATTTTATGTTAAATGAACTGACAATTTCCCTAGTCCTCTGCAAAGGGAAATTATAATTTGTAATTCAGGCTGTAAAAGTCACATTTACGTTATTTCCCATTTCTAGGCCGATTGAACAAGAAGTGTAACTTTGCTTAGCTGTGATAGGGGTTGATTACTCTTGGATAATTTAAATAATAATAAAACATAACTTTCATGATTCCTTATTTATTTGAAGCCACTGATAGATTCTAGGTATCAAATATGGTCATTTTCTATATGGTTGATAAAATACGTGAACATAGACTCAACAGGAAAAGCTTATATGAATTATCTGTTTTATTGTTCACAGTCCAAGAAATGGTCTCACAGTATCTTTTTAGACTATTGTGCAGGAATCAGAAATTAAAGAAATTTAGGTATTTAATAACATATACTCCTTAACACTTAGAAAGTCTCTTCTCATCTATTACCTTGACAGACTTCATCTAAGTAAAGGCAGGAGAGATTCATCATCATCAAGACAAAATGAAACATTAGTTTAAAAATGTTGCTGTTGACCAAAGAAAATTCAAACTCAGGCAAACCTAGATTAGCCCCTCTTTTCCTTCCAACTCAGAAAGATCCATAATTGTGGCATAGCTATCATTCTTTGGTGATATTTCAAGCAAAATCTATTATCCTGTGTTTTAAGTGGCAATTGCTTTATACTTCCCTTAGTGGTTTCCCTTGGCCTAGATGGAAATGGTCCCTTGGCTTTGACTCCACAACCATGTTCATTTTCCCAGTTACATTTGAAGGGTACCAACTGCTCCCCAGTTTATGTAAGGGTAGTGTGACTCTATTTTCCTCTCTTTGCTAACCTTACTTCCCCTTCCTTACTCCCATTCTTAGGGATCTCCAATTAAGCCCCACAACCTTCCATTAAATACTCTAAATACAGGCCTCTACAACTTTTATAATAGAATTACTGGCAGGTCTAAATCTTCCCAAAGCTCCCTTTAAGTACCAAATGGTCTAGAACAGTTCTCTTTGTAACTGTTCTGTTTGGTTAACCCTTATACACCTTTTCTATTGAAATTCAACAAAAGTTATCTAAATATCTACTGTCTTCAGAACACTGAGCTGGGAGGAGACGAAATTTAATAAGTCTAATAAGGGAAAAATTATCCAAATGGCTCTGATGCCATCGAAAACCTTTTTTTTATCATGTTAACAAACTCAAGTTGCATTTTTAATATACAACAGTAGCAGTGCTTTGCTGATATTATGATGGATTAAAGAGAAATAACTCTCTAAGGATTGATCAATAATAGGCAAATTAATTTAACTTGTCACAGGTGTATTAAATGCATTCCATGTTCAAGATATTTTGTTAGATTACACATATGCAGGAATGAAAGTCCCTGCCTTCAGGAAGCTTTTGTTCTAATGAGGTGATACAATAGAAATACAGATAAGTAACTAAAAGAAGAAAGGGGACCCAGAAACTATAGAATCAGGAAATTCCTCTTGAAAGATATAACATCTGACCTGATCTTGAAAGGAAGTGAATGGTCCTGAAAGATAGAAATGAAGGAGTACATTCTAGTAAGAGGTGATACCGTGTGGGAATTCATGGAGGTTAGAGATAGACTATTGAGTTCAAGAAAGAGTTTGACTAGGAAGTAAAGTCATACTTGTAAATGAAAATAGGAAGTGAGGCTTACAAAGTTATCTGCTGTTCATCCTTTGTTCTCCAAGAGAACCAATGACATCAGGAGGGTAATGTCTTCATTGCAAGTAAATTGTATTTAAGTGAGGCAGAGCTGTGCACAGTCATCAGCCTCACTCTCTCCTCCATAGTCATCAGAGTCCAGTGGTAAGACATAGGTCAGGGTGACTGGAGATGGCCCCTATGCAGTGGGAGACCTTGCCCCTTTTAAGCTAAGAACTTTCCCAGGTCTCAGTTTGTCTGAGACAATACCCATTTAGTGATTAAAAGCCAGGTAAGAATTGAGGCAAAAGATGGCCTACTTTGTCTTCATAAAATAATCGATCTGGGAGGGCAAGAGTTTCAGAAATTCTGGCTAAAACAGAAAACAATTGCTATTTACATTCTCTTTGAGTCATCAAAACCCAAGCAACGAGCCAGTGAGGCTTGGACTGGGATCAATTATTGGCAGATCAGTAAAAGTGAGAGCCCATGGTGATTTAAATAGAGCTGACTATGGTTGGAAAAGTATATTGAAGTCAGATTATCAGGCTCTTGAATGCCAGGATAACTAGTTTTTACTTTATTTGAGAAGCCGTTGGCATAAGCACAAGATTTTTTTTAACTGTTAAAGTGATGTAGTCAGATCTATTCCTTAAGAAATGTTATTTTGCTATATAGTTAACCAGAAAACTAGATCTCTGTCTCTTTGTCTCTGTCTCTCTGTCTCTCTCTCTGTCTCTGTCTCTGTCTCTCTTTCCAGTTTATAGGAAAGCTGTGCTCAGGATAACTCAAAGCATAACAAGTATTTTATTTACTTCTCTGATGTTTCCAAAATACTGCAATCATTTTCCCCCATAGGTTATTCTCTATTATAATCCATGTTTCCATAGCAATAATCTGCACTTTTATGTTTTCCTCTTACTAATTTGAAGAAACACAGCAATAGATGAAGTGGTTTATTCATGCTTGTGTACTGATGCAGTGATGGTTTTACAACTAAACCTCAAAACCCCTAAATTCGTAGTCTTCAGGGGCAATGCTTGCTGATGGTCTAATTTGGGGAGATAATTCACTTATCCTTAGAATTCCAAAGAGCCTTAGAAAATCATCATTTGGAATCATTTAGTAATTTTTAGTCTTTTAGTTATGCTGCAAACAGAACAATTCTTTTGTAAATTTCCTTTTTTATAAAGTGAACAAATCTTTGGACTTATTTCACTGTGAAACGGTCCTACTTGGATAGATTTAGAAGATGTAGATTTTAATATTAGGGTAAAAAAGTTATTCTTGTTCTTTCTCTTGTCTGGCACAGAAGACTTGTTTGCATGGACAATGCATTTGGTTTTGTTACTTCCTCCAATTCTCTTGGTATAAGGACACAAAGAAAACAAAATAACTGTGATAATATTAAAAATGAAAGATAAAATGTATGCAGTGCTTTCAAGTTTGAAAAAACAGTTTATAAAAATTGGGCAATCATGCAATAAAGGTAATCATTGTTCTCATTTTTCAAATGAGTCTCTTGTTAAATTACTTGCCATTAGGTAAACAGTGATTGTTACAGGCTTGTGGGCTACTCAACTTCTACCTGGGGCTACTCAACTTCTGAAGCTAGAATTTTATGCCCAATGTCAAACTACCCTTCTGGCAAAGTTGATGTAAATGTAAACTTCCAAAATAGTTTTCTGCAAGGTGACTCCTATGTTATCTCTATATGCCTATACATGATGTAGGGATTGCTTAGTTTGGAGAATGTACTCTTTTGACACCTAGCTGGGCAAACCTGAGAGGGACACATGAAGTCATCTTCTTCAAGAGTGTTCATGCCATTCAGTCCTGTAATCCTAGATTCTTCTACACTTGTTTGAAGGAAGTTTTGAACCTGGTGTCTCAAATAATTTGTCACAGAAATTATAATTCTTCTCTCAGTGAATATGTACACCAGAGGTAATAGCTTTCATTGGAGAAGCATTTGAAACATTAGAGAGGACAAAGAATACTTAAATCTGTGATTTGTGGAACAGTTTTGGACAATAGACCCCTTACCCCAATACTTATCACAATCCTATTGAACCAGCCCTAAAGACTATACAGTACACTGGTGATCACCTACTTTCCATACTCAACAATATGTTTATAACAATGAATTAAGTGGGAATATTCCACAAACTAACCACTCATCTCTTCCTGAACCTTAAAAATTAAACTTTTTAACTGTTGAAGAGTTAATACTATCTTTTGGTGTTGAGACCCTAAATAGGACAATCTCACATTCCTACTGCTTTGTTTATCATCTATCACTGCCCTTTCCTTTCTGGATAAATAGCAAAGTTGTACTAAATACAGATTGAATTATGACCCCTTCCCTTTGCTCCCATTCTTGTTGAATCAAATAGTTCTTGACAAAAATCTTCTTAGATAAAATTGAAAAGCAATGGCTTAATTTGGAAAGGGAAATATTCCCCTGGGAATTTGTAAGATATGGAAATCCCCTCACCAATCCACTATTAAAATTTAATTCATCTTGCAGTAACCCCAAACTACTTATATGTACTGATATGTGACAGAAGGAGAGTGGAATTGACATCAGAAATCACCATCTCTTGGCACCTCTGTTGATTATTGTAAAATGGTAGAGAAAGGTTAACAAGCACTTCTTTCTGAGGCAGATTCATCACTGTGTCAATTATCTAAAAGAACTTTGCTAAGTATTTTCCCAGAACATAATATACTGTCTTTCCTTCCCTATTTCTAGTGAATTAAAAGCAATTTGGTTTAAACTCTGGCTAGGGACAAGTGTAGAGTTTGAGTGAAGCTTGGAAGAGCAACATTTTCTCCACCCATATCTTGTCTTCCCCACTGCCCCACACTGTCATCTTCCTGTAAGTCAGGTAGCAATAACTGAAGGCCTAGAAGTAATTAAACCCTGGAAATGAAAGGCTCATCCTTGAAAGAGTGGTATGAGAGCGACTGATGGCTCCTAGCCTGGAAGTCACTAAGTCTTTCTTTAGACTGCTATTCCTAAACTGTGGGTAGTAAGTTTTGGGAAAACTTCATTGGTTCACAATTTGGAGTTGGAAGGGGTCATAGATATAATCTACTTCAATGTTTTGTTTTACAAATAGTGAATTGAGCCCCAAAGAAATCAGATGTCTTGGTTTATATCCTCCCAGGTCCTCTATTGACCAAATTGAGTGTTAATCATTAGAGTATATTAATGTTATAAGTCATGGAATCTTTTTTTTTTTTCCCCTCAAATACTTAAAAATACAAGTCCATCAGGTTTAGAAAATTTAGCTCTATTCCTTCCCAAAGGGGAGAGAATGGACGGATTCCAGATGAATACTTTGGATGGAAACCCTCTCAATATTCTCTGATTTAAATTGTAGTATGGTTTAAGATATAAGTATGAGTGAGGTCTCACGTTAAAATATTTCTTACCTGTGTGTTGTTTGTGTTATGTCAAATAAGCCTTCTTGACTTCCAAAAAGAACAATTTTGGTAATATGTTGTTAAATTTAATAAATACTTTTAAAAATGAAGGAACTATCCAAAATTGAAAATTTAAGGTTCCATGTATAATATTCTCTTTCTCTCTCTCTCTCTCTCTCTCTCTCTCTCTCTCTCTCTCTCTCTCTCTCTCTCTTTCTCTCTCTCTCTCTCTCCCTCTTTTTCTCTCTCTCCTCTTCTCTTCTCTTCTCTTCTCTCTCTCTCTCTTGTTAGTTATTATAGGTCATAATACAAAAGAAATGTTTAAATGTACTTTCTCCAAAATTTAAAATAAAATCACAAAATCCAAAAAGAAAAGTGCGTGAAAGAAAATGCTACTGAGTAAGTGTAATTTCCCATGGATAAGATGTTTGCTGCCTCAGTTGGAGGGGAATAAAAGAAGCTAAACCCTTTTATTGAAAATGGTTTCTAAAGCAAAGACAAATCTTGTAGGCTCAGTTCTTTGTAATAGGAAAAGAAGAAAGCTAAGGTTATGTCTGTCAGCAGATTCTTCCACTTGAAGGAGAGTATTGTTAAATCAGAAAAGTTAACAATATCTTCAAAGGTCATCAGGGGAGCATAAAACTGTGGGACATGTTCTCAGAGACTCCTTGAGTGACCTCCTTTAGAGCTTTGGTTCTGAAAAGTTAACGGCTTCAGACTATGTCCTCCACATCTCAATATCAGTTCTTTCTGTCATGGGGAAATCAGAAGGAGTGATTAATAGTAAAGTCCCATTCCCTTGTAGTACTAGAATTCAAATGAGGTGTCTGGGGACTGAAAGAATGAGCTTTCAAGATGGGAACTGGTAAAAGAAAAATGACACCAAAGGAAGATTAAAATAGGGTTTATTATCAGAGCATAGATTCAGAGCTACAATGAACCTTCCAGTATATTGTGTATATACCTTCATTTTACAGATAAGAAAACTGGGACACACGGTGGTAAAAAGAATTGACCAAGGACACACATAAAATAATTCTCTCTGCTATTTGAATGCATGTCCTTCTTTTGCTAATCCACTAGATTATAAACTCCTTGAGGGCAGCAACTGCCTTTTGCTTCCTTTTGCATTCTCAGGGCTTAATAAGTTTTTTTTTTTTTGTATTTATTATTTTTAAATACTTTGATTTAAACCCAGCATAAAGATTGTGTGGGTCTGTGTGTGGTTTAGTTAAAAATAACATTTGATAATAAGCATTTATCCAATGAAGGTTATTTTTCCATTCCTCCGTTCATGTAAGTCTTAAAACATTTCTTCCATTTCTTTCACAGGCTCATCTAGTAGCAGCTTTCGAAAAAAGCTTAGGGAATATGACTGGCCGTCTACAAAGCTTAACCATGACAGCAGAACAAAAGGTATGTTTATAGCAGTGGATTCTAGGATATAGAAAGATTTAGCAAATTGTATCAGGAGCGTGACTGCTTAAACAACAGAGGATGTATCTTCCTTTTAGAGACTTTGACACTCAGTCTTAAAGCTTCAGCTGTTACTAGTCCAGTGCTTTCCATTTGCACTGGCACATGGACATTGATAGATAAAAATCTTTTATTTATGGACTTTAATTAAAGGAACTCAGGCTTTCAACTTAACCCATATTGGAAGAATCAGTGTCAAAAATTTCTTAAATCCTCTCAGAGTATTTTACCACATCTCGAGCCTTTCTCAGAAGACTAAATGCTAAGGAGAAGGAAAGGTGTTATCAGAAAGAAAATATGATTTTTAGGAATTTTATATAGCTGAAAGGGCAGCTGGGTGGTATAATAAATAGAGTGCCAGGCCTGGAGTCAGGAACACTCATCTTCCTCAGTTCAAATCTGGCCTCAGACACATACGAGTTGTGTGACCCTGGGCAAGTCATTTAATCCTGTTTGCAGCTATTTCCTCATCTGTCAAATGAGCTGGAGAAGGAAAGGGCAAACCCCTCCAGTATCTTTATTAAGAAAATCCCAAATGAGGTCATGTAGAGTTGGACATGGCTGAAAGAATTACTGAAAAATGAGAAAGCATACTGGGAAAGAGTTCCATCTAGACAGGACATTACGATAATAATAAAATATTCCTAGTCAGTTCCCAATTATAGTAAAGAAAGAAATAAGCATTTCTTTTTTTTCTAATTTATTTATTGATTTTTAGTTTTCAACATTCTTTTCCACAAGATTTTGAGTTACAAATTTTTCTCCCCCTCTTTCCCCTACCCTCCCACCCCAAAATAGCAAGTCTATTGAATACCCCATCCCCCAATCTGTTCTCCCTTATATCCTCTCCTATCCTCCCCTAACTTTCTAGTAGGGCAAGATGGATTTCTATACCCCAGTGCCTGCATATTTCATTTCCCAGCTGCATGTAAAAAAAACAATTTTTTTTAAACATTTGTTTTCAAAACTTTGAGTTCCAGAGTCTTTCCCTACTTCCCTCTTCACCCATCTCCACTGGGAAGACAAACAATTCAAACTAGGTTGTACATGTGTAGTTGCACAAAATGAAATAAGCATTTTGTAAATGCCTACCATGGGTCAGGTACTGTGTGCTAAGCATTTTACACAAATTTTCTCATTTAATCCTTATGACCATCCTGGGACCTAAAGCTATTAATTACCCTCTTTTTGCAATTGAAGAAACTGAGGCAAAGAGAACTTAAGTGATTTATTCATGATCACAGAGCTGGTAAATGTCTGAGGCTTATTTGAATTTGAGCCTTCTGACTCCAGCCCCAGCACTCTGGCTGCCTCTCCAGTAATTATAGATAGTAAAATATTATTGACTCATTTCCTAAACAGTATTCAATTCCATTTGGGCAAGCCTTTGTTAAACACATACTAAGCATGATGCGCTTTGATAGGCACCTGGGATAGAGAGATAAAAATGAAAGGAATTTGCATTATACTGGCAATAACCAACACATATTCAGATAAGTAAATACAAAATGTATTCCAAGTAAATAAAAAAAGAGAGATGCTAACAGTGGAGTGGTTAAGATGGGCTTCATATAGGTGATGGCTCCCAAGTAGAACCTTGAAGGGAGCCTGGGATTTCAGGCAGTGAAGATGAGGAGAAAGAGTATTCCAGTTCTGTTAGAAAGCTTATGCAAAGACACTGAGAAAGGAGGTAGGGCAATCTGTGTAGGTAATAGCATGGAGACCACTTTGTCTGGAACATAGGCAGTATGAAGGAGATAACTGTTCTCTAAAACCAAAGGACTGTGCTAAGGTACTAGGAAAAGTCCAAAGGTTAACTAATGTGGTCCATTCTCCGAATTATCTTTTAGTTTAGCATGGAATGAAATACCAACAAAATTAATTATAATAGGTAAAGATAAATGCATTTGAAGGCTACAGAAACAAGACCAAAAGTGCTTTGTCAGGGCTGAGAGAGAAAGAGCATTACTGACAAAAAGGGCATGAAGAAGCCTTGGTGTTTGAATTCTGTTCTACATGATAGATCGAAATTTAACAATGAAAATGGTGAAGGCAGGCGGATGTCTAAATATGCAGGGTCCTGAATTCCAGACAAAGTAATGTGAACTAAGTAAGTAATAGGCAAGCACTGAAGTTTTTTCAAGTTGTTGTTGTTGTTTGTAAATAGCATTTTTTTTCAAATTACATGTAAAGATAAGTTCCACCTTTCATTTCTGTAAGATTTTGAGCACCAAATTTTTCCCTGCCCCTGCCTTCCCCAAGATGACAAGCAATCTGATATAGGTTATCCATATGCAATTATGAAAGCATATTTCCATATTAGTCATGCAGTGAAAAAAGAAACAGAACAAAAGGAAAAGCTACAAATAAAAAAAAAAACCTAAAACTAAAAATAGCGTGCTTCAATGTACATTCAGATTCCATAGTTCTTTCTCTGAATGTGGATAGCATTTCTCTTCATGAGTCTTTCGGAATTGTCTTAGATCGTGGTATTGTTGAGAAGCGCTAAGTCTGTCATAGTTGATCATTGGAAAGTGTTACTATTACTGTGTACAATATTCTTCTGCTCACTTTGCTCAGCAACAGTTCATGTAAATCCAGGATTTTCTAAAATCTACTGCTCCTCATTTCTTATAGCACGAAAGTATTCCATTACATTCATATACCACAACTTGTTCAGCCATTCCACAATTGATGGGCATTCTCTCATTTTCCAGTTCTTTGGCACCACAGAAAAGGCTGCTATAAATATTTTTGTGTATGTAGGACCTTTTCCCCTTTTTATGTTCTCTGGAATAGAGACCTAGCAGTGATATTGCTGGCCCAAAGAGTATGCATAGTTTTATACTCTTTCTGGCATAATTTCAAATTGTTCCCCAGAGTGATTGGATCAGTTCACAACTCCACCAACAATGCATTAGTATCCCAATTTTCCCACATCTTTTCCAATATTAATCATTTTCCTTTTCTGTCATATAAAGCCAATCTGATTCCTGTGAGGTGGTACTTCAGAAATATTTTAATTTGCATTTCTCTAATCAATAGTGATTTAGGACATTTTTTCATGACTATGGCTTTAATAGCTTTAATTTCTTCATCTGACAACTGTCTGTTTGTATCCTTTGACCATTTATCAATTGGGAAATGACATGTTTGTATAAATTTGAGTCAGTTCTCTAAATATTTGAGAAATGAGGCCTTCAGCAGAAACTTTGACTGTAAAAATTGTTTCCCAGCTTTCTGCTTTCCTCCTAATCTTGTTTGAATTGGTTTTCTTTGTGCAAAACCTTTTTAGTTTAATGTAATAAAAATTACCCATTGTGCATTTTATAATGTTTGTTATCTGTTACTTGGTCATAAATTCTTCTCTTCTTCATAAATCTGACAAGTAAACTATTCTTTGCTCTCCTAATTTGCTTATGGTATCATCCCTAATGTTTAAACTATGTAACTGTTTTGACCTTCTCTTGGTATGTGACATGAGATGTTGATCTATGCCTAGTTTCTGCCATATTGTTTTTTAGTTTTCCCAGAAATATTTTGTTAAATAGTAAGTTCTTATCTCAGAAGCTGGAGTCTTTGGGTTTGTCAAATAGTAGGTTTCTATAGTTATTTACTACTGTGTCTCTAACCTGTTCCACTGATCCAACACTCATTTTCTTATGCAGTACCAAATAATTTTGGTGATTGCTGTTTTTATAAATATATTTTTAGATCTGTTAAAGCTAAGTCACTTTCCTTTGCATTTTTTCATTAATTCTCTTGATATTCTTAACCTTTTGTTCTTCTAGATGAATTTCATTATTATTTTTTCTAGCTCTATAAAATAATTTTTGGTAATCTGATGTGTATGGCACTGAATAAGTAAAATAATTTCAGTAGAATTGTCATTTGTGTTGTATTAGCTTGGTCTACCCATGACCTATTGATATTTCCCAGTTGTTTAGGTTTAACTTTATTTGTGTGAAAAGTATTGTGTAATTGTGTTTATATAGTCCCTGGGTTTGTCTTGGCAAGTAGGCTTTCAAATTTGTATATTGTCCACAGTTATTTTAAATGGAATTTCTCTATCTCTTACTGCCAAGGTTTGTTGGTAATAAATAGAAATACTGATGATTTATTTGGGGTTTTTTATATCCTGGGACTTTGCTAAAGTTGTTAATTATTTCAACAAGTTTTTTAATTGATGCTCTAAGATTCTCTAAATACATCATCCTTCATCTACAAAGAGTGATAGCTTTGTTTTCTCATTGCCTATTCTAATTCCTTCAATTTCTTTTTCTTCTTTTATTGCTAAAGCTAATATTTCTAGTACAATATTGAATAATAGTGGTGATAATGGACAACCTTGTTTCACCTCTGATCTTATTGGGAAGGCTTTTAGCTTGTCTCCATTATAAATAATGCTTGCTGATAATTTTAAATAGATACTACTTGTCATTTTAAGAAAGCTCCATGTATTCCTATATCCTCTACTGTTATTAATAGGAATGGATGCCGTATTTTGTCAAAAGCTTTTTCTGCATATATTGAGATAACCATATAATTTCTTGGTTTTGTTATTGATATGGTCAATTATGCTAATAGTTTTACTAATATTGAACCAGCCCTGCATTCCTAGTATAAATTTCAGTAGTTTATAGCGTATTATCCTAGAGATAAATTGCTGTAATCTTTTCAATGATATTTTATTTAAAATTTTTGCATCAATATTCATTAGGAATTGGTCTATAATTTTGTTTTGCTGTTTTGATTCTTCCTGGTTTAGGTATCAGTACCATATTTTATCATAACAGAAATTTGGTAGGACTCTTTCTTTGCATATTTTTTTCCAAATAGTATTGAAATTAATTGTTCTTTAAATGTTTGATAGAATTAACTTCTACATCTCTCTGGCCCTGGAGATTTTTTCTTTGGGATTTCATTGATAGCTTGTTTAATTTCTTTTTTTAATTTTTAAAGAAATGTTTTCTTCGGTTAGCTTTTGTGCCTCCTTTTTCATTTGACTAATTCTGCTTTTAAAGGAGTTGTTTTCTTCAGTGGACTTCCCCTTCCCTGTCCCCGTTCAGCCAATTACATGTTTTAAGGCATTTTCTTCAGTCAATTTTTGTGTTACATTTTCCAAGGTGTTGACTTTTTTTGATAATTCTCTTTCATAACTCTCATTTTTCCCCAATTTTTCTTCTACCTCTCTTACTTGATTTTTAAAATCCTTTTTGAGCTCTTCCAGAGGACTTTTTTGGATTAAGACCAATTCATATTACCCATTGAGGCTTGTCATATAGGCCTTTTTACATTATTGTACTCTTCTGAGTTTGTGCTTGGATCTTCCCTGTTGCCATAGGAGCTCTTTATTCTCAGGGCTCTTTTTTGCTGATTTTTAAAAGTTGAACCATGCTCGTTGGGTACAGGGAGCATTGTCCCATCATCTTGTACTGGGGTAAGGGGTTTGGTCACTAGCTTTCTCCACTGGGGCCTCTGAAGGTCATGGTTTGCCCACTGATTTAGGTAGTCCTGGTCTAGTCACACCTGTGTTGCCCTGTGTTCTGGAGATTGCAGTTTGCCTGCTGTGATGTGGCTGGAGACTTCACAGCTGGCCTGATTTGCCACTGGTCTGCAGAGTCCATACCATAGGGCCTTGATTGCTGATCTGAGCATCTGCTGGGCAGTGCTTCCTTTTTACCCAAGTGAGACACACCTTTGCTGACCTTCTAAGTTATCTTGGGCTGGAAAATTATTTTGATCTGTCTTTTTGTGGATTTTGTCACTCCAGAATTCTTTCAGAGGCTTGATTTAATGTTGTTTCTAAGGGAAACTGGAGTGACCTCAGACAGCTTCCTGGCTTCTCTCTACCGTCTTGGTCAAGCGTTAAAGATTGTTGAGCAGAGCAGCAAATTATCCAACCAGATCTGTGCATAAGAATGATTATTCTGTTAGTTGTACCAACTAGGTGGAGGAGTGGATATAATGCTGGACACGGATTCAGGAAAGTCTGAGTTCAAATCCACCTTCAGATACCAACCAACTCTGTGACTCTGGGCAAGCCACTTAACCTCTGTTTGCCTCAGTTTCCTCACCTATAATAGTATCTCATTTGATTCTCGCAATAACCCTGGGAAGTATATGCTGTTATTATTTTACAGATGAGGCAACTGAGTCAAACAGATTTTTAGCGTCCTGCTCAAGTTCACTCAGTGAGCCACTAGGTTGCTCAGTGGATAGAGTACCAGGCCTGAAGTTAGGAAGACTCCTCTTTCTGAGTTAAAATTCAGTCTCAGACATTTACTTAATTGTGTGACTCTGGGTAAGTCACAGCACTTTTTGCCTCTGTTCCTTCATTTATAAAATGAGCTGAAGAAGGAAATAGAAAATCATTCCAGTATCTTTGCCATGAAAGCCCCAAATGGGGTCACGAATGGTCATACAGGACTCAACAACAACAAATTTCCTAACTCTATTCCTGTCATTCTATCCACTGTATCACGCAGATGCCCAGTATTCTAGCTGCTGGTTTTCCAGCACTCCCACAAGTATTAAATTGAAACCCAAGACATTTGCAATATGGAGATGCTTTTCATCTGAAATTTAACAGGCAGATCAGTTTGCCCCTCCATCAGAGTCTGTGGGAGCCCTGTAAAATGTCCAGTTGTGCAATCGGTCTGTCAGTACAAGGTGGTGACCAAAATCAGGTACAAATAGCTAAATGAATTTATTTGTTGAGTGGGATTACTTAATGAAGTCCATTCAGTTGTCAAGATTTATTAAGGATTTCTTCTGTGCTAGGCACTGGGGACAGAAAGATAGAAATGAAAATGGTTCCTGTCCTCAAGGTGTCCCCAGAAAATCATTCTAAATTCACTACAGTTGTGGTTGCCTTGTTGTCTCTGGCAGTAATTAGCTGACAGATTCAGTTATTCATGTCATTTCCTGCTTGAAGTTAATAAAAGCGTATCATCAGCAGCATTGTGGAGGGTGCTTGTCTTCCTATTTTCTATACCACTTGAGTACATGACTTAAGTGCATTTCCATGATAATAGCTAATGTTTATGTTCTTAAGGACAGCACTTTCTTTCGCTCATTCTAATGTTAGTGATAGTATAATGAAGCAGGCTTTGAATTAGCACTAATAACCTGACATCCATAATGAGATGATATAATTAGAAACAGACCATCTTGTTGATAGAGTCAAAGGCTAATTAAAGGTTTATTTATTTGCTAAGGAAAGTAGTAGAGAGAAAGAGGTTATTAGCCTGACTTGTGATTTCCTCTATGGGGGGAACTCCACTTGTGGAAATGGCCTCCACTAATGCATATGAATAACTCATCTATTACTTTTTTAGATAGTTGCTTTGAAAACTGATCAGTTAAATGACGTAGCCAGGGCCACACAGTCAATATATGTCAAATCAGTTCTTAGTGACTCTAAGGTCAGCCCTTTGTGCATGATGCCATGCTATATGACACCATGTATAGTGTTAAAAGTCTTGTGTTTTTCATAGCTACCTTCCTAACAAGATGAAATAGTATAATGGTGATCAGTCTATAACATCTCTGTATAATGTCTATGCCCATCTCCCTATCTGTTGATCTTTTTCTGACTACTGTTTTTCTATCAAATCATCTATCTATGTATCTGTCTACACATAAACACACATGCACACAAACACATAAAAAGATGATAGATAGATAGATATGATGGATGATAGATAGATAGATGATAGATAGAATGGATTAGATAGATAGAATGGATAGATAGATAGAATGGATAGATAGATAGATGTTGATCCAGAACTGTAATTTCATTGGCATAGAGAATTTTTAATGAAAAAACTCCCTCTATCAATGTAGATCGACAACTGTTCAGCTGCTTAAAATCTTTGATGGAATCTCATTCTGGTTTCTGTTAATTTAAATGTTTTCTCCAAAGTAATACAACCAGTATGTGTCAGAGATAGGACCTGGACAAAGGTCCTCTTGGGAACAAAGCCAGCCCCGTATCCATTGTGCCCTACTGAATGATATTAGAAATAATCATGCCTAAAATGTGCTTCCTCCTTGTTTAAGTTATCAGAATGAGAAATTTAGCAGTATCAATCCTGAAAGGACTATAACTGTGGAGTAAAAGGGGATCATTTGGGTTCTATTATTCTGGATAAAATTCTTGGGTCAAGAGATCTTCTCATAGGATTGCTGTTCTTTTCCTTTCAGGTTAAGTGACTTATCATGTATTTTAATGTGACTAGTGTTGCTAAATCCCAGTTAGGAGAGACCCTATAATTTGTATTGTTAAAAAAAAAAGATAGTATATTTTTAAAAAATCTAATCATCAAAGATCTGTATTTCTGTAATCCTCTTATGAAAGTATTAACAACACCTATCAGCAAATATACATTAAGTGCCTACTGTGTGCTACAGTGTGCCGTCACGAACTATGCTAGGCCGTAGTGATACAAATACAAAACTGTGATACGTAGTCCATGAACATGGGGGATTTCTATTCTATATGGCTCCCAATCTTTATTTGGTATTGTCTCTGACAACTTGGCCATCTCCCATTGAGATCTATTATTTTCCTGATTTGGGGGGAAGCTAAGCTGTAAAGATATTTGAAGGTAAGAAATCTTTTGATGAAAGAGATACCAAGGGATAGAGAAAACCAGGTCAGGAGTACCTGAGTTCATGGACTCAATCTCTACTGGTTACTTAACTTCTCACTGCCCCAGGGACGAAGACTATTAGTGGCCATGTAGTTGCCAGTCTGCCTCAGTGGAAGGAGTTACTTCAGTGGGAGTTCCCCACTGGTGTGTTTGCTTTTCTTGTATAATTTTTTTTTAATCCTTTCAGAGATGAGCTAATTTTCACTTCAGATACTTTTTTTTTATAATCTTATCTGTTATTTCCAACTTTCTGCCAATTCTTACCAACTAAAGAGATAAGAGAAGGAATGATGATTAAGGTAAGGAGAAAATTAGAGAATATTCTACAATGAGGACTGATTTTGGGAACTGAGAATGTTTAGCCTGAAGAAGGGATCTGCAGGACGGGCTGTCTTGGAGAATTTGAATGACTGTCCTGTGAAAAAGGGTATTGAATCTGTTCTGCTTGGCTGGGCGGCAGAAGGAGGAGAAAGGGGTAGAAGATGCAAAGAGGCAGATTAAGATATGATTAAGAAAGAAAGGAAGGGAGGGAAGAGGAATGGAGGAAGGAAGGGAGCAAGAAGGCAAGAGAGGAGAAAAGATAGAGAGAAGGGAGAAGGGAGGGAAGCGAGGGGAGAAAGGGAAAGAAGGGAGAAGAACAGAGGGGGGAAAGGAAAGAGAGAAGAAAGAAGGAAAGGGAGAAAGGAAGGAAGGAAAGAAGGGAGAAGGGAAAGAAGGAGGGAAGGAAGAGAAGAAGGAAGAATGGAAATCTTCTAATAGAGGTATCTGAATGTGGAATGTCCTTCTCTAGGAAGTGATGAAATCTTCACTACTACATATCATCAGGCAGAGGCTACATAATGTACATGTCGGGGATATTTTTTGAGAGAATTCTTCTTCACTGCAAACTGAACTAATTAATTTCTTCCCTTCCACATTTGATATTCTATGATGGCCTTTTCTCTGACTGTTCAGGAAGAGAGAGAGCAAAGTCACAACTGGTTTAGTCTCAACTGTATTCTGCTGGTGTACAGAAGGGAGGCATTTCTTACAAGTTGGTGATCTTCAAGAGATTAAATATGGAATCAGGGATTGGATATAGGGTGGACCTCTGATTTCTTGGTATAGAAAACTCCCAGATAGAGATATTTTCTCTCATGGAATCAGTTCATTATAACTCATATTATTCCTTAAATTTACAAAGTTATTTCCTCATAACAATTCTTGGAGGTAATATAGCACCAAGCACCCTAGCATCCCCAGTGTGGCTGCTAGCACAGGTTCTTTGATCTGCTTTTCTAAAGGAAAACAACTCAAAAGGGGTTAACAATCTTACTTTAAACACTCAAACCTATATCATTTACCTATTTCAGGGGGAAAAGTCAGCACCCTGTACTTCAGAGAATACAAACAGAAGTTAAAAGAGAAAATAACACAATTCATCAGACAGGGCTTCCAGCTGTCTGACCATTATATCCATACCTAGTTAGTCAGCAGAGAGAGAAGCACCATCATCTGGGTTTTCAAAGTCAGAGGTCTCAATGGCTGCCCAGAGTCTCATCTGGCCAAATCACACAACTCTTCCCAAAGTGAGCCCCATATATATATATGTGTGTGTGTATATATATATATATATATATATATATATATATATATATATATATATAGCCTTCTCCAGGGTCACAGAACATCACAGCCTTAATTACACTCTTGACTACAAAGTAACAAAAGTTGTGCTTTCCTGAAAAACAAGCCTCCCACCACAAGCTCCAGGTGAGCACATGAAGCCTATTAGGGGGCAGAGTTTATTTTCAAATCAGGAAAGGTCCTCCAAGTTCAATTTAGGCTTATTAAGGGGAACAAAGATCTTCAAATTTCTATTACCATTACAGATAAGTAATGCAAGTATTATATATCCATTAGACAGATGGACAAACCAATGCCCAGGAAAGGTAAGTGAATAGCCCTTGGTTACACAGCTAGCAAATGTTGAAAGTGGGATGCAAGTCTAGATCCCTCTACCTCCAAATCTAGTGCCTATACAGTATATCATGTTGACTCCAAGGTGACATCCTTACTCCATGATTTTTTTTTCATTTTCCACCATCTCTCTTTTCTAGTAATATGTGTGACCTCATAACTACTTTGAGTCTTAACATAAATCCTAGTTTAAAAATGACCAGTTTTCAACCTCATTTAAAATATCCATCTCAAAGATGGAGATAGACAGGCAATACAATAAATAATGTTGGTTACTTGGTTAGAGACAACATTCATCTAAATCCATCTAAGTGACTATCTTTTAGCATTATGTTTCTGCTGAAAAATAAGTTAATATGACGGGTGAATTTCTTCATTGAACCAGCTGTCTTCGGGTTTTAAAAAAATGACCCAAAGGGGAAGTAGCATTTTAATTTGATTTTCTATTGAAGTTTTGGAAAATACTATTTCTAACATTCAAGCCTACAAAATTATTCTGTTAGCTGATGGATACTTAGAAAACAAAGCTCAGAAAACCATCACACTGTTCCGGACAGCTAAAGGATCTGTGTGACCTTTAATTCTTAGGTAGAATGTATGTTAAGATATACTATGTTGGTCTTGTCAGGAACTTGGATCAGGACTTGGTGGGATAAGGTTGTTTATACACGTGGACACACACAGTTAAACATCTGTATGTATATATGTGTGTGTGGGTATATACATACATATATATATACACACACACATATATGCACACACACATACACATATAGTCAAAAATGACTTTCTATTAGTAACAGATAAATGTAACTGGTTTAAGCCTTTTGTTTTCCAAAATTCTTTTGATGGGTGACTGGATCAGAAAAGGATCTTAAGTCTTAAACAATGTGAATTTTTCCCCCCCAAAGCCAGGCTCATTGTAAACAGTTATTAAAGGCAGACATGAAGGAAATAATGTCATGTTCCTTGCAGCTGCTTCCTCAGCTTAATACCTTCTAGGTGAGATGGTTAGTGACAAAATTGCAAAGTTAAAAGTGATTGTTGCAGTTTTTTAAAGATCCTATCTGAAAATGAATACCCACCACCCCCACACTCAAAAAGTGACAATCAGTTTTTTGCTAGGGGAACTTCAGTAAGGAAGAACCCATATGTCCTGAGGCAACTCATTGTACTTTTGGAGATCTCTCTTTTTTAGGAATCTTCTTTTTCCCCAGCCATCTAGATTAAATTTTCCCCTTCAGCTTCCACCCATTGCTTCTGGTTTTGCTCACTCTAACCAAGCAGAACAGTTGCATCTCTCTTCCAGAAGACAAACTTCAAAGCACTTGAAAAGAGCAATCTTGTTTCCTTTAAGTCTTCTCTTCTCCAAGCTAAATATCTCCAGGTCTTCCTTCTTATCTTTGTATGACATGGACTCAAAGGCATTCATCATCCTAATGGTTCTTCTCTGAATTCTCTAGAGCAGGAGTTTGTGTGTGTGTGTGTGTGTGTGTGTGTGTGTGTGTGTGTGTGTGTGTGTGAGTGTGTGAGATAGACTCTTGAGATGGACTTTGAGTTATGAACCTTTTTTCAATAACTTAACATTACTCTACATAAATTGTAGGGTCAAGAATTGAACACAATATTCTACTTGCATTATGACCAGAAGAGTGTCTTCATTCTTTAAAACTTTGCCCCACTTAATGACACCCAAGATTACATTAGCTTTTTTGCCTATCCTATCATACTCAATTCATATTGAAATGGCAGTCCACTAAAATCCAATGATTGTTGTTTTCTGGACAAATTATTGTCTAATGCAGTTATCTCGCTTGCTTATGAAGTCAGTTTTTCGAACCACTTATGAGATTTCTATATTTATCACCATTAAATTATATTTTATTAATTTCCACCCTATGTTGCAATGAATCAAAATCTTTTTTGGAACTTTACTGTCATTCATTGTGTTAGCAATCCCTCCCAATTTTATATTATTGGCAAATATCATACATAACCCATTTATGCCTTAATTCAAGGCAGTGGCATAAGTGTTAAGTAGCACAGAGACAAGCCCAGATCCCTTGAGCATTCCACTGCTTACCTCCTCCCAGACTGACAGAAAAGCATTTGTGATTACTCTGAATTTGATCATTTAACCAATTTCAAAGCCACCTAATTATACTATTGTCTGACAGGCATTTCTACCTCTTTCCCATAAGAAAAGAATGAGATATTCTAGCAAATGTTTTGCTAAAATCTAAGTAACTACATCTATGGAATTAACCTTATATATCAATTTGTAATGCTTTGAAAGAAGGAAAGGTTAATCTGGCATAATGTGTTATTGACGAAACCACGCTCATTCTTCATGATCAATATTTCCTTTATAAAACGTCCACTTAACACCTCTTTAGTATTTGTTTATTGATTTGCTTATCTGTTGGCTTGGCCCAGGCTTATAATTTCAGTAGTACAGGGAACTCTAGGTGAGGACGCTATGAAGGTTATTGCATTAGATATTACTGGGGGCACCGAGTTGCCTTAGCCATGACTGGTGATTGCTTTTTGGTGTCAGAAATGGGATTTGAACCCTCTTTTTTTCAGATTTTATAGTAGGTCCTGCTATTTTGCTTCTCTTTAAGTCTAGAATTCTAGAATTTTGCCAGAAATTACAGTCATGCTCCCTGGCTTTATAGGTTGTAGATTCACTCCCCTTCCTTTTTTTTTTTTAAAGACAATTTTTCCTTTTTCATTTCCTGCAGGACCACTCTAGGGCTCCATGATCTTTCATGGGATTTATCATTTGCATTTTTTGCATTATTCATGGATTTTATTATATTCATTATATAGAGACCTAGCTCTGTTGCCAACGGTGGCTAAACAGTTCCATCCTTCAGTCCTTTGCATTATATTACATCCTCCTACCACAATCTACTTATCTATTTCCTGATTGACAGGCATCTACTTTGTTTCCCAGTTTGACTGAGGCACACATGTCAAAGACCTTAGCTTAAAAAGCCCAAGTTCTCCCATTGCATCCAGGGACACCTCTAGTCACCCTGATCTCTATACCTTGCCATTGGACCAATTGGCTCCAGGGTAAAGAATGAAGCTGGTGACTTTCTACAGCCCTCCCTCACTTAAATTCAGTTCATTTGCATGTCTTAGCACCTCCTCCCTGATGCCTGATGCCATGGTCCTCTTTGAGAAATAAGGACAGACAACAATAACAACAATTCAGAGTTATAGTTTATCAGGACAGAGCAACTTAAATTTCCCAAGGACTAGTAGGTGTGTTCCTTCTTTCTCCTTACTAATCTTGGTTATTAATTACCTATTAGCCATATGTATTCACTTCTTCCCAGTTCAAAGATCACTTTCTGTGGTAGAGAAAACAAGGCACATAGGAGCTGATCAGCCCTACCTAACTTCTCTCTGATGCCATATCATTGTCTAATGCAATATGAAAAATGTTCCTCCCTTTTGTCTGAGCTTCCTCTTTTTCCCCTAATATAACAATAAGAAAACAAAACCAATAACCCCAACAAACTTTAGTCATGTGGGTATCAAATGTCTATCATCATTTTGATTCATTCCTTTGCAACCCCAGAACATTGAAAAGTTAAGTGACTTTGCCAGGGTCATAATAGCTAGTATGTGTCCAAGACGGTAATAGAATGCAAGTCTTTCTGGTTTTGAGGTCACTTCTATTTCTGCTTTGTTATGTGTCCCTAAATCAATACATATCACAGATGCAGATCATACGCTTATGTCTTTTTAGTCAAAAAGCAATTATCCTGGGAAAATTTTAGACTTTTAAGGTCAGTCCATCTGGCCATAAAATGCATCTGAAAAATGCAAATGATGAATCACATGAAATATCATGGAGAACTAGAGAGGTCTTGCAGGAATGAGGAAAGCACAAATTGTCTCTATTTAAAAAAAAAAAGGAAGAGAAGAGAACCTACGACCTATAACAAAGTGTGCAATCTGAACAGGGTCATAGAATCATATTACTATGACAGATAGATATAGATATAGATATATATAGATTTAGATATAGATAAATATAGATATACATATATATGAATTGACTTGCCCAAGGTTGCACAGTATCAGAGTCAGGCTTTGAATTCAGATTTTTTGACTCCAGAAAGCTCCACAATAAGGTAGACTGATGTACTTGTTGCTTCTAGTCTATGGCTGGTGAGAAGGAAGGAAACAAACATTTATAAAGTGTCTTCTCTGGTCCAGGAACTGTGCTGAGAACTTTATAAGTATTATTTCATTTGCTTGTCAGTTGATAAATCTTTATTAAGAGTCTACTATGTGTCAGGAATTGTGTTAAGTGTTGGGAATACAAAAAGAGGCAAAAGACAGTCCCTGTCCTCAGGGAGTTCATAATCTAATGGGGCAGACATCAGAGAAATATATACACACAAGTTACATACAGGATAAATAGGAAATAATTAAGAGAGGGAAGGCATTAGAATTAGAAAGACTTCCTGTAGAAGATGAGTAGTCATGATTTAAAGGAAGCCAGGGCAGGCAGTAGGGCAGAGATGAGAAGGGAGAACATGCCAGGCAAGCATCTCTGCATTAGAGGGATTAAGAAAATGTATGAGAAATATATGATTTCTTGTTGCTCAATTGTGTCTAACTCTTTGTGATCCTGCTTGGGTTTTTCTTGACAGAGATATGGGAGTGGTTTGCCATTTCCTTCTCATGTTACAGATAAAGAAACTGAGGCAAATAGAGGGTAAGTGACTTGCCCAAGGTTACACAGCTAGTAAGTGTCTGAGGCTGGATTTGAACTCAGGTCTTCCTGAGTCCAGACCCAGCACTGTATCCACTGAGCCAATTAGCTTGTTTTCTAGCTTCTTGCAAAACTCACATCAAAGGCTGACATCTGGGTTTATGTAGCTGCACTACAGCCATATCAGCCACCAAAATAATTCATAATTTTGCATATTATTGTGCATATTCTTATGCATGTACTTCTCTCTCCCCCCCCCCCCAAAAAAATTCAAGTTTCTTAAAGACACAGATTATTTCATTATTGTCTCTGTATTCCCAGGGTCCAGCACAGTGTCTGGGTCATGTCTGTTACTTAATGCTGCTTACTGATTGAGTCATTGTAGGATTCTATGAACAGCTAATATAGTAGTAATTCCAACACCTTGTAGATTCTCTTCCACAAGGTGATGTGGAACTTCAGGGTCAAAAACCAGTTACATTTTCCTCTGTTAGAAAAGGTTTTCTAATGTGGTAGTGGAAGAAGCTTCAAGTCAGAAAGATCTGGGTCCAAATCCTGCCTCTGAAACATACTGACTGTGTGACCCTGGGCAAGTCACTGAACCACTCGCTAGTCCTCTTCAAGAAGGAAGGACAAACAACAAGGTATCACTCAGTGCTCTGGAAAACCTCCAGGACTGTAGAGTGCAGATCAGTTGTTGATCTGCATAGACAGAAGGAATTTCCTCACTGATAGTTCCCTATACCAATGAAATCACAGGCCCAGGCCCTACCCTCAGCCTCCCAACCCTCCAAATGAAGAGTTGCTTATCTCAATAATATAGTCATTAACCTTTACAGAGACTAATTTATTTCAATAGTTGTTCCCATGTCTAGAAAATATTAATATTAATATTATTTTGGAGAGATTTAAACAAGATCTTCTCACTCTCTCCCCCTTTGTTGCTGAATTTAAATTCCTTTAGTAGTTCTAATCTTCATTATATAAAGCACAAAGCATTTTTAACTCAAGAAGATAAACCACATTTTAATTAAAATTTAATCTGCATTCCAGTTTGAATGTTACAAAACAAAGTTGAATTATGCCATGTTTAAAATCCCTGTGTTTACCTTTGTAATTAATATTTTAAGTCTTGGGATTTTTTTTTATTGAAAAGTTTACTCGTAACAATTGTTCAAATTATTCTTTAATACTTTCCCACAAATTAAATGCTATTCACATTTTTTAGCATGAGTTTAATTGTAACATTGTTCTTTTTTTTGCTTCTCTGACCCCTCTGTCATCCAAATCACTTGTCTTTGCCACACAATCCAGGAGGTGGATTTTTTTTTAAAGCATCGTGTGTGTGTGTGTGTGTGTGTGTGTGTGTGTGTGTGTGTGTGTGTGTGTGTGTGTGTATGTGATTAAGTTGTAAAACTTACCTCTTGGTTTTCCTCCTACATTACTGACTTCTTCTCTGATTACTTTCCTGGATTCATCTATGTAAACAAACCCAACAATGAGTGTCCCTAAAACCTCTGTCCAGGTCCCTTTGCTCTCTACACTGTCTCAATTGATAGCCTTATGAACTCTTATGGATTTAATCATAATTCTACAGATGGCTTCCAGCTTTATCTATCCTTGTTCTCTATCCTAAACTCTGGTTCTCCCTAGACACCACCAAGTGTCTGTTGGGTATTTTCAGCTACATTGCACAATATAGACATTCAATGCATGCTTATTGATTGACTGATGAATTGATAAAAAGAAATGGAATTACAGATGAGCATCTCTAGTTTACTTTTTTTTTTGCAAGTAACATTTTTGCTTCATTGATCTGTCCCTCTCATTAACACATTCCCAATGGGTAAAGCTAAAAAAAAAATCCTTCATACTTACAGAAGTCTAACAAAACAAATCCCCACATTAGCCAAGCAAACAAAAAAAAAATGTTTGTTTCTGTCTGGATTTTAGTTCATTGCTCCTGTGTAAGAAGGTGAGTGGTCTGTTTCATCTTCATTTTTTTTAAACTCATGGTTTATCATAGCATTGATGAGTTCTAAAGACTTCCAAAGTTTTTTTTTCTTTATAATAGTAGTATTATATGAATTGCTTTATTAGTTCTGCCCTCTTTGCTCTCTCTCAATTCATAACATTTTTTTCTACTTTCTTCTAAAATTGTTTTTAGCATTTCTTGTAGTACAATAATTCATTCATATATGACTTTGGGGTCCATTTTCTAAGAGGAAGATAGCCACTCATATACCAACTTTTGACTATTGTGAAAAGAGCTATTATAAGTATTTTTGTACATATGGGTCTTTTTCTCTCTTCTGTGATTTCTTGAGCAACAGGCTTACTAAATGATACATCTGGGTCAGAGGTCATGCAGGCACAGTTTGGTAACTTTTTAGGTATAGCTCCAAATTGTTTTCCAGGATGACAGGAACAATTTACATCACTGACAACATTGCCCTAGTATTCCTCTTTTCCCAACAGCCCTTCCGTTTTGTTGTTTCCCTCCTTAGTCATCTTTGCCAGTTTGATAGATAAGAGGTAAAACCTCAAAGTTGCTTTAATTTACATGTTTCTTCTAATTACTTAGTAATTATTAGTGACTTAGAACATTTAAAAATAATTGTCAAGAGCTTGGATTTCTTCCTTTGATAACTGCCTGTTCATGTTCTTTCACATTTTAATTGTTGAAGTATGGTTATTTCAAACATTTCAAACCTAAAATCAAAGTGTTGGTGTTTCATTTAGCAAGACGATACTCCTGCGTTTCTGCACTATTGTCAAGATGTAAGAAGGAGAGGTTCTAGATTTTCATGTTTCATTGTAAATCTCTGAACAATTGCCAGTCTTTTTGCTTTGGGACAGCTAGATGGTACAGTGGATAGAGAACTGTGCTTGGAGTAAGACTTGTTTTCATGAGTTCAAATCCAAACCCATGACACTAATGTGACCCTGGGTAAGTCACTTAACCCTGCTTGCCTCAGTTTCCTCATCTGTAAAATGAGCTGGAGAAGAAAATGGCAAACCACTCAAGTATCTTTGCCAAGAACACTCCAAGTGGGGTCACATAGACTCAGACATGACTTAAAATGACTGAATAAACACTTCTTGTTTTTAAATCAGAAATGAGCAGATATAAAATGCAGACAAACATGAGGGTCAGGTACATAATCCAAACTTAACTGACTAGAACTGCTAGAAATTCTGACTTGCAAGAATCAAGATATGCCTAACTTTTAAAAGTTTGCACCAGGGGGGCGGAGCCAAGATGGCGGCGTAGCAGCAGCAACACATCGCAGCTCTCACATAGCCACTCCAAAATACCCATAAAATAGGACTCTAAACCAATCCTGGAACTCCAAAACGCACACAAAGATACTTCCCACTAAAGT